>CM036562.1:54977927-55557927 GCA_020745775.1 Theristicus caerulescens | reverse complement strand
ATGCAGTCTCTTCTGTATAAGAAGAAACTTGATAAACTATTGTTCTTCAGCTTGGGGGGTGCGGGGACAGGACACACCAAACACTAAGGGATATATGCTGTCTTTGGTTTACCAGGACTAGTAACAGAGCTGGTTTTCTCTCTTTAGATGATAAAAAAATATCTCCCATTCTGCTCTTGAGGAAGTTCTAGAATTTGAAGTCTACTGTATCAGACTACTAGTCCATATTTTCTTACCTTCTTGCATAATCCTTTTTACAATATGTAGGAGGTTTGGGAGTACTTAGGTATCTGCACTTTCAAAATGTCTTTGTGATGTAGTGAAGTACAGTGCTTAAACTTTGTACATAACAGACTATGACAGAAATTTCAGGCACTTAATTCCAAATAGAAAATGAACTTCTAATGGCACAAAGTCTAGTTGGAAGCCAGTAAGTAGCAGTGTACCTCAGGGGTCAATACTGGGTCCAATCCTGCTTAACATCTTCATTGATGATCTGAATGATAGGGCAAAGTGCACCCTCAGCCAGTTTGCTGATGACACAAAACTGGGAGGAATGGCTGATGCACCAGAGGGTCATGCTGCCACCCAGAGGGACCATCAGCCCATTTCTCCAGCCTGCCGAGGTCCCTCTGAACCTCACGCAGTTCAACACAGGGAAGTGCAAAGCCCTGCACCTGGGCAGCAATAACCCCATACACCAGTACAAGCTCAGTACTGACCTGCTAGAAAACAGCTTTACATGCCAGACCCTGGGGGTCCTGGTGGACACAATTTGAACATGGGCCAGTAATTTGTCCTTGCAGCAGACGAGGTGAATGGTGTCCTGGGCTGCATTAGGAGGAATGCTGCTGGCAGTGGAAGGCAGCGATCCTTCCCCTCTACTCAGCACTGGTGAGGCCACGCCTGGAGTACTGTATCCAGTTCTGGCCCATCCATATATAAGACATACTGGAGAGAGTCCAACAAAGGGCCACTAACGATCAGGGCACTGGAGCATCTCTCATATGAGGAAGGGTTGAGAGCACTGGGAACATCCAGCACGGAGAAGAGAAGGTTCAAGGGGGATCTCATCAATGTGTACAAATACCTGAAGGGAGGGTGTTAAAAGACAGAGCCAGGCTCTCTTCAGTGGTGCCCAGTGACAGGACAAAAGGCAATGGGCACAGACTGAAACACAGGAGGTTTCGTGTGAATATCAGGAAACACATTTTTACTGTAGGGGTGACTGAGCACTGGCATAGGTTGCCCAGGGAGGTTTTGGAGTCTCCTTCCTCGGACATATTCAAAAGCAGTCTGAACATGGTCCTGAGAAATCTGCTCTAGGAGACCCTGCTTGAGCAGGAGGGCTGATGACCTCCAGAGTTCCCTTCCAACCTTAATCATTCTGTGATTTTGTGAAATGGTGTTTTCAAAGTAACTGGGACTAAGCCATTATACTGTCTGGCTAAATATTCTCATGCTCCCTCATCAACATTCTTCAGTCATTAGGGTAATATTCACTTAGTTTTTGTAAAATAAAGGGCACAAATTGCCCTATCACCTGGGCTGTTAACAAGAAAATTACAAAATTTAGGTTTCAGCTTTGTAAAGACCTGTCCTGCTTTTACTTTAGAATGGTCATCACAGTAAATATTTTTAGGGTATTCCTCTACAGGCTCTTGCACTCCCTTCAAAGAATTACCTCCTAAAAATGTCAAAAAGCAATATCTCAATACCATCTCTTATCAGATAATCTTTATGCTTAATTTCACACCATCAACACGTATCCAAAGATTAAATTTCTTATACATCTTCTTTCTAACAGAACTACAGCTACTGGGAACTTCTCTTGCCTGGCTTCAACAGGTAATGGCACTAATTCATATAGTATCACCATCAGGAGGTGTAAGAAGAGAAAGTTGGAGGTAACAGTCTGAAATAAATGTTAATTCTGATACAATTTCAAAACATATAGTGTTTAACAGCTCATCATTTCTCACGAAAACAACTGCCTTCATCTTTGCTTCCTACTCCCACTCCAGCTCCAAACCCTCAGAGTTGGTGAAGCAGTAGGAGGCAAAAATGAAAAGTAATTATTTTCTATGAAATACAGGACTGATATTCAATTAATTTCAAGATCATCAGAATACATTCTATCTCTTTACAGCTTCTTTGTCCCCATAAGAAATAACGTTTTCTAATTTCTCTATTTTTCTATTTAAGAAATGATAGCATCCATGCTTGAGTAACTGTTTAAAAAAAAAAAGTACCTGTGGCTGAAATGGTGGAGCAGTAGGCCCCTGCATGCCTTGTGACTGTTCATCCATTCTATCACGTAAAAGCGTCCCTTATGTCCTGAAAAGAGAAATAGTCATTACACTGTAATTCAATCTGTATTTATGATCCGTGAACATCAGCAGAAGAACTGAAGAATTGATTTTCTCATTGGCACACTTGAGTTTACTAACACTTAACTATTCCAGCCCCGCACTGTTTTGCAAAGGAAGTTTTCTTATGTTTAGCTGTTCTATAAAATGAAATAAATCATTATACACATCTGAACTTATTATTAAAAGATGTGCATTAAACTACTTGAGACAGACAAATGGCTCTGTCTGATAAAATTCGCATCACCACATTATTCTTCAGAGGCACCAAACACTTGTTTAACTACATAGATGTCTGCTGGCCAGTACCTTAGACCTATGGGCAGCATGGGAAATAGCAGATCAGCAGAAGAGTTAACTACTGCATGCATATTGTTTCTGTTGCATTACTTTATCTGTAGATTTTAGGGAGTATGCAAGAGCAGTTCCATCTAAATAGAAAAAAGCTAAACATGTACACTCATTACATTCTGACAAGCTAGCTAAGAGGGCTTTAAGATACCATATTAGGAGCACAGCCTCTATTCCCAATTATGAACCTCTCATATCCCATCAATAAGACAGAAGGAAAGATGCCTGCCAAGTTCCCAAGATAGAGACACAAGACTTTGACCAATAACAAGGGTTGCAAAATGTGCAGAATCATTATTAGGAATAACAGGAGAGCCAAAAATGCAGATGCTCAAGGGCCTTTTTTCTCAGCTAAGTGAATCCTTTCTTAGGCTACATGACATTTTCTTGAGGGGGAGCAGGTACAGCACCCAGTTTTATTGGTGCCCATGAGGGCCATCTCTGTTCAGAGGAAGACAACAGAAAGTTCGCTGGCAGCTTTGAATGCAAATAATGAAATAAACTTTTATACAAATAAAGGGGCAAGCCCTCAACAACTCTTTCTTCACACAAATACAAAGTGTCTCTGCTTATTACCTGGTCAAACCTGCCAAGGCCTTCAGAGGAACAAGAGTCATGTGCCTGACCGGAAAACTGTTCTTGCTTTTCAATTTATTTTTCATTTATTTATTTCCTTATTTCCTGCTCCAAATCCAAAAAGTTCTAGAGATGGTTTGACATAAAACACTCTTCTGATACCTATGATAAATTTATTCTGATAAACCTACATACTTCAAATACTGCAGACATGTCCTTCTGCACACAGAGCTACTTATGTTTCAAAACCTTTCTTTAGAATGAGCACGTAAAAATTTCTCAAATAGCATTTAAGTTCAGCATGAAAGCATACAATCTATTATCTCTGTTAAAAGATAGAACACACACACAGAATAAATCTTCCCAGTAACTTTAGAGAATATTAAAAAGGTTAGAAATAACTCTCAACAGAAAGCAGCAAACCTTAGAAATGTTTTTTCAAAACCCATTGCAAAATATTTAAGAAACTCTAACAAATAGCTTGTGTTCACAGTACTGTTGTCATTCTTACAACATCACTGTGATAACATTACTAATAGACAAAGTAATCACAAAGCAGCTTTGCAAAGTTTCTTAATATACTGCCATAGTGTACTAAACAGTGGATTGGATACACAAAACAAATCATTAGCGATCTGCTTTCACTCCCCCGTTTAAAGCGGTCACCCCATGCCATTCCAGTGGGGAATTAGCTACTCCTAACACCAAACCACAGCCATCCTCCAGAGAGACTAAGGGTCCCAACGGCTTTGCTTTCCTATCCTTAGCACTCCTGTATAAAGCATACAGTTTGGGACTTTCTGTTGTTTTGTCTGAGTATTAGCTGTAATTAATCCAAAGATAAGAGAGATCTGAAAAAGCAATTTCAGGCAGGTCGGGGGGGGGAAATCAATTATCAAACTGAGGTGAGAGGCAGAGAAGAGGAGGTAGGAATTGCAAAGATTTCCAAGACTGTCAGAATGAGCAAGAAAGGCGGAAACAGCTGGCAGATACATGCTGCACACCACTGGCTAGGCAGTCTTTCAGCCAGCCCTAGGACACCAATAGTGACATTTCTTGCCAGTTCTACAGCATCTCCCATACAACATCCCCACCAAGGCAAGAAACCGTAACACAACAGCACTGAAAATTAAACTGTTGTCACAAAACTGCACCTAATTCTCCAGTTAGATTCACACAGCGACAAATTCTGGGGGGAGGAATACATGGCAATCTTAAGGAATCTTCTGCTAATTTCTTGCTGTAGATACCTTTCTATCACTGCCAAGAAGCCAAGAATTCTTTTCTGAAGTGCTATTTTGAAGAGCCTTTATAAGAATTTTAATCTTTTTGATAGCATCAATATTTCTACTGAAAGTTTTGCAGTGTGTTTTACTAACATGTTTACATATTGAAGACAGTTGACCATGTAATGCACCAATAGATAATTCCTATGGGTCACAAACACTTGCTTCAAAATCGTCAGGGAAAAGAAGTAAATACAAAACTCTTTATCCTCTATTGCAGACATTTATCCAAGATTAATGAAATCTAAGCTGAAATGTTTAGATGATGTATATTGATTCAGGAAGTATACAACCCACTTATCTTGTCTGAATGGTCAGAGGCACTGACTGGAAGTGCTTGGGAATTCGTCTTTTTTTTTTTTTAACTTGGGGAAAGAGTAGAAAGGGAAGAGGTCATATCATTACCACTGCCAGTGGCTCTGCCCTCTGTGGCTTTTTTTATAATAAAAGAAAGCAAACTAAAGAGGTAACAAATACATTCTGCCATAGGAAGCATGGAAGATTTATTAACTTGTGGATTTGTTGTTGCTTTTGCAGAGAAAAGGCAAAGATTGGTATTTTCTGTCCATATATGGAAGTTCTTTTATTTTTTAACTTGTTTTTGTCTTTCAAGACTGCATGATAGATTTGCATTTTAGAGTAATTTGGCATTTTGATCATACAAAATGCCAAGGATGCAAAAAAATACCAAGACTGCAAAATGAATCTTTTGTACTGTTTGTCAACATAAGCAAGAATTAGGTTTTGCTGCTTGAAGACTGTTTTCACAGTGAGGCATGCCTTTCACCTTGATTATAAACTCCAGAGGTCAACACATAGTGATATAATACTTATCATCTTTAAATTTAAATTGAGGGAATAATTATTACTCTTCCAAAGATGGTCTTCAAGTTCTAATTTATGGTGAAAAGACACTAAAAATACTGCCAAAAAGTCATTGTTTAAAATTGAAAAGCAAATACAAAACACATTTAAATGTGACATGTCTAACACCTCTTTAAACAAGCAATATGATGACCTTCTTCTGCAAATCTACCACCGTGATATACATTGGTTCACAGAAAGCAGACAACAGATGAAGTGAGAGGCGAGCCAGCTATACCACCACTACCCAAAATTTCCAAAGTGCCAAACAACAACTAATGTTTTTAAACGCTCTCACACTGATCATGTAGGAGGAAAGAACTCCTTGCCTTCACCATACCACTTGCAAAGATAGGAACAACGAAAGACTCTCTGAATCATTTATCTTGCAAAGATGACTTTCATCATTTTGAAGATGAAAATCATTTGGATTCAGACCAGACTGTACACAACAGCGATCACAGGACCACAAGCATATGCACTAAATCTTATGCTTCAATTATGGTTACTAATACTTTGCAGGAATTAGAAGACTTTTGGTTAACTACTAACGCTTTAAATCTTAGTCTTTTTCAGTTGATCAAAACAGTAGGTGGCACCTACACATAAAGGATGCAGGATGAAGTACCTGGGGATACTGACCACATGACCAATTTTTCATCTGAAATTGCAATTCATAGAATACCAGGTTGGAAGGGACCTCAAGGATCATCTGGTCCAACCTTTCTAGCACAATCTAGACGAGATGGCCCAGCACCATGTCCAGCTGAGTCTTAAACGTGTTCAGCGTAGCAGAGTCAACCACTTCCCTGGGGAGATTACTCCAATGATTGACTCTTCTCATTGTGAAAAATTTTCCTCTCATGTCCAATCGGAATCTCCCTGGGAGTAACTTGTACCTGTTACCCCTTGTCCTCACCATGTGACTCCTTGTAAAAAGGGAGTCTCCATCTTCTTTGTGGCTCCCCTTTAAGTACTGGTACGTGGTGACGAGATCACCTCTAAGCCTCCTTTTCTCAAGGCTGAACTTGTGATTTAAGTCTTGCAACTATGTCTTTATAAACATGATCAAATTATTTCAGGAGAAAAAGTTTAAATACACTGCCTAGTCTTATGAAACATGCTTTTTAATCACTAGTTTCATAGCTCAAAGTCCATAAACCATTCACATTGAAACACATTTCACGGTATTCAGGCAATAATGTTACTGCTTTAACAGATGGCAGTTCTACAACAACAAAAAAATACAATGCTTTCCTGTAGAAAACATCCTTAATAGTCTCATCCTTAATAGCTACATGCTATACACGTGTTTGTTAATTTTGGATCTTAAGTGGGGACATTCAATAATCAAAGAAGAAACAGCTATACTTTAAAAAAAAGTATATATTTAAAAGCGTAGTCAGAGGGTTACAGTTCTGCTGAGAATCTGAAAATCTCAGTCTTTTTTTCTGCAGAATATAGATATAACTACTCCACATAATTGCTAACACAGAGAGACATGAAGTTGCACCGTTCACAAAGCACTGGTCCGGCACACGGTCACTTTAGTTGCTGTTCACAAAGGACGGAATGTACTATGTTTACTTCTGGATTACACCATCAGCTTAGGCAGGTATTTTTAGTTTTTACTATAACCATTATTTTAGTTAGGTTAGAGCCGAGGCTCTCCAGAAACAACTATCCATTTTACACCCTACATACTCCTTACTTTTTGGTGTCAAGTTAGATTCTTCACTATCTAACAGAGATTTAAAATGACAAATTTTAGATCCCTAAACTTCTCAACTATGTTTACTAACTAAATTCAAAGATAAGGATCATCCTCAGCTGAGGAGGAAAAAACCCATATATTAACACTAGTTTCCATATAAGCATACAAGCTAAAGGAAGACTCCCATTTGCTTATATCACGCATTGACTCTCAGATATCCAAAAGCACAGTTTAAACCTAGGTAGAACATGCAAATAGTCACCCTGTTTGAAACTAAAAAAAACCTGTGCTCTGGAAACAAGGGTTTAGATTTTTAAATGCCTTACTGAATACCCATAACACAATTACCCAACCCACCACACTGGTGTTAATCCCAGCAGTTTATGCCAGGGAGCCCAAGCCTGCCGGTGCGATTCCAGCTCTGTTCTCTGTCACCTGGCAAGCCACACTGATGCAACCTCAACTCTCAGCTCCCAGATCAAAGCCACGTACCTTTTGGGAGGAGACAAACAAGACCCAGCAATAACAGCTTGGCCCTTAAGCTTGATGCGAGCAGGTTAAGAAACAGCCATCCTACTGGTTTATAAAACATACCGCCTCAACAGTCATTCTTCACCTCTTTAAGGCAAAAGGTTGGCCGTTTGGAGGGAACTGACTCGCTGGTCAAACCTGGCCCACACTCTGTCAGGTCACCAACACTGATCAACCCTCTTCAGCACGCACTGAACGCTGGCATCCAGGGTGCAGGTTGCAGTTTACAAATTTTCAAAGTGATTTTTAAAAGCAGGGGCTCAGGACACACACGGGGATCCTGACTGAAGCAAGAGAATGTTGGTAGCTGTAAACTGAGCATCCCGACTTTATTGTTGACATTATGTTAAATGACAGCACAGCTATGAGTTTTCCAAAGAAATGGGAAGTTGGAAGTCATGTCCAATACAGGAAACCAACTTGGAATCTAGATCTATCGTAATTCTTTAACATTAAAATGCAATTTTTTCCTGGTACTCTGCGTAAACCATTGAACAGGAGAAACACAGAAGTTTTGATGTCATAATAGAAAAATTTTACTTGGAAAGTGAAAGTCACTTCAGTTTCATAGCTAATATTTTTAGGGCATTCCTAAAGACCGGGAAGTACTTTGAAAACAACAGCCCACATACAGTAGTACCCCAAAGGCAGCTCTCAGACCGCTGACATGTCCAAAGCCTTTATACACTTCCTGTATCTCAGTATCTCCAAAAAGCACAAGAAAACCAACACCCCCAGCAGTTTACCTAAAACTCCGCTCTCTTACTTCAAATTGGTTTTGTTGCAGTTTCCCCCACGCACCAGAATGCAAATGGAAAGATGAAACTCAGCTGGGTTGTAGTTTAAGTGCTAAAATACATTCCAAGAAGTTATTCATCCATCTTTACACCACCGGCATTCCAAACTCAAAATTTAATATGGGTATATTTAACACAGGCCACAAGAGATTCTAACTGGAAAAAACAAATTTCCAAAAAATAGGAATGACAGCACAGGACATACATAGTGACTTTTCATTAAATTATTCCTGACTAACACAGACCATTAAAATGAAATCTGATTAAATACATCCACATTACTATGCCATCCATTCATAAAGTTACACTCTCAGCTTAAAGACAGCACTAGAAGTGATGAAATAATGCTGATACACTTCAAATATTTAAAAATAATAGCCAATCAATGCCTTTCCATTAACCATCATGATCTGTGACTGGGCATGCTCCTGCCCAGCCCACGTTGTCTACTTCTCAAAAATACTAAACTTTTTATTGGTCTGCTGTTAATCACAAATTACAAGAAACATACAATCCACAATCTAATGTTGTCAATAAAATATTACAGCAAGTTATTTAATTTATAGTGTACTGCAATGTTGCTGATTAAACTACTCCTTCATTCAATGAGCAAATATTCAATATATGCCAAATAATTACCACACTAGTTTATTTTTCTCACTCCATGAATAGCTAACTTAGATGTATGCCTTAATAAAGCAAAATGCATTTAAGCTGATACTCATTTGAACTCTGCCAAGACAATCAAGACCTTAATTAGCAAGGGATAAAGCAAACTCAAGACTGGAAGACGAAGTTAATCATTAGCACAGTAAAATATGTCATTTATCCCAATTAGTAGACATACATATATATATATACACACACATTATATATATGCATAATAATATATAAATATGCACACACATATATACGTGTATCTATGCATATTTATAGATTATGCATATATACCTACATGTGTGTACACACAGAGTATTTACTATTAGCTGACAGTGGTAAAAATAAAATATTTGCTTCACATTGTCAAAAAACAAAAAGTCATCTAAAACGTGAAAAATACATCCTTATTTGTAAAATTCTCCGCAGAGGCACCCACATCAGAGAAAAGTTGTATTTGCAACTTTTAAAGCAGTGAAAGTGATTGAATATAGATGCATATTCAGAAGTAGGATTAGCCTTAATTTCAGAAACAGCTTCTAAAAGCCTTTCGTTTTTTTAATACACTACCAGATCAATACTCCCCGCGGGATAGCAGGACATTCCTCCCCTCTGTAGGGACAGCCTTGAATGTGGACAACACAAATTGTCAGCACTTGTTAATGCACAAGTAGCTATCACCTATCTATATGGAAATAACTAATACTGAATTTTTAAACAAACATGTCCAAATTCCCTACACATGGGTGGTTCAGTCAAAGAAGCCAAAAAACACACAGATAGTTAGCTGGGTTAAGAGCTGGTTTTAGCAAGAGCAGAAGTAACCATACCCAAATAAAATCTACTTACAAAAAAGTAAGGGAATACACTAAGAGTTCATATGCCATTTTCTCATCCATTCGTCCCAATTTATCAGGCATATTTTCATTCCAACCCTGAAAACACACATGCCAGTCACTGTCATTCCCCAACTACTAAGAGTTCGCTCTCTGTCAGTGCTGTCTGACTAGAAGATGAAAGTCCAAGCTCTCCTGCTTCACAAGTCCGCTTCCCTTCCTCTTCATTCATTTGCACAATTTAAGAAGTCATATTTTGTTTACTGCTCCCTCTCCATTTCAATTATATCACTCAAGTAGATTGGTTATCTTGCGGGGTGCTCCCAAAGGGTTGTATATGCACTGACTTGCCCTTTTTTGAACCGTTTGTTTGTTATTTCATAGGAACTGAAGTAGAAAGAGGAACTGAAACTGCCCAGGCAGCAGGCTTCTACATTTTCATTTAACTTCTATTCACCTGGAAAGAAATTTGATAACCCATTTCTTCATACTGAATAGCCACTTATAAAGGACATAGGTGGATCATGATCATGCCACAGCAAAAAGTTTTGCAGGGAATGAAGTACCATATCTAACCATGATACTATCAAGAAAGCAAATCCTCAGCCCACATCACACTGTTGGGCTGCTGCCTCTCTAAGGACGCGGTTCTAAGACAGCACGAACTGATAATGTGATGCTGCTGCTTCCCCTGCCTGCAGCCATGCCTTCCAGACCCTCTTCCTGCCAGTGAGGTTCCTGTGGCTACCCAGGCTCCTGGTAAGGTAACTGAAACTAGCTGAAAACTAACCTTGACAAAAAGACACTTTTTTCCACTTCGGTTCCCTGAATCGTTCTATTACAGAGACAAGGACAGAACAGTGATGGCAAAAGATACAGGGGAAGACATAGCTGCGGGTAGAGCAGCCCTAACTTAGATCAGTTAAATCTACTGTCAAATTACATCTCTAACGTTAAATTATACAAGCCAATCTAATAGCTCAGTGACAGCAAAAGTCTTGCTTTCTTTGCCACATGATCCTGCATAGCCATCTTGAACTCTGTGGACCTTTTGCTGAGCTGATTTAACTCCCTAATGCAGCTGGGTTTATGTTCTGCAAGTGGTGAGCTGAATCAATGCATACAGAAGTCTGCTGAATGCCAGAGAAAAAGTAAGTAAGAGAAGTTTAAAGATGGGAGACGGAGGAAGGGGATTGTAGAAAAAACAGAACATCTCCCTTCTGGCAACAGCGCGCTAGTACATTATCTCACTACGTTTCATTTTACATCATCCTTAGGTAGGGATGTTAACAAATACTTAAACCCAAAATAGCTATAACAGGAAGGCAAGAGCCAGCACAGAGAGAAGGCAATTTATTCAACACCAAGCCAAGAGTTTTGTCAACAAAATACTGTATGGGAAAGTAGAAATAGGAAATAAAAGAAATGGAAGGAGCATAAACCAGGGTAACAAGTCCAAGTGCAAAAAAAAAAAAAAAGGCAAATATTTTCAGAGAAAGGAAGCTAAGACATGATTTGGAAACCCTTACAACCCCAAAACCTCGCAACTCCAGTATGCAGAGAGGGAGGAGACCTCTCTCTAACAAAGGGATAGTTCTAAATGCATCTGTAAAAATAAATTATTCATTAAGAGATGCTGAAGTGATTTACTGAAAGTGTAAACAGCTGAGCTTCACACAGGAGTTAAAAAAGATGTAGGATAAATTAAAAGGCTAGAAGCATTGTCAGATAAACCCATTATTGTTAGGCACAAGGGAAAAAACCACCCAGTTTGGAAGGCTGGCTGCATGCAACTGTGCCACAACCATGTCTCATAACGTCCACATTGCTACAGGTGAAATAGAACACATTTAACAATAAATTCCACATGATCCTTAAAGAAATGTCTAAATATCTTAGAAACCAGTGCCAGACAACACCTTGTGATATCATACTGCAGGTGTTAGATGCACATTCACAAGCTGAAAAAAAAAATATATATCTGTAGTGCATAATTTAAAATCTGTGCTACCACAAAGATGATGAAATGAATGAAGCACTGTACAGAATCAGAAAAGAAATGCCAGCCATATTTAACAGGCTTTCTATGATCCTCTGACTAGCATTACCTTTGAATCCTAAAACCATGCATGACAGTGGTGAGTAATCCAGGATCCCTGGGTTCAGAAGCAAAGCAGCTAGCAGCCAGCACATTCACTTCAGAAGCAGGCCAACACTCAAGTTCACAGCTGTTTCTATGTTTTACATTAAACCACCACTGGCTAAACATGCCAGATCCATTCCTGGTTTTGGAGTATCCTCAATGACTAGCTGTACATTAAGTGCTCTGTTTGCAGGCTGCTTGCTGCTCCTCTTCTGAAGTCCTACTTATCTCCATGAACTTCACAAGCCCACGTACCTAACACACAGTTCTGAATTTCAGTCAGGGCAAGCACTGGAAGTTCACTGCTGCAAAGACAACTCCTTTTTTGGATCTGCTCTCAGATGAGGACGAAAAGGGTACAGAAGAAGGGCCTCTACAGGACAGAATGCTATGCATTTTCCCACCACAAGTTTTTACTTATTTTAAAATTCACTTTATGTTCACCTGTGCTATTTTTGCCTTCCAGCTTTCAAGGAATCATTAATTTTGTAAACTTTATACATTGACAACAGAAGATTAAAATGAACTGAAAAAGGTTCGTTCATCAACACTTCACAGCACCTAACTCAAAACTCGCCCAAAGATTTCAGCAAGGACCTAATCTACAAGCTCTACGTGTACTTTTATGACACTGTAAAGTAATTAATCTGGTCCAACACAGATCTAGCTATTAAATAAGACAGCAATAACTTTGATATAAATCATTCCAAGCAGATTAAAGCAAAGAGGCTTGAATGCAAACTCCCAAATGCCAGATGATGCAAATAGTCTATTTACTTTGTCACCTATAATCAACAGCAAGAAGTCACTAATATCACAAGATTAACTACGTCCAACCAGGTGTTAACATGATTGCTTAGAATATTTTCTTACAAATTCCTCTTTTTAATGCCCTGTTTAAAATTTTATAACCAATTCCCTTACATAAGCATGTGCTCTGTTTGCCCAACAGGGAATAATGGCACTTGAAATATACTGTGTATTTTCTAGATACAGAAATCACAACTGAATCACAGTATGTTTCACATGCCAGAGACAAACGCCCAGGATTACCTTCACCAGAGAAGCTACTCATTTTAATAGCATTGCTTCTCTTCAGCTTTTTTAACTAACCTGACAGGAAGAATCCTTTTAATACTTACTAAAAAGGAAACAGGTAGTGAGGTTGTACTTCACTCCAGGGCTGAGTTCCTTACCACGTGGCTGTGGGGGGTCAGATGGTGATAAATACAGCAAATCAGTGCTCTAAAGGCTGCCCTTATCACCACTTCGGTATTTTGGTCAGTTATTTTCATCTCTGTTGCAAAGCACATGGAACATAGCTAAACCAAACAAATTTTCTGGAAATCAGTCAGTTAACTCCTATGACTATCCATAGTATTGACCTGCACGAGATAATCCCTCCCCCCCCCCTGCACATCATTCCTAAGCACTACTCCTCAGGAATCAGGATGGATTTTTGGATAAGCCCCAAATAATCAAAAAAAAAATCCCTTGGAGGTAGAGGAGAAGTTATTGCAGTGTGACTTTTCCAGGTAACATGAACTCATCCATTCAGCACAGATGTTTGGAACAATGTCAAACTTCAGAAGGCAACAAGTCATCGATGGCAATACAACTGAACGTAGGGCTAGTGTAAATGCAAGATATTGTACGAAGTTTATTATACATGGGGGTTTTTTGCATGCATGAACAAATTGCCTCACCAAATTGTCTCTGGGGACAAATATACTGGACTGGCTATGTTTTGTGCAACGGAGCTCAACTTTGCTGCACAAAAGAAGAGAGGTTTGGGTGGGCTATATGGTTCTATCTTACAGTTCAGAAGATACCACAGGTCACAGTAAAATGAGCAACTGACTTCTTGAACTCTATTTTTTATTTGAGTTTCTCATATGCTTACAGGCCTTCGGATGAACTCTAAAATATTAGATTTTTTTTCTTCTTTGGAAACAAGTTTCTATGGTGAGGATGAGATTCTACTTTTCTAATTCATGTAGACCCTGGGAGACACTGTGATAAGTCAATCAAAAAAAAGATTTTTAGTTGGCTAAGACTCCTTGATTTGTTCTCAAATCATTTTTTTTTTTACTCCAATGACTAACTGGTATGTTGAATACAAGATACCTACAATAAAGGCAGTATCTCTACCCTTACAGTGAAAATCTCTAAGTGTGCTTTGAGAAGTCATTTACCTAAACATCAGATATTTATAAATATAGTAGGGTCATGCTTTGAAATTAAAGAATAAGCATTCTTAATATAGTCTTTCTTCCAGTATCAAAAAAGGAAAAAAAACAAACAAACAAACCAACCAACCTGGAGGGCTTTAAGTTCTTACTTTAAAGCTGTTGGGACATTGCGTGTAAGTTTCCCTCTTTCCACAACACAAAACAGTTTTCCTTCCTCTGCCTAAGTTTTTCACAGCCCATGAACTAATGACCATTTTCTACTGCATTTTATCCCTCTCAAGACAGCACGAGTCCAAAATTTCAAATACAGACATTTCTACAGCATGGCAACACTGAATTGTCTCCTAGATAGCCTTGAAAGTAAAATATTTTTAAATTTCATTCTTTCTGATTTAGTGAAGCTGCAAATACCCACTTGACACCTAATCATCCAAAGCATCTACCTTACAGATTAACATATCATTCACTGTAATTTCTGCATCTCAAGCTTGTAATAGAACTTTATAGAGGAAATATATCCACTACATTCTGCAAAATTACTATGCATGTGTGACCTTTGCTTAGAAGCGATGCTGCCATTGCAATCTGAGAAAACAGTGCTATCACCTCAAAGGTGACAAAAGAAAAGTTTACCATTCAGTTGGTGCAAGAACTGAAAAAATTTAAGAAACATTTTTTCCAACATCAAGAATCAAATATTTGTGTGATTTAACATGCACACCCCTCATCATCTTTTATCAGAAGTAAATTTAACATCCTAAGTAGTTTTACCATTCAAGAAGTGATGCTCCTCAAGCAATGCAAAGCAACACAAAACACCTTCCACCCAAAGAACAACATTCTGAACTTCTGATTCCTAAAGCCAAGCAGGCATAGTTTGCACAGACACAAAGTGGAATTCAAGGCCAGTATTAGTATAACCAAGATCAGGTGCTGTGGAAGGTAAACTGTGAAGCACAGGGCAGGGGGGACGAGAAAAAGGAAAAAACCCCAACAGATGGAGGATGCCTCACTTCCAGCGTTTCCCACTAGGCCTCAGCTCCTCACAGCCTCGCACAGCTACTGGCACTGCCACCACCTGGGAGCCTCACCAAGCAGGGAGGGAAGGCAAACCCAGAAGCCACGGGAGGCTGGCGAGAGCAGAGGTAAGGAAACGCTGGCACCTGCAAGAGGGGCCCTCACGGCCCCGCATGCCCCTCTGCCCTCCTGCCTGCCCCGGCCGCTGCTGGTGCCGGCCCCACGGCGGCTCCCCTCCGCCGGAGGCCGATGCCCGGGGCAGAGGCAGCAGGCTCCCGCCCGGGACAGGGCTCTCTCCGCTGGCTGCCACAGGGCCGGGCTCCCAGCGCCGACGCTGGTTTTAGCCAGTGCTGCGTGAAACCCACCAGACCGGGCTGTCCCCCGCGGGCAGCACCCGCCCGACACCAACCCCCCAGGTGAGAGGAGGGCAGAGGAGCCTGGAGGAAACCAGCTGCAAACGACGAAAAACACCACGGAAAGAAGCTCCGCTTGCGCTATTAACCCGAAGAGCCCGCCCAGGGGCAGAGGCACGGGGGCCGCGGGGAGCGGCACGGCAGCCAGGCCGCCGGCAGCCCGAGGCGCGCTGAGGTGGCCGGGCCCGCCCGCCGCCGGGCAGTGTCCCCGGCCGCCCGCCCGCCTCTCGACGGAGGCAGCCGTGCTCCGCAGCCCTGCAGGAGCCGCTTCCCCAGTCGCCACCACAACGCCCCGGTGCCCCCACAGCGGCGCGGCCCGGCCCGGCCCGGCCCGCCCCTCAGGCGGCGGGGCGCCGGGCAGGTGGCGATACTCGCACGCCGGGCAGAGGCACCGCCGCAGCACCCCCCGCGGCCGGCCGCCGCCATCCCGCCCCCTCAGCGCGGCGCAGAAAGTTTCTGGCTTCCAGACCCACACCGCTCCCTCCCCCTGCGGCGGGCGGAGCGGCAGCTGCCGCGCCCAATGGCACTGCGAGCGAGAGCCCCAGCGACCAATGGGAGGAGGCGGGACCCCCCGGCAGCCGCCCGCACGGGGGGGCGGGGGGAGCGCCTCCGGCAGCGCGGGCACGGCCACCGGGACCCCCGCCACGGCCCTGCCCCGCGCCGCCCGCCCGGCGGCCCCGCCGCCGCCCCGCTCACCGGGACGCCTGGCTCCGCCTGTTCCTGCCGCGGGGGCGCGGAACCGGCCTCCTCTCTCCTCCGGCGCCTCAGGCCCGGCGCCGGGCCCGACCTGGCCGGGGACGCTTAGCGGGATTCCTGGCGGGCGGCTCGGGCACCCGCAGCAGCCCCAACCTCCTCTCCGCCCCCTGCGGCTCCTGCCGGGCCCGTAAACATCCCGGCATCCCCGAGGAGGGAGGCGGGGCGGCCGCCGTGCCCCGCCTCGCACCGCCGCCCCCTTCCCGGCCGGAGGAGAGGGGGCGGCCGGCGGCGGCAGCGGCCGCCGATGCACCCCCCCCCCCGCCTGCCTGCCTGCCGGGCGGCGGCAGAAGTTTCCGCCCGGCGCCGGGCAGCCGTGGGCCCGCCGCGCTCCGCCCCGCGCTGCCGGGCGGCCCCGTCCCGCGGGGTGACCGGCGCTGCCGGGCACGGCTCTGCCCTGGAGCGCCAGCGCTGCGGCCGAGGGCTGGGCCGGCAACCAGCTGACAGCGCCAGCGTGCCTCCAGCGGCAGGGAGCGCCGGCCGGCTTCCTCCGCCCCGGTGTGTGCGGGAGAATTCGCAGCTCGTTGGAAAATTACTTGGCTTCTACATGTTTTGAGACAGGGACTATTCTCCTGCTGCGTGTTCGTACTACCAAGCACGACGGGGCCTTCATCTGCACTGGCACTGCAGTAAGACAGCAATTATGGAAAGCGCAGCGCTCTCCTGCAAAACCAGAAGTGTGCGGGAGCAGGAGAGATACAAGCTCCGGCCTCTGGAAACCAGGGACTGGTTCTTCTGCAGTTCAGTGAACAGCACTGGTCTAAGGCCAAAGCCCAGTCTGCTTTAGAAAACTCTGCATGTCAAGCAACATACTTTTCATTTTGTATATAAAATTGTGACACTCAATCTACAAGGTACTAGGTATTGACTGAGTATATCAGCTGGAAGTGACTCAAACTGCTTTTTGCTATACTTGGAGAAATAAAAGTGACAGGAACAAAAAAGACCAGACTCTCGATGAGTCCTATCCCACCAGCTTCTAGTTTTGCAACAGCACTGGGGTTAAGTAGATAAAACATATTGAATTCCAGAATACTACCGTTTTTCAGGTTCCTGGAAGTTTAGCCTGCTTCAGGATGAGGAAAAGCAATTAACTTCACAGAACAGAGATCTTAAGAACCAACGATGGGGAAAAAGTATGAAAGCTGACCACAATTTCCCCAGTAAAGTTATGGGTTATTGTGATCATATGGCTTCTTCCTCAGGTGTGGAAACTCTCTGTAAAAGACAGATCTCTGGCATTCCAGTTAGAAAACAGTAATTAAAAACTATCTTGAATCAGACATACTTTATTTTTTCCAAAGCAAAGTCTCATTTCAGTTCTCATAAGGGTTGGGTTGTTTGGTTTTTTTTGTATCAGGTAGAGTTATACTTGGTTAAGTAAGTAAGTTTCTTGCAGAATAAATAGGAAATGGGCCAGTGTGTCTGGGAGAAGTCTATTCACCTCCTTCTGTACAAAATAATACTGTCTGCTTCTGAGGCAAACCTTTCAGCTTTGAGAAATCTTCAGTGTATTCAGTGATACAAAGTCTCACAAAGTTTGCAAGGAAATTATTTTTTTGCTGGCTCTCGTTTCTCTGGTGTTAACATGTTTATTAACCATCCTGGACATTTCCTCTTTATTATAGCATTGGGTTAGTTGATGTCATTAGCCAAGTACAGTGACAAGGTGACCACTCTACCTGTGAAATCAGACATACCCTATAATCTTCCCCTTGGAAGTGCATTGTGTATTTCTTTAAAAAGTACAGTCCAAAAGAACAAATTGGAATCATGATTAAGAGATTTTTTTTTTCATGGATAAGCCATCTTGCAAAAGCAGTTTCTTAAACAAGAATTCCCTGGGTTGTTTTCTTGTAGAAAGTGCAATACTTTAGGTTTCCTCCCATACCTAAGAGTGAAAACTTGATAGATCTGCCATATAATGTTAAGAAGTTACTCAAAAGAATTACCATCAGCAATTCCACTGAATGTTTTCCATCTCCAAAAGTGCCTTTAGTCTCAACTAGAAATTTAGTTGTGCGAGACAGTCATGAATTTGCAAAACCTCTGATGGAAAAAGGAGGGATTGATATTTGCTGTGTAGCTGACCACAAAATACTGAGTCTTATTAGGTATAATTTTTTTTGCAAGTAAAGGCAATTACTACTATAATATCCAGCTATTGCTCTTTTCTAGATTTTTTCAGAAGTTCACAATCACTGGGGGAGACCTAGGTAGCATTTGAAGCTTTCTCTACATTCATGCATTAAAAGAGAATAACTCAGAGCTTACTCGCCTTTTTTCCAGTAGGCTTCTCACTGTCTTCCTTTGCTTAATCTGACTGGTTTGGGCTTTTTTGTCTTTCATCCTATTTTTATACTCACTGCACTTACTTTCATTCTTTTTCCTTGATTTTCTCCATGCTGTTATTTCACTGTAGCTACCGTTACTACATTTCTATAATATTTTGACTTCTCCGTTTAGTTGCCTGAATCCAACAGCCTGAGATTACCAGTTGCTGCAGCATATTCTCTTTCCCTTATTCCAACCTTAGCCTTCTTAGAGAATGGTTGTTTCCATTTCCTTTTTGGCGCTTGAGAATCAGAAAACCTACAAATGAAGAGGCTTCTTCAGTTAATTAGTCCATCGTCATGACCAGGCAAGAAGCCTTTTGTATTAATGTAACTACAATGCGCCCATTAATTTTAAATTTGCAAAGTGACAAATCTTCCACATACCATGGAAGGTTGTCTTGAGACGTGTGCTGTACGAGTGTATATTTATAGGATGTTTTTCTTTGCTTTTAATACACATTTTCAGTTTAATAAATTCATCTAGTATTCCCTGCAATGGAGCCTTTACATCAGACAGAATCAGAAAGGCAGAAGAGGCTCCAGAAGACCCAGTAGCCTTAGGGATTGTTAAGGAGCAGGCTTATCTCTGGCAAATGCTTCTCTTGGAGGCTGGAGGGGACACTGCCTAACCAGCTAGCAAAGAATTAGAGAAAACGGACAAAGACATGCTGGAATTAAGGATCTGGGAGGGAGAACATGGCTTGTTGCCTAAGTCTTACCAACTTCTGAAGGTATTGCCAGCACATGCTCTACACCTGGAATCAAATGGGCCAGAGGCAGAAGGAATGAGGACCTCACTATTTGTCAAGTGATGCTGCACTTCACTAGCCTTGCTATTATAAAGCTATTTACATATCAATATTAATTTAAGAAAGCTCCACCAGTCTTTTTCTGATCACTGAAATCTGTGAAATATATATAACCTATAAATATGGTCAGGGTTCAAGGATATCAAAAATATCAAATGATGATGAAGGATATTATTTGGAATGGCAATGTTACGCTTGGATTGGCACTGAACTAGAATGGTGTCCTTTGCCAGGACTAAGCTACTGGACCTCAAAACAGCTAGAGGCTGTTAGGTAACAACATAAAAGTCAACTGGCAACTCAGATGTTTAGACCTACTCCCCGGAGGATTCCTAACTTGCTTTCCACTATTGTCTAGGCCTCTGTGCATCTAGACTCTTGAGATGTTCATTAACAGAATAAACTTCAAACTCAGGTAAAATATAGATTTAAAAACTTTAAAACTTCCAAGCAGAAGAGCTCACTAGGACAGCAGAGCATGGGAATAGGCGTCTCTGGGGTCACAGTGGTAGGAGCATAACATAACAGCTCACTGGTTAACAATTCTTTAAGTTCTTCAAATCAATAAACTACAGGAAATTAATCAAAAGAAGCAACTGCTCTGCTCTAAGTCCTTGAAGCCTGAAAATTCAGGCTTCAAGTTTCCCTCTATCCTGCTTCTTTGTTACTGACAGTAAAAATCTAGGATAGTTGCCTGTGACATGGTAGGGGAAATCAGACAGGCTGTGAAGGCAGGAGTAAGGAGAGAGATAAGTTATATCTGGACTGGATAAATATTATGATAGGTCCTTATACAGAACTTAAACCTTTAGACAACATAAATCATTAAAATGGAGCAATTCATCAGAGGAGCTTGGAGAACTCCTGATGTGGACCAAGCAGGGCAGCAGACCTTCCTCATAACTTCCCTATCAAAGAACTATTTCAGAATTTTGATCATAATATATTCAAATTCAACACCCTTGTAGAAGCAAAAAGGCCAAATAAATTTACCATAGCAACAGTGAATGTTGAAAAGAGGACTACATAAAATCAAGGAAGTTTGTTAAAAGTAAATTAAAAGGAATAGCCAAAAGGGAAAATGACCTGTATTAGAATTTCTGAGTAAGCATGTCATCTATCGAAGCCAGTAAGAGGACGTCCAAAAGACTAGCAGAGCTCTACATGAGAATAAAAACCAAAAAAGGCACTCCTAAAAAAAATTGCATTCAGATGAGGAAAACAGAAAATAGCAAAACCTCTGGCAAGCTAAATGTAAAACTGTAAAAGGCAGGCCAAAAGCATTTGAAGGAAAATGTTGGTAATGGTATAAAACTTTATTGTAAAACCTCTTCCAAACACATCAGAAGCAGGCAGCCTGCTGTTGTAGACTTTGCAGGGCCAATAAATGATGATGATTTAAAGGCAGAAGGATTCAACAAAGATAAGGCCAGAAAAATTGTCTGCTTAGGTAGATACTATGAGAGATTCCTACAGGGGAGACCCGTATACCACACAAGCCTGTTTTTGGAAAGGTAGGTGGAAAGGGTGAGCTTGGATGATAGAAGATTCCTGTATTTTAAAAAAACTGCTGGACAAAATCTTCACTAAAGCTTCTTACAGAAATTAAGCTGCCCTGCAATAAGAGGAAAGGCCCTGTACTTAGCTAATAACGGATTGCAGATAGGAAAAAAGATAGGAATAAATAATCCATCTCCACAGTGGAGGGAGGTTTACTAGAATCTCACAGGGATATGTGCTGGGTCCATTGCTGTTTACATACTCACTATAAATAATGAAAGAGATAATAAGATGACCAAGTATGCCAGTGGTACCAAATTATGCAGGATAATTTTAAAAAAAAAACCACCCTAGAACTGGACAACATGTGGGAGGGATGAAAAGGAAAATTAATGGTAAGCAAAAACTTCTCTAAGAGGAAAAACGCTTGGAAAGCTTCAGCTTAAACGTTAGATGACTAAGTGAGATGACTGAAGGGAGATAGAAGATGGATATGTCAACTTATGAAAGGCATAGAGAAGATAGTTGTGATCGTTATTGTTTTATTGATTAATATTGATAAAAGAATAATTATTCCTTATCTCCCATAATGTAAGAATTGGGTGGCATAAAATGAAATTAGCAGGTAGAAGTTTCAAATGAAACAGATGAAAGCACTTTTCAATATGGTGACTGCTTAAACTGTGCAGGTGAAAAGTACGAGTGGGTTAAAAAATGTCACAGAAAAGACCATCAATAACCATTTAAACCATAAATGAAAAAATTACAAGTATGACCACCAGCTTCAAATCTTTTTCGTGTTCAGACAAATACTGAGGAATGAGATTGTTTCATGCTTTTTTCCAGAGGCGATTCTTTTCACCATCTTACAGGGAAGAACTGCGTTCTAATGAGAAGAGAGGCATTCTTTTTCATATAAATATTGACATTTTTAAACATTGTGGAGATTGACCATGCAATTATATATTTAAAACAGGGCTTCTAAACCTGAAGGCTGACAACTCAGTTTCAAGTGACATCAGAGAGCCCTGAACCCCTAGCAATATTGCTGTGTGGGAATGTGCGGCTGGGTAGAAAAGCGTGAGAAATATTGCGCTTAAGGAATCTAAAACCATGGCAAAATTTCACTAAGAAATAATTAATACAATGCTCTCAGTGAACAAGTAACTAACTGTCTCTATTTTATGCTACGAACAATAACTATTGAAAAAGCTGATTGTTCTAAATTTTAAATTCAATACTTTGAAACAGAAAGATTTTAGTCCTTCTTTCATTTAGCGTCCCAAAACCATTATTAATACAATATACTGTTCCTGATTCCTCCATAATTTTTTGTCACGCACAGGAAACTTTTGCCATTTATCAAAAACAGAGTATGGACACCAAAAGTGGGAGTAAACTGAAAATCATAGTCTACTTCCAGATTGAAAACTGCCAAAATAAAATCTAAAAGACATTCATCCAGCCAAAGATCACTGAAATAACACAAAATAAGGCATAGGTGTAGGAGATTCAAACAACAAAGGTTAAAAGAGGATTTTCACCAGTAGGCACTGGTGAGCATAGTGAGCATACTCACTTTTAGGCAGGAAGCCTAAAAGGTGCTGTTTAGACAGAAATTATTATAGTTAATAATTATGACTTAGAACTTCTGTGATTTGTGGAGCTGCGTTCAGGATTTGGCACAATGGGCATCAAAGTGGCACCTCAGAGCTGTTGGTGGTTTCTGTAACAAACACCCACGCAGGAGAGTGCTCCGCCGGACAGAAAGCTGTTGTGTTTTCCCAGGTGCTGCCCTTCCTGGCAGAACTCATCATGGTCTCTGGACGCAGCAGTGCCATTCCCAAGGAGCTGAGGCCAGTTTTGCTGCTCTGCCGCAGCACCAACGTGGGCAGTACACGCTCCTGCCACGGCGCTGACCATGTAACTTTTATGATAAAATTAGCAGCCTGAAACCAAGGATCTATTTCTAAACCGGAATGTCTTGGTTGGCAAGGCAATGCCTGATGGTACAACTAGCCTCTTAAGATTTAATTTTGTTCTTGAAAATTATGATTTTTAAAAAAAGTCCTCTGTGCAATACCTTTTCCTAAAATTTTGTGCTGTTTACATAATCACTCTGAAATATGTTTCTCTTTTCCAAAATTTTACTTTGGTCTATCACACTGTTATTTCCATGTGTTATCATAATACATATATTTTTGTTTAACTGTAGGAAGAAAATATTTGTATGTTTACTATAGTTAGCACAATAAACCCGACCCAGCTTGGGCACTAGTAATAAAGAAAAAGAGAGTTCGGTGCAGGATAGTTGACCGTGGGCTTATCTCAGTACAGGACAGGCTATTCTGCCCACCCAGAGTCCCACTCCATTGCAGCTAGATGAGCAGACTTTGGGTTTTGTAATGCCCTGGCCCACCCACATCTTCCCTCAGTATATCCCAGCATATTCCTAGCATTCCCCATGTTCCTTGAGAGCAGGGCTGCTCTCCCTCATTTTAGAAACTTGAGTAATAGACTACCCAGCTAGCAAGTTCAAATTCAGTTTGGAGATATTTGTACCATGCTCGAGTTACACACGATAGCAATGACTCTGTTCAAGAACCCAGCAACGGACATATACTTGTATTACATCTTACCTGTTTTTCATATTTAACAAATATTTATCATAAACCCTTATGCATCAAGCTACTGTTCTTCTCAAGATTTTTTTTTTTTTTGACTAGGACATCCTCTATGTCTATCTAAAGGTCCAGTCCATGTTGAACCGCACAAATTTCTTGGCCTCACGAATGTTGTGACAGTGAACCTCTAATCAGTGACTGGGAAGTATTCCCTTTATATATTTTTAATTTTTCACCTTGTAAGTTAATTGATTACCCCGATCTAAATGCCGGAACCTGTCTACTAGTACATTTTTCCAACATTATAAATTATGTAACTTGTTTCTGACAATAACTCTTCATACGTGTAGACGTGGTGCTTAGGGACATGGTTTAGTAGTGGGACTGGCAGTGTTAGGTTTACAGTTGGACTCAATGATCTTAAAGGTCTTTTCCAACCTAAATGATTCTATGATTCTATACATGAGGTTCTTTCACAAAAAAACAGAAACTTATTCATATAAAAGAAAGTCTTACAGAAGCAGGTAAGCTTCCAAATAATTGTTATGTCTGTTTGTCCAAGGCAGTAGTGTTTACGATATGACACAGGATTAGAAACTGCCTTCAAGTCTATAAACATGTACTTGCCCATAAAACCTATAAACTGTATGTTTGGTGTCACTGAGGCCCAGATTCTTAGCTAGCGTAAGTCGGCATAGCTGCTCTGACTTCAGTGGAGTCATGCTGATTTACACAGCTGAAGACCTGGGCCTTAGCTATTGGATCTGGGCATTTTAACCAAAAAAAAAGAGAAACTTCAGTCATGTTTGTCCTTTCCTTCAGTAAGTCATAGCTGCCAGAAATCGTGTTACACTTGAGTCATTATTACTATAAAACTACAAAACAAAAATGCAGTAAATCATTAAAGAAAATCCGCAGCGGTTACATTTTAAGTCAAATAAGATAAATATCCATGTTTATGGATCCATATGCAGAATCACATTAGCTTCGGTGGTGTCTAGGAAATGAAGAAGTAGTGTCTACAAAATTTACTGAAACCTTAACCATAACTTTTATCTCCCCCTCCCACCTGACTAAATCCTTGGGTAGCTCAGACATCCACACTGTTGTACGCACGGTGTTGAATCCCTGAGGAATCTGTAGAAGCAACTTACTATTTTTACATAGTAACACGGGTAAAATTTAGAAGAAAGTTTGTAAAATATATTGGGATTTTTCAATGGAAAGTGACAGATAAGATAAAAGCATTTCTTGGCTATTTAGGACACAAGTAAATCATGAAGCCACAGACCTCATGGAGGTACACCTTGAAATGTATTGTGCTATCCACTGTATCATACCAGGTGATACAATTAGACAGCTATTCAAAATGCACAATTAAGATCTTACCTGAATTCAACAAAATGTACACCTTTGTAGAAAGGCGGCCTGAGGTTCATGATTACTGAAACACCATTTAGTGTTTACATTTAGTCCTGATACAAGACAAAAAGGTATATATATTGCACGTAGGCTCTTTGCCCAGTCTTTGCATATGTTCTGAATTCCAGTGTTACTCGATAAATTGCATTCAAATAGCTTTATTCAGTCTTTCCATATAAGTTTGACCAAATTTCCTATTCTCTTGTTCCAGCTAGAAATAAAATGAAGATAAAACAGCATTCGTTCTCCTAGCATCCTTTCTCCTAGCCTATGTCACAACTGGTTAGGGTGCAACTCTTCCAAACAAGAATTGTCTCTCACCATGTCTTTGCACTTTGCCTGGTAGAACAGAGCCTACGCCTGTGCTGCAATGCGAATGAATAATAATTTATGCTGATGTTGGAAGGCTGTTGACAGAAACAGAGCTAATGGCACTAGCGGGGAATAACTGTGTTTATAGTAAAAATAACTATTGTCAGTCAAAATAAGCAAACTTAATTTCCAGTGTTTAATCTTTATTAGTCGGAACTCCCAGTAGAAGGAACACGATTTTCAGTGGCAATTTTGCTAGAATAAGGACTGCAGAATTTTGCTACTGACTTCAGCAGACTTTGGAGCCAGCTTCAGAGAAAAAAGTCCACAGAACAAGTGAAATAAATATTGTTGGCATTTTACAATAAAATGGGAGTGCATTTTATAGCTGGCTAGCAGCTTGTAATTACCCTTAGTAAAACTAATCCTTTCCTTGTGCTTATTAAAATGTTTCATGTATCAGCAAGCCATGAAAAGGACTCACTACCAATCTCTTAACTTGCACTAAAACTGAGAAACGTCCACTTGAGTCATAGTTCCCAGTGCCAGTCCTGTTTCTCTGCCTGCTATTGGAATTCAAAGCCTCTGAGGGAATTAAAACTAGCACATTAGTTCCTAATTAAATCCAAAAGGGATGTGAAATGTAACCAAATAACTTTATAGTATTTCTTGGGAATATGGTCTCAGGAGAATAAGGAAGGAGCAGTGGCTTTCAATTAATGGTTTTCCCTCTTGTAGCACACAGAAAATGTCTGCAATGTTCTTTTGACCCCTTTTAATTTCTTCAAGGGGAGCATTTGACTCTTTAAGCTTCCTCCTGCAAATACAGTTTAAAAAGTTGCTGCAGGTTTGTAATAATTTAGTAGGATAAAGAACTACAGTAATTACTATTGCAGTCCTTTTTTCTTCAATTAGTATTTTTAATCACATTAGACATGTTTTCAGTATCCAGAGAGGATGCCTGATCCCTACAGCTATCGTGAACCATTAACTTTAATTAAAATTTACAAGTCTAATGTTGTTACATCTGCTAAAAACATTAACTGCCATGTTAATTACCAAAATGTTAATGTTGCGTTAAAATATGAATGTTCCCTTTTGACAGTTCATCTGTGGTTTAATTATTTATTTTTGGTAGAATATCTCCTAAAAAAAGAAAAAGGCATAAAAGCATAAATGCTGACTGAAATAATGAGACATAATGGGAAAACTTCATCTAAATAGAAAACTTATTACTTTAGAATACCAATAGTTGGCAGAAACTAATTTGTATTCTTTGCTGCATCTAAAATAAATACATGGCACTTGTGTCATGTCTAAGATGTTATTTATAATTGCAGCACATTCTTTTGCTATTACTTTGTAGGGATATCTAATCTGCAGGACACAGTTCTTAAATCCCCATAGCTGAGCACTGTCATTGTTTTGGCCCTATAACAGAGACTTCCCCCCAAAACAAGATTTCAGGACTTCACATCAAAAACTTCTATTGAATTTCTGAAGGTTTCCCCATATAACTAATTTCTAAATAGATTTACAAAAGGAGGCGTCTAGAACTCAGTCCTGAAGTTGCTATACTCCCTATACCAAGAGTACAGGATCAAAGTGTAAGACTTTTTAAATCACTACAATTAACAACAGGTACAACAAAGTATTTGCAGTAATTCATCTAAAGAAAACAGAAATCTCTGGTTAAAGTAAAGCTGTCACTTGCTGTATTTCATGGTAAGGTACTCCTCTATCATATTATTCTTAAAGACATTGTCACTGAAATGAATAAATGAGAAAATTCTGACAAACCAATGTTAAATATAATTGTTACATGTTTCTCTCACATTGAATAATTATTTTAATGGCTGAAGTTAACAGTCTGCCAAGTGATTTCTTAATGTGATTGTAAATAGGTACTGTTAGATTTCATGCCATAATCTATTTTTTTAATTTACATGAGGAAACCTTAATTTTGCCTGTAGATCCATGTTACACGTCAGATGCACATTCCTCACTGTACGCTGTTGAATATTGCAAGTAGGCCGCTGTTTAGGGGCAAGTGCATAATTGGTTTTGTAGGGTGGGGGAAAATATATTTTTAGAGATCAGATGTCCAGTTCACAAATTTAGACAGTTTATTAGAATAATAAAATTTTAAAAATCTACAAGTCACAGTGTTCAGAATACATTTTAAATTACTGTTCCAAGCTTATTTTAGCATTTTTTAAAGAAACTAGATCTATAAGTTCCTTCTCATAATCTGAAAATGACAAATTCACGGAGACCACTGCAAGTTGTCAGTGGACTGTCAGCTAGCGGGACAGCACATATAGCATAACACCTCTTGCTTCGCCACACCCTGCCCTTTTCTCATGTCCAGATTTTCTCTCAGCTGTATGGTGGAATTAGGTAGTTCCACTCATAAAATAGGAGTTTTCATATAATATATTTAGAGCTCCTCTTCTTAGAAATAGGCATTGAACCATTCTAATTGGATTCTCCTAGCAGAAAAGTTGCATTCAGTTGTCTTTTCAAGTTAACATTGTAGGAAAATGCTGTAATAAAGCATAATTTGTCTTCCACAGAGTTTGGAGGACTCGTCTCCATATCCACTTGCAGGGCCTTTAATAAAGGGCCATTGAATGAACTGGTCTGAAGCAGAGAAAAGCTCTGCAGTCTCCCAGACCTTCAGAACCAAAGTTGGTCTGAAAGTTCATGGAATCTATTCCTCTCCCGCGCCCCCCCCCAAAAAAAAAAACTTTCAAGCTCAGATAGTGTAAAACCCAAGCTACATCTGGTTATATTCTTGTAAATTTGAGCCATACTGCATTCACATTCAATAGGACTAGTACAAGACTTACTTTGGTATGCTCTGAGCCCAAGGCTTTTTAAAATACTGCTTCAAACAGAAAATATTTCCATTTAAAAATAATAGTTGTTATTATTTTGAAAAACGTAGCAAGTTGCTAAAAAAATGTTTTCTAATAGTCTGCCAGAAGGCAACCTATCTCCTGGGCTTTGCTTGCTTGTAGAGATTTCATTGCCTGCAGCAATACTTCTTAAAGTCAAGTTTACAGAAACTTTTGTCTCTCTTGGGGAGATGAATACCTTCCAAAGCTCATTGTTTATTTGGGAATATTCAAGCGCTCCAGAAAAGGCAAAGAAATATTTCAAATTATTCATTTGCAGTTAATCTGGTATTAACTTTTGTGTTGCAGAGCTCTAACTTCATAACTTCTTGCAAAGTCCTGTATTATCACCAGTCTTGGAGCACGGAATTCGCCTCTCTCTTTTGGAGTCTTCCGGTTCTTACAGCATGAGGAAACTACTTAACTCCTTTTTTCCTGAGGAAAAATAGAAACACGTTTTTTATTTGGTTGCTTGTGGACACTTCCTTGACTGTCATTATAAAGCAGAGTGTGAAGGAGTGCACTGTACAGTCACTGAGAGACACAGACAAGCAAGAAGCTTCCCTTTTCATTTCTGCAGTTATCATAACTCCTTTTATTTCGTGAAATGTAAATTAACCCCACTGTACCATGCCCACAGAGTAGCTCCAGCAAAAATGTTGCCTTTTCTCAGTCATTCTGATTAAGGGAATGCAAGATCTTATTCAAGGATGTAGCATTAAGGAAGCGACGGAGCACCTGTATTCAACAGGTTCTGATTTGTCACAGAATGTACGCTAAAAAAAAAAACAAAAAGAATTTGTGTTTAACAGCAATGCCTGCCTTTAAAAGTTGCATATCTTCCTTCTCTGCCTACTTTTTAGTCTTTTTTTCATAGTGCATATACTATTAAATGGGAACTTTAAAAGATTTCTCTCGTTCCCTTCACCAAACTTTTGGGTGGAGGATGCTTGTCTGAATACACTGTAATAGCTGGCAATCAGTCCAATGAAAAACTACGTTATTAAACTGTAAAACAGTGGAGTCTTATTATTAATAGTTAATTAAAAGGTCAGTGTAAGGGCATTATTTTATGATCTCTTTCGAGATATGTTCACAACAGTTTTTATCAGACAAAACATCAAAAGGCAAGCTGCACAGTTTTGCTGCGCATAACTTTTTGATGAGTGACAGACTCAGCTTCAACAGTAAACCTTTTTTTGACCTTTCTTGTGAATATACTTAAATTCTCGAATGAACATAGTGAAAAGTGCTGCACTCTTAGAATTACAGTGGAGTTCTGAACATCTTTCTGTTGCAGAATCACTGTTGTTATAAATCTAGATTTACTTTAATGAGAACGATATTGATCGCACATACTTGATTTTGCCCACAGAGGAGCTCCAGTGTATGGGTATGTAAGACCATACCTGGCATCAAGGATCCAATTTATATGGGACTACACTATTCACATGTTTAATTTGAGCACATGATTTATGCACCTTCCAGAATACAGGTTTCTGGTTCATTATATGTATGCGTCCATGTGTATATACATATGCATATTTGTGTGTGTTTCATATACACGTGTATATATCTGTATATATATTTATATAAAATATTATATGAATAATTGTAATTAGCGTATGAGAAATAAATACAGTAAAAGGGCTGCATCAGGTCAAGAAACACTGAAAACAAAACTTTAAATTTCAAAAATGGAATCTGGGCTCAATAAAGCCAATGTAAATTTTCATTTATTTCTCTATGATCAGGATTTCCCTTCACAGACTTAATTTCCACCCGTGCTTTCTGTTCTAATTACTTATTCTTCTGCAATTACCCGAAATAATATTCTAGCAGTGGAACAAACACTGTTTACTTGACATTTAGCAGACGTCTTCCATCAGTCATTTTTCAGATCTGAAGCTTATGCAATTCTATTGTATTTCTGGACTCTTGAAAAAACATAGCATTGACTGCATGTGGCAGTGCTTTATTGTTTAGAAAACAAATCTTTTAGACTTTTAAACAAATCTTTGTTCTCCATTTCACATCTTAAACACTAAAATCTCTACAGTATCTCCTCATCTGCTCTAAACTTTAGAACCTCTCAAGGCTAATATGTGGGAGTAATTTCACCTTTTTTGTGTAGTCTCACTGCAGAACAGTATTAGTCACTCTTATACCCAGTGTACTCAAAAATACTCTTGATTAGCTCAAGGCTTCTTATGAGCTACTTCACTCTGAGAATCTGTAAATTTGGAGACATTTTAGGATTAATGCCTTATATTCCTTTGGAGTATACATTTATATTATTTTTGTAACTTCCTATATAGCTGATTATATGGTTACATACTGTTAGATACTATACACTTAATTTTCAGAGTTCACAGAGCAAATGCTCGTACAAGGCCTTGTGTTAAGTACAGATATATTAGCGTTACTACAAGATCTGAAAGCAACTCAATGCCTTGTTTTAAAACTGAACTTTGTACCATGTATTTTGCCATGTATAGAAATACCTGCAGCAAGGTGACAATGTAACCAAGTGTCTTATGAAAACGGTGGTCAGGTACACGTAATGCATACGTACAGTTCATACACAATTTTGGTAATCTGATACAGTAGAATTTAATGATTGCATTGAAACCGGGTGCTATTTTACTATCTGCAAGCTGAACTTTCAAGTTAAGTGGCTCCTATTAATTACTAATGATAGGTTTAATGTAGCATAATGCTGCTACATCTGCAGTGTTATTAGATAAGCCTACACATACAAACTTATTAAAAATCAAATACTTATTTTTAGAACATGCATGCAAAAATATGAACATATATACTATTATTATTCTAATTAAATATCTAGAAACGTACCGTTCTTTGTTCTACAAACTTCACCCCTGTGGATGGACAAACATATTCAAGACCCATTCCTAGTGCCTCATGTTTCTTTTATCTAACCAATCTCCCCCATCTCTCTGATTTGTTCTTTTAATCCTGCCTTATGCAATGCAAAATGAGACTCTCTGGTGGGGTTTCCTTTGTGAGTGAAAAATGGATTATATCATTTTGTTCCAGATACTTCCACAAACTACCGCTTCATCTGGCATGATACTACAGCTGAAATTGAATTTGGAGGCTTCCTGGACTGCTCTCCCTAAAAAAAAAATATAAGAAAATATGTATGAATGGAAACTTGCTCCAGAATATCCAATTCACATTAAATCAGAGCGAACCAACAATGATTTTCCTAATCCTGTTGCTGCTCACTTGCCGCTTTTTTCCTAGTAAAAAGTCATTTCAATTACACACAAGCTGCTGAATGAAATCTATACAGGTATACTGACTATCCCCTGCTGTTCACTAATGTTCAAAGGATGTTGTTATTCTTTCACTCCTTATTCCGTCTGATTTCCTAAAGGCTAACAAATATTCAAAAAAAGTTAGGTCACCAGAGATAATTATTGTAGCTTATTAAATTACTAAAATATGACTTTAAATATATGGACCGATCCTTAATTAAACAAATATCAAAGAACAGAATTCCAAAGAAAGCAGACAAGGTACATTAATTTGCCCAGAAAAGACTTACTTATTGTCGATATTTCACACAAGTGAGAACAAGCAGTCATAAATTTAGAAAAAAATAATTGCACTTGTTCAGTTGCTTTTTATTCTGAAAACATAAGTTGGAATTAGCATTATTGTTTTAATCTTTTCTATACCTGTTAATTTCCATATCATTCATTTCTAACTGTGGCCAGACTGCATTATGAAAATCTGCCTACCTCCTCATTCCTACTGAAAACAGGCAGCATGTAGGGTAACATATAGGTAGGATTTTTTGTTTAGCCAATAAACTAAACAGAAGACACCTGGTTTCCCAGTACTATATTTTGCAAAAGTTAAGGTATGCAGGTAATTCAATAGCAACATTACAAGTGTGGAAGAACCATCCTCATATTCAGCTTTTAGGTCTTCTGCAAGAACAGAATGAAAGGAGGACATGATTTTGGACTGAAAATCTGATAATCCTGAGTAGGTGCTGATTGTCAGTGAAAAGGACAGTGTACAGAGCCTGTAATAAAATAACACAGTTTTATAGAAGTGTGGGATACAGAAAATATTGTTTGTTCCCTCTAATGTTCTTCTAAGTTTCCTTTTCATGCAAACTTCTGTTTGCTGCTTATATTCCTCACAAAAACATACGTTATAACTTTTTGTTCTGTTGAAATTTTACACGTGCTTAATAAAAAGGGGATAAACCTCAGTAGTATTGAATGGAAGGGGATAAACCTCAGGCATAACAAAGTCTTCTGGTATGAGCTGGAACTTTGTTCCTGGAAAAATCTGAGGAGAAGGACATACATCTGCTTCTTGACTACAGAATGACAATGACCGAACAAAATGGGATGTAATGCAGAGACATTTAAGGCAATGATAGGATACATTGGAAGCTATATAGTCAGAGATTGTAACAATAACATTTTACAAAGCTAATACAATCTCAGGTGGAATATTTCAAGCAATTTCTTGTCATCCATTTCAAGGAAGATTCATTCACATTAAACCAGATTGAGAGAGAAGCTACTAACATTATTAGATGAGTATTATTTTATCAGAGTACAATAATTTTTGTCTTCAGTTAAAAAAAAAAAAAAAGAGACAGGGCAATGGGGAAAGACTCCCCCAGCTTAGTTTAGCAGGCCATAAAACAGAACTGGAATGAAAAGCAGTCTATTTGAACCAGTCACCTTAGAGTCAATAAAGATGGCCCTTCATAGCTGTAGGCTTTCCTTGCAACATATGGCAGAATTCACAGAAATTCACAAAAAAATCACTGAATTGAGAGGATGATACTAAAGACAAAAAAATATTGAGAGCATCTATGGTCAGAAGTAGTTATTAAATCAGCTACCTTAACCTATATAACAAAGCAAAACAGAACAAGTTTCTTCCTTTTGGACTGCTGGCTCCAAACCCCCACTCCAATCCTCTTGAACCCTTGCCACTGCCTTAATAAATTCCAGAGACCACTGGGAGCAAGGTTTGGAAACACTTCAGCAGATGAACCACTTTATGAAAACTGAAACCTTTGTTTCAAAAACACATTCAATACAAGCTGACTCACAGAAGGCCTGAAGTTAGAGCCTCATTCTCTCTTTTCTGGAGTCAGTCCAAGCAGAGAAAACTTGGAGAGAGAAAAAGATTGTTTTAGTGATCAGGATATGAATAAACAAAATGTGTATGAAGCATTGGTATGCATCTGCACAGATACGAGAAAAAAATTAGCATTCATTGAAAGCTTCTTCTACTTTCTGACAGGTAATAATGATTGTTAATGGGACTGACATTTCCACTGTACAATCAAAACATATTCTTCAAAACCTATTGCATAATTAACATTACTTACACACAATTCACATCAAATAACATCAAATTAGAAAGACTTATGGGGCTAGAGAATAGCATCCTGAAAAGCATCTTGTCCAGGTGTTAAAAGTGAGCCCTGATAATGTACCCAAGGCCATGCTGAGTTGCTTCTCTCAGTCATAGAAGTCCTCATTGTATTCTGCCTTTGCTAATAGGAAAAGGTTGCACACACAAATACAGGACTTTCAGGGACTCATTTCCTTTCTGTACGTTTTCCCAAGAAGAATAGTAATTGATTAGCCATACAGAAGACAGGTTGCTACACCTGGTAATCCATATGAAATGACAGCAGAGACAGCAGGAGAGGCAGGAGCAAGGTTCACGTCTTTACCCACCTCATTAGTGGGATGGTGTTGCCCGAATAGCCCAAGATTAGGCAAGACAATAAAGGAGTTTAAATTCTTAATTTCATTAAATCCTTATCAAATCAGATACTTGATGCAAATTCTGTTTGTCCTCTGAAAAGCTTCTCACTCATTTTCTAGAACAGAGACTAATCTATGCACAGATGTTTTCATAAGCACCGCACCTACTGCATATAAACATTTCAGCTGTGTCCTGATTGTAAGCCAGAGGGACGACTAATGCCATGTGGCCTCTTTGCTGAACTAGAGACATGATGGCCTGCAACAGCTTTGCTGAACTACAGATATGAAATCCTGCAACAGCTTCCCAATGAAACAATAAGGCAAAAAGCCTACTTACTTTTAATGTGGAGCTCAATCATTACCTGAACGTCATTATATGCTGTAGTGCCTGAACGATGACCTGGGAGGTGCCTTCCAAACCTAGAGTTTGTACGGTTGGGAGGAACCTTCGAGACAATAACCCAATCATTTGTTGTTCTTTGCAAACTCTAAGAAGGAACTTGACATATCTTTTGGGTCTGCAGTGGGAGAAGGAGGGGGAAGGGAGGTTGCTATCAAATAGTTGTTAGAAACATGCTAAATAAAAGGTCTAGATAAAAAAAAGAACCTTCTTCTACAGACTTTGATGTTTCCAAACATTGATTGTGAATTGAACAAGAAAAAAATAAAGCAAGCTGAAAATGTGCTGTCAGGACTTTTATAACACCAAGCTTTTTTATGATTTTTTAATGTTCTGATGACACATATATGAAAATGAGCACAAAATGCACAGAAGAAAGAAAATAAAACCTCACTGTAGAATTTGCATAGACAGAGAAGAAAGTATAATTTCCTAGCACTGACGAGAGCATAAGCACAGAGTAACTTTCAGGAGAATTATTTTTGCAAAACACCAGTATGTTTCACATGCTTTGGTTTCTAATATGTCATCGTTAAATCAAAGAGGATTTTTTTTTTCAGGCATGCAGAAGAGTTAAGAAATGTGAAGCAAATTGTAACACTACCAGTAAGGTTCTTAAAAAAATAAACTTGTTTATATTATTCCTCTAGATCAAGCCAAGAGATAAAATAGCCTACAGATTTCCAGCACAGTCCATCAGCATGCACAAAATATGGTAATTAAATCTTGCACAAAAGTTTATATAAAAGTGTAATTATATCTGACATTGGAGTTTATCACTTTTTGAGGATTTATACAGGAGATAGGTGGTACACAAGTCATGTCTCCTTATTGAATCTGAGCAGAACTAAATTTCATTCCGTTTAGTCTTTGTTTCCTCTTCTCATTTTGCATACCAAACATTAAATAGCTCAAGCTAAATTTTAGGAAAATTGCATACTTATGCTTTCTTAGAGCTGAGGGCTTGTCTACAGGATGTTATTCCAGACTACCTATAGAGGATTAATCCATGCATGGATCACTCAAGTGTAGAGACACATTATTCTGTGTTAGGAAACAATTTAGGGTTTTGCTTATTTAAAATATTGCATTTATATCACATAGAAAGGGATCTGAACATATATTTTCATTTGGACATCTACAATTCAACTGCAATTGAATACTGAAATTAATGTCACTGTTGAAAATAATCATAATATTGCACTAATCTTCACATACATTAAATGGTTCTAAATTGTAAGTTGAATGTTGGCTTGCTAGCAGTTAATCCAACATATTGTTTCTGGCTATCATTTATCCATACAGTGTTATAAGCACTATAGTAAAAACAAAAATAGTATTCAAAGAAATAAGAGTTAATTTTCTGTGGAAGCAATTTGATTTCATTGAGTGAAATTGGAGAGTGGCTTAAATTAGCAAGGTACCATACCACAACTCTAGTTCCTAAAAGCAGTCAGCAATGATCGTCAATCAAGCTATTGAATTTTCATTTGGGGTAAATTAACTTTTGCGCCCAAATAACATATTCTACATCAGAGAACTTCTCTGCCATATTCCTCAGATACAATGTTTATATGGCTCCAATATCCCACTATATTTTACTTCTTCTATTGAGTTGTACCACATCCTAGATACTTTGGGCACTTATATGGATACAAACATAAAATTACATTCCATGGTCTACAGCAGCAAATTTGCAGTTATACAGGGGAGTGAAGATACTTTAACCAGTCAAGGTGTATTTTTAAGAAATTAAAAGTATTTAAGTTAGTGTGAAAGTTCAGCTGAAAGCATGCAAAGATTACGGTTAATGAGACTAGATCAAGAAAATGTTATTTTAAGGAGTGTTAAAAAGAGACCCAGGATTGGATTTCCACAGTTTAGCCACTATTGTGACAGCTGAACTACAGTACTTGTCCAAAAGCATCCTCTTAGCTTAGAGGAAATAGGTAATTCGAGTAGCATCTCTCCCAAAGAAACCAAGAAAACTAAAGTCAAATTACTTCACTAATCTAAATCTAAATGATAGGAAAGAAAATAGCAATGAGGCAGAAACTCAGGGCGATTGAGAGAAACAGTTCATGCTGCCAAAAAGAGGAGCAAATGAAACCAACTTCCTTAATATTGGTTCACGAGTTTTAAACTTCCAAGGAAAAAAACCCTGAAATCTGTGGGCCAAGTTTACCTTCCTCAAAACTATCATTTGGGATGTTATATCTAAAAGACCTTTTAAAATTTTGAGTAATTTTGATTTTTAATTCCTGTAAAATCCACTCTTACATCCCTGTCAGCACTCCAGTCTACCTGAAAAACCTTGGTGTAATAGCCCTACCATAACAGTCGCTTCATACCATGACTGGGTATTTTCAAAGTGATTGAAGAGGCTAAAATGTAGTCTACCCCAGACTGAAGCTAGCACAGTGACACCAAAGACTAATTTGGCCCATTTTTTTCCAGTTTCATTTACGTTCTCTTATATTTGCACTTTTAACGCAAAAATAACTTCAAGGGAAAAATCTCCTATAATATATTTGTTGGTTGCTGAGACTGTAATTCTGAGAATTCTGTAATCAAAAGGAAATCAATTCCAGAAGCTGTTCCTTATGGTAACTTTTATAGGTTTCAGTGCAGTAAAAACAAGCTTGGAAGCATTTAGGATCCTTCTTTAGATTACATGCTGTATCTTTTTCTTCCATGGCATTTCTCCTGCTTTGGGATGCCTGGGTGGATGGTCCAATAGAAGTTTGTAACAGATCTCAGTGCCCATGACAGTCCCCCTGCAGTAAAGGTTAGTCCTGTCCCCCCAGATCCCTACAAGTCTTTGTGATCAATGGCACTGTCCACACTCTTCACCACAAATTAGGTGAACCTTTCTCTCCTCCTATTCCCCTCCTTGGGAAGGGAACATTATACCACCCTGGATCCAAATCAAGCCTTCCTTCCAGGAATCATGTTTCAAAACAGAGGCAACTCCCCACAGATTCCCAGAAGTAAGAATACAGGCAGGGTGGAATATAGTGCAGAGATATTCAAGCAAGGTTTAAGCAAGCTGGATTAGCATTGGAATCAGCAAAGTATTTAATGCAGGCTAATTTACCCAGTTTCTCAAAGGGCGCTGGAAAGATTTAGTAGTTAATTATGTGTCGAGGCAGCACGCCCAGGGCACTGCACTGTGACAGGAGACAGAAGGACCTGTTCTCTGCTCTGTAGCTGCTCTGCTTCATAACCATGAACCACTTTGCCTGCCTCTCCTCCCCTTGTGAATCTGTCTTGCTCATTAAGAGTGTAAGGTTTTTTGGGGCAGGGAATGTTTTTCATCACAGGTGAAATCCTTGATATGTTGCAGTCAACAGTAAAACTCCAAGCTCTAAGCATAACAAGTTTTAATTCTATGCATTCAGAAACTGTTTAGCACAGTGAGGGCCCTACTTCAGTTTCTAGGTGCTACAATGCAAACAAATTATAACTATAAAGCATCTTTTAAATTATGATTTTAAAGCAAAGCAATGGAATCTTTCATAGCTAGGAAGGTATAATTACTTATCCAAACATTTTATTAAATCCCAAGACTTCCATAGAGAGGAAAGTAACTTTTTAATCATAAAAGAAATACATGAAACATAGGCATATCATTTTTTCCTTATCCCCTGACTAGGCACATTCAGATAGATCAACATCATATATTGAAACCCAGACAATGTCAGGCATTTGGAAGAGGGAGGAGAGAGAAAAAGGGAAAAGGTTAGGAAAACGGAAAAACCAAAAGCAGACTGCAGGTTTGGGAGACATTTGAATTGTTTGGAATTGCTTTGAATACACCACTCTGAGCTGTTGAGGTATGACAAATTTGGGCTTTGTTTTAAACTGGCGTAGTCTGCTGTTACTGAGAATGCTTTTAATATTTCAACTTAAAGATATCCTTTAGGGTGACATATTGCAAACATGCTTTCTGTTTTGTTTTCAATTTTTCTTTGTTGTTAGAGTTGCAATGTAAATATGCACCATATTTTCCTCTGCATCTTCCTCACTATATTCATTTTAAAGTCTTCTCTATGAAGTATCTTCCTCCCAGCACCATAGCATATGGGAATATATGTCAGTAGCCTGCCTCTATTCTGAGTTTGACAATGAAAATATTCTTAGTAGTTTTACTATACAAGGGCAGAAATTGTGAAGGTAGGCAACAACATATGAAACTCATTTGCAAACATCGAAGATGACTTCCTGAGCAGGCCACAGTAAAGCGTGAAATAAGCAAACAATCTGCAGGGGGGGGCCAGAGGGGAATAACTCTCATGCATAATAAAAGCAAGGAAAAAATGCACATTTGTTGATACAAAGAGGAATTTCCTACTTTTATTCCTTTCTTGCTTCACCATGGCTCTGGTTCCTTCCATGCAAGTCTCTCCTTTTCCCCCTTTACTTAACATGAAAATTAAGAAACTCCGGATTCCTTTAATAACCTGTTGCTCCATTTCACTCAACAGCCACTGCTGTCTATTTCAACAGGTTCGGTACCGTGATACATGCTTCCAGGAAAGTCTTGCTTTCCTTATTTTTTGTGAATTCACTCTTCATCCAGTAAGCACCAACCTGTGCTGTCCTATTTGAAATCCAAGGATGAATTCATGATTACTACGTAAGCAGTTTGGCGGCTACCAGAAACAAAAAGCAGAAGAGTGTTCCCTAAGAAAGGAAACCTACATTATGATGTTACGACATATTTTCTAAATCATGCTTTTTAGACTGCAATATTCTTTGATAGCTATTATGTTACCATAGCAACTACAAGTACTTGCTGTGGACCACTGTGCAAGGGACTGTATGAAACAGAATTGGTCCTCACTGTAAAATCAAAAAAATTCTAAGAGGGGGATACAGATGCTTGGAAGAAAAAGTACAGATTATTGATCCACAAGATAGCATGTGTTATCACTGTATCAGCAGACTCATAACTGGCAAGTTTATTGTAGGTATCACAGTAAAGGAGAGGTTTGAGGAAGGATGGAGCCTAAGGGCACAACAATGATTGTTTTAATACACTAGCTGGTGTCTGAACATGCATGTAGGGTTGTCAGAAGGCAGGATTTGCCACTTTTAGAAATGAATAGGATTGATAGGATTCAACACTTTTCTAAAATTGCTGACTAATACTGAAAAATTTTGTGTTATTCCTGTTAAAATTTATCATCAGTTGTGGGTTTTTTCAATTTCATACTTTATTAATTTTACAAAACTTCGTATCACTATGACCAAAAACAATATCAAAGAATTATTCTACCATACACCTTATAATTTGTACATTAGACTGACTTTAGGTGTTGAAATTAGGTGTGTTATTTTTGTACTAGAGCACTTGTCATTGCTTTCCTGAATTTAAATTTGACTATAAAAAAATCTGTCATTAAATTTTTAAACATGCTTAGATTATTAAATTTCAAAACAAAGCAAGAAGTGAATTAAGTGCTAGAAAAAAAAAAACATTAACTCAATCTGTCAGAATCAGGAGTGTCAAATGCATCACTCTAAGCAGCACTGTTTCTGCCATTTTCTTGTTTGTCTTTAATACCATCTTTGAATAATGTTCAACTACATTTTTGCTTTGTTTTTCTAAGAGAGCAAAACTCATCTTTTGTCTTGAATTTATGGGCACAAATCAAACAAATCTCATTGTTCAGGCATGGTATAGGCAGAGAGGGGTTCTCAGCATCCCGCTACTAAATTCAGCAAATGACAACCCATCACTTCTCTGATGCTGAAATACAATTCAGATACTTGTTTCTGTATTTTCTGGCCCAATTCTACTACTACGTAGAGAGTAACCACACTTTCAGTTTTCTGAAGGTTGTATTAGAATAACCACTTTACCAGTTTGTAAGATTCAATGCCATTTTTAGTATCTGAGTTCTTGAAGATAGATGAGATTTTCACTGGAGAACAGACCTGTTTTCAAACAAATTTCTTGAGATGTTCTTATGTCTGATCAAGCTTACTATTTTAATTTTTTTCTGAAGATTAGGTAAGCTAATCACCCACTGCTAGTGTGTAATTCTTTTTTATTTATAAAATCATTGATTACACCCAGATTGTCATGGGATTTTTGGTTGTTGTTGGGTGGGATTTTTTTTTCCCAAATATGCACATTTCAAGAATTGAAAGCACAAAGTTTTATCTAGATTTTGATTCTTGCCATATTTGAGCAGATGTGTTGGTCAGTCTTTCTGAGGAAAATTGGCCACATTCTCCCACAGTTGTCATGTATTTCTCATACTGACTCCAGTGAGAAAAACCATCAAGTTGGAACCACTCTTTTAGGAGATGTGAACATCCTTTGTAGCAATGCCATTTACGACATCAGAATAAGTCTGGTTTTATTTCCAAATGCAAACATTAATATTTCAAAAGGAACAAGAAAGGCAAAGTAGTTTTTTTGTGGAAAATTAGCCCATTCATGAGTGCAGTGAGGAATACACAGACTGAGTTGCAAAGTAGATCAGATAGGATTTAGATCCTTCAACAGCTTCCACATACCTTCTGCCAAATCACTGTTGATAGATACAGTTTTCGTGAACTGCCTTACATTCTTCCAAAACACTATCTAACAAAAAGGCATAAATAGAAGTCTATGATGAAGAATTACAGTCCAGGACAGTTTCTATATTCACTAATTTCATTTTTAGAGTGGCAATTACTGCTAAAAGTCTATCCAGTACTGGTCCTTTCAGATACTCATCCTCCCAATCAATGTATATAGATAACAGACAATTCTGTAAGCAGTTCATTCTCCCAGCACTTAAGTAAGGTTTGTGAGGGTTTTTTTTTTTCCTAATAAGAAAAAGGATGTATTTAAGAAATTGAATAGATAACTTGACACAGGAATAAGATAAAATGTAATTCTCTCAAACCAGGGGATACACTGAATCATTTAAGAACTCTGCAGCAAAATTTGCTTCTTGGCAAACTGCTTAAGCATATTTCTATGACAGTGATTTGTCTTTTTTCTTTCCCCTGACACTTCAAGATACGGATGGTAGATTTCTGGCATTTTTCTGGCATTTTTCTGGTTGTTGTGCTCCATCATCACAATATACACACACTAAGAAGTGTGAAATACTTGCTTGTACCATTTTCCTTCCATTTCTTAAATTCAAACAGTTTTTCACCACAGGTTATTCTAATAATCCGTTCTCACACCTATGTTTTGATTGTCTCGTCTATTCTACACATTATTCTACCCACCCTGTTTGAAGACTACAGTGCAGCAAAACACCCAGGTTCCCTAAAACATAACTCTGAATAACAATCTACTAATAAATAGAAATACATATATTTATTTATATGCAATATTAGGCTGTAATTGACAGGCTGCTTTTTCGTAGAAATTAATTTCATGATCTCATTTGAAATTGAGAACTACCCAAAGATTGATCAGTGATGGAATGTGAAAGTTATGGAAGTCGTTTGCATGTGGTGTGAGAAAATAAATTAAGTTAGATGGATTTAAAGCATTTAGCCATGTGAACAAATTGAGAATGAAAAACATTTAACAGCACATTGAGCAGACATAAACAAGACAGAACTAAAAGGGATATTGACACAATTAAGTAATTTAATTATAAGTTCCAGTTGTGTGAATGAAGAGACATCTCAATTAGTTATGAAAAATTATGCAAGATTTGACTATCACCTTGTCCTGGTTTCAGCTGGGGTGGAGTTAATTTTCTTCCTAGTAGCTTGTATAGTGCTGTGGTTTGGATTTAAGATGAGAATAATGTTGATGACACACTGATGTTTTAGTTGTTGCTGAGCAGCACTTACACTAAGTCAAGGACTTTTCAGCTTCTCATACTGCCCTGCCAGTGAGGAGGCTGGAGGTGCACAGGAAGCTGGGAGGGGGCACAGCCAGGACAGCTGACCCAAATTGGCCAAAGGGATATTCCATACCATATGACATCATGCTGAACAAAAAACTGGGGGGGAGTTGGCCAGGGGGGCACTGCTGCCTCTCAGGAACTGGCTGGACGTTGGTCAGCAGGTGGTGAGCAATTGCATTGTGCATCACTTGTTTTGTATATTCTTTTATTATTTTTCCTTCCTTTGCTGTCCTATTAAATTATCTTTATCTCAACCCACAAATTTTACCTTTTTTCTGATTCTCTCCCCCATCCCACTGCAAGGGAGTGAGTGAAGGGCTGTGTGGTGTTTAGCTGCCTGCCAGTTTAAACCACAACACACCTATATGTGGGGATCACAAAGAAATGCTGATAAAATGGCTACTGCGTAGATGACAAGACAAAGGTTAATTTTGTTCACAGTGATTAAAAAGGAGGAAAGGAACAATGTGATGAAAACATTAAGGGCTTTGTTTTTAGCCATCTTACATATGAACTGAAATCCAGACAACCATAAGATCATGTTAGAATAGCTAAAGCTTTAGTTTGGATGGAGGGAAACAGGTGTGAAGACGAAAGAGTAAGAAGATGAATCTGCATGTCATCTGCACAGCAGCAATTCTTGAAAGACAGATTCCCTGGTTAATGGAAGGAGACTAGAAAGCACAAAATCAAGAAGGCCAGGCAGAACAAGATTTAAAGGAAGCACACCTACCACTTTCAGAAGGATAACACCACCAGTCATGAGATTTTGTTTGGATGAAGTAGAGGTTTTGGCAAGGTATTTCAATTATGATTAAGGTATAAAAGTGTATTGGAGAAGAACTAGGATAAAATAGATATATCGTCCTCATCTTTTCTAAAAAGAAAGAATGAACACTTATGGGTATCTTTCTGCATGAGAAACTAATCATTCTCACTGGCTGTCTCTCAGCTTCCCTAATCCCACAGCATTATATTGGAAGTCTGAGAACCCAAGACCGGTTGTTGTTCAATCATACAATTTTGGAGTGCATTTATAATGAACACCGAAGTCTGACTCTGAACTTGGCATTATTTTCAATGGGATCTCACTGTGTACAGATGTGACAAACTGTGCCCTAAGACTTTTACTGCAGGTCTTAATTTCTAATACCATTCATGTGCTCATTTGCAGGTCTAGACCTATAATGCTTTGTTAGCTTGAACAGCTGTGGTTTTATGGCTGGACTAGATTTGAATGAAAGTTTAAAGGCTTGTGTGTACTTATTGTATATGTCCAATTAATCTTCACTCTGCAAGAACAAGGTTTTTCCCTTCTTTCTGCTACATCACAGTTCATATGCTTGCTTTGGACTGCAGACCCGGTTCACACTTCAAGTTAACAAGGCTGAGGTACTGCCCTAATAATCCCTAACATGTTTAAACAGATGTTTATAGCTGCTGGCGTACCTAAGCTCTTGTTTTAATTCGTGAAGTTACTTGTTAAACCTGAGTAAGACACAGAGTTTCTGGTGATAAAGTGTGATTTTTGCTACATTTGATTGCTGGAATATGAATGCCAACACCTGAAGTGTCTTAAACTGTTCAAAATAAATGACTAGTACAGATATACGGGTTTTAAATCTCATAGCAACACAGCAGAATAATTTATCTTATTCAAGTTATAATAGGTCTAGGAAAGAGATCAGGACTTCATTGTGATGAGTACTATGTGCATTAGAAAAGGCATTTTCTTCTACATCAAAAGACTAAACAGAAGACAAAACTGACATCTCTTCTCCCATTTTATAGGCAAGTAACTGAGACATGGACAGGCTAAATAGTTTGCCCGCGACCGTGCAGCAGACCATAGCAGAGCAGACTGAACACAGCTCTTCAGGGTGCTGGCAGGGCCTTAGCCTAGACCAGTCTGGTTTTCTGATACTTTGCTACAGTCTTCCCATCACTTCTGATAATGCAATTTAGGCCAGTAAACTTTAGGTTTTCAATTCATATCTTTGCTGCTGCATACTCATTATAGGTGTTCACATAGTATAGACTATGTGGTTAAAATGGACTACGGTATGTTGATATGTAATACCGCCATTTACTATAATTGACATGGGACAGAAGACTGGCAGATCAAGACTCCTCCTGTAAAGGTAAGTTCACATTGGTATTTTTAAAATCTTATTTAAAATACTTTGTGTGTGTATATATATCTCAAATTAGGACAAAGCATCAAAAAGGAATATATAATCTGACCAAGATTCTCACTGTGTAACAAACTATTTTGTGACAAATTTTGAGGAAGGTATATTTAAAAATCGAGTTCTGGATTTTTAAAATCCATATGAACCTGCTTATTCAAAAAGGGCCAACAGAAGATTTTCGTAACTCCTCGTTTAATTCATCAGATTGCTCTGCAGATGGCAATAAAATTTATTGTCTATTTAAAGAGTGTCTCGCCTCATCATAATCAAGGAAATACACTTTCCAACTTAACCAAAAACTTGGCAAGGAGAAAATGCTGCACTAGCACCAAGTAATCCCATACAAAAAGCCTGTCTCCCATCTTACTTGTTTTGCTGTGCCAGAAATATTTTTAAAAGATCACAAAGTAGACTTTTCATATTTTACTGTGAAATATTCACACTCACTTTTAAACACACATGCTCTCAAGACTCCAACAATTGGCTCAGTGGCTCAGCCTGGCCACATGATATAGATGTTTCCTTTCCCCACAAACAGGTTTGTGGGAAGTTAGAGCATCTCTAGGCTGTCAGGAGAAGGGCAGAGAAGCATAGCTGGCTAATTGCCTGCTCAGGCCTTGTGGTGGGAAGGGGAAATGTCCTGAGAGGAAACCAAAGTCTTCCAGAGCACATCCTCAAAACTTTCAGATACAGATGTTGAACCATTTTTCTACAAAGGACAGCAAGGGAAAGGCTTTCCCGAAAGACTGGGAAATCAGAGCACTCAGGTTAGGTGTCAGACGATCCAAGGCAAAGGATGGGAAGACAAAAGGGGAGAAAGGCTGCATGTAACTCCAAGATGAGCACAGAGGCACTAGGACAAAATACCCTGTTTCCAAAAGCAAGTGACAGTTGGTGGACAACAAATCTGAGACATTTCCTTGGAGCCCTGGGATGGGAGTAGGCTGCAGAAGGGGTGAAAAACAGCATAAATGGCTTTGTCAGAAAGGTAAGTTCTGTATCTTACTGCACTTCCACACTAATATTTGACTGCCTTTTCCTGGAAGCTCCTCTGGGGAAGAAAATGGCAAACAAAGAACATGCAGATGACACTCAGGCTTTGAGGTTTGCTTCTTAGCTGTGTTATCAGTGCCGAGTGGTTTGCAAAGGTGTACTTTTCTTTACTTGCACTTAGATGCTATTCCTGTGACAGTGAATTCAGGCCAATTATCATTCAAATATTTTAGCAAAGCTGCAACTCTAACTCAAGAATTGTCATCACTTGGAGCCAAAGGAAACTACCACCACTCTTATTTGTGCAGCTCTTGCTTTCCAAAAGCAATTTCTATACAAACATTTTCACGGTAAAAATTAATGACAACTCCACATGCCTTCTCGAGATTGAAAATTTGCTAGCAAGCTACAAAGCAAAATCTTGGAAGACTCTGAAGCATTTCTGGTGACTTTCCAAAAGAATACTTAACTGTGTTAATTCATCTGCTCAGGGGTTCAGCTATATATTTTCCTAATCAACTGGTTCTCATTTTTAAATGGATAAAAGCCCCTTCATTAAACGATAGAAAAGGTCTCAGAAATAATTTATCAAATCATTAAAAAATACAGCTACAGATATGACAAATATTTCCTCACCACCAAAAATGGTTTAAAATTATACTTACAATTGTAATATATACAGCAGAAAAATCTTTATAGTATAAAGTTTTCTAGCTCCAAACCTGCTGCTAGGAGTGAAGCCCTCGAGACAGAATCAAGGCAGATGTTTGGGGAGCTAATGGCATGAGCATATATTGAACTGCTGGGAGGTATAGCATGAATATGCATAGGTCAGTAAGGGCAAGTGACAAACAATTGCCTATTGTATGCAACCAAGACCTGTGCGTACATTTGAGTTTTCTTCAGGGTACAAAACAATTTAACAAATAAACATTCAAAGCCTTTTATTAAAGTTTCATCTTGAATTTTCATATTTAGTGTATTTAGATTTGAGGAATCTTTTCGGGTTTTGTTACTGAAGTGTGGCAACATCTCCTATACTAATGGCAATGGGACCAATAGTTACAAAGGAAACATAAAGGTACATTTTAGATGACATGTAGTAAGTTTTACCATGCAAGAGGAAGGAAGAAACCTTATGATAGCAACATAGATCATATGCTACTTTGAAATCTAATTGCTAAATAATTTTATAATGCTGTCCTGGTTTCAGCTGGGATAGAGTTAATTTTCTTCTTAGCAGCTAATAGAGTGCTGCGTTTTGGGTTTAGGATGAGAATAATGTCGATAACACAGTGATGTTTTGGTTCTTGCTGAGTAGAGTTTACACTGGTCAAGGACTTTTCAGCTTTCCATGCTCTGCCAGGTGCACAAGAAGCTGGGAGGGGGCACAGCCAGGACAGCTGACCCACACTGGCCAAAGGGCTATTCCATACCATATGACATCATGCTCAGTATATAAACTGGGGGAAGAAGAAGGAGGGGGTGGACATTCAGCATGATGGCGTTTGGCTTCCCAAGTAACCGTTACATGTGATGGAGCCCTGCTTTCCTGGGGATGGCTGAGCACCTCCCTGACGATGGGAAGCAGCAAATTAATTCCTTGTTTTGCTTTGCTTGTGTGTGTGGCTTTTGCTTTACCTATTAAACTGTCTTTATCTCAACCCATGAGTTTTCTCACTGTTACTCTTCTGATTCTCTCCCCCATCCCACCGGGGGAGAGTGAGCGAGCGGCTGCGTGGTGCTTAGTTGCCGACTGGGGTTAAACCACGACAAATGCACAAAATCTTTACTTAACCTAAACACTGAGTAATTATTTGCCAGTACTTGGCAGTTATTGGCAGGGCTTCTCTTATTCAGTTGCTAAACAAAATGCAAAATGATAACCCTTAAGCCAAAACCAGGATTACAGATGAAACTACTCTTTTGTTAAAAGTCTGTATAATTGTAATTCTACTTTGTTTAAAACATCTTGAGAGATCATAGATGCTTCTGCCTGAGGCAGCAAAGAATAACAAAACTAAACACAAGTCTTTCCTGTAAGGGTACTAATGCAGTACACCAGCTATGCTTCAGTGGGATTGTTTGTCATCAAATATACATGAAAGACCAAGCCCCCTACTTGACTAGAAATGACAATTTAACATTGCCTCTTCCATTGCAGTGACATGATCATAAACATATTATCAAGTCCTGCAGTGTGATCAACAACAGATGTAAAATTAAGAGCTGACAAGTTTTAGCAGGTAGCTGAGCCTTACATATCTTCTGCCAAATTTAATTTTTGCTTCCAAAAATCTTCCAGGCAACTCTTTAAAAAAGAGTTCAGAAAGTACTCTTATTTTTCTTTTCTGTTCTTGCAATTAGTATCAGTGTTCTGAAAAATTAGTATTCAGATGTTGTTTCTTTCAGGGCAATTTGCCTTTCCTTTTTAATTTGCCTTTATTTTATTGTTTTGCACAGAAAAGTAGTGCAACACACTGCATGAATTAAGGCAAAAAATTAAACTAGTAAATGATGTATTGCAACCCTAATTTTTAGGAAATATATCAGAAACAAAGATATACTCTCAGGGAACATTAAGATCAAAATCCAGCAGCACAAGAAAGTGCAAAGGGAAAACCAAATATAAACATATCTAGTACTAAATGCATGTCACACTAACTTAGTCACAAGCTGGTAACCAGGTAGTCTAACAAGACTCTTACCAGAGATCTGAAGATAAAATTTTGTCTCACAAGTTCAAGAGCACTTAAGACGCAATGTTGTTTGTGTATAGTTCCAATTCATATCAAATAGATGTAATAATTAAGCAATAAGCTGTGACAGGTAGCACACCTATTATCTGACAGTTAACTCCCGTGGCTGTATAAAGCATAAGGTACCAATGAATGTGTCTATTCCCTTTGGGTATAATTATAGTTCGAAAGCCATTTCCTGGACTTGCTGGTATAGTTTCTCTTTGGATAACTGTTTCTCTATCTTCCATGGATTACAGTGGTATTTTTCTTAAAAAACTGTATACTATGATTGAGAATTGTTGATGTCAGGATGCCATCCAGAGGGACCTGGACAGGCTTGAGAAATGGGCCCATGTGAACCTCATGAGGTTCAACAAAGACAAGTGCAAGGTCCTGCACCTGGGTCGGGGAAACCCCCAGTATCAGTACAGGCTGGGGGATGAAGGGATTGAGAGCAGCCACACAGAGAAGGACTTGGGGTACTGATAGATGAAATGAGGCGGCAATGTGCTCTCGCAGCCCAGAAAGCCAACTGTACCCTGGGCTGCATCAAAAGAAGCGTGGCCAGCAGGTCAAGGGAGGTGATTCTGCCCCTCTACTCTGCTCTAGTGAGACTCCACCTGGAGCACTGCATCCAGCTCTGGAGCCCTCAGCACAGGAAGGACATGAACCTGTTGGAGAGGGTCCAGAGGAGGGCCACAAAAATGATCAGAGGGCTGGAGCACCTCTCCCATGAGGAAAGGCTGAGAGAGCTGGGGTTGTTCAGCCTGGAGAAGAGAAGGCTGTGGGGAGACCTTATTGCAGCCTTTCAATACTTAAAGGGGGACTACAAGAAAGATGGGGATAGTCTTTTTAGCAGGGCCGGCTGCAACAGGACAAGAGGTAACGGTTTTAAACTAAAGGAAGGTAGACTTAGGCTAAACACAAGAAAAAAATTTTTCATTATGAGGATGGTGAAACACTGGAATGGGTTGCCTAGAGAGGTGGTAGATGCCCCATCCCTGGTAACATTCAAGGCCAGGCTGGATGGGGCTCTGAGCAACCTGATTGAGTTGAAGATGTCCCTGCCAATTGCAGGGGAGATGGACTAGATGACCTTTAAAGGTCCCTTCCATCCCAAAGCATTCTATGATTCTATGTGAGGATTTAGTTGTGCTACATCAAGTTCAAAGTTTAGTGTTCAACCTATGATATGGCTTAATCATGACAATGTTATATTGAAACATGAACACCAATCTTCTAAGCCAAGTTCTAGTTGTAAGACTAAGCATCATTCATACTTAATGGTTAAATCTTAGAAATAAAAGCTTCTGTTCATTAATTCCTCTATTGGGAGTTCACTGTAAAACCCATGTTAATGTGGTAGGAATAATGGTGGTATAACGTTCACATTCATGTGATTTATTGATGACCTTTAATCTATCTAGTACCACTGTAAAATGTCATTTTTTCAGTCTAAAAAAGCCAAATCACAAGACAGCCATCTGCATCACGGGGAAAAGAAAGGAGAAGGGCATGGAGAAAGAAGGCGGCTTACTCCAAAATGTTGGCAACATTAAGGCCTAAGACATTAAGGCCTAAGACATTAAGGCCTAAGACATTAAGGCCTAAGACATTAAGGCCTAAGACACAATGAAAGCATGAAGCACGAACTGTAGTTCCTGGATCATTGAAGTTAAAATGGATTTTTACCTTAAAAAAGGAAACAGATACCTAGTGTAGTTGCTGAGAAATAGCATCTTTAATGAAGTCACATTCCCTCTCAATTATACTGAACTCTTCCATCATGGTAAGGCCAAGAAGCAAGTAACAGAGCCATGCTGACTGTATGGTCCTGTCTCAGCCATTTGAACCCACAATAGGCCATGACTTTTTTTTTTTTCCCAAGTGTTACACAGTCTTGTTCGTATTCCCCTAATATCTTCATAGATTTTTTTTTTTACTGCTCTCAATTGCAAAATTGTTTAGGATTTTTTTTAACTGGGATTTTCCATTTAAATGTTCCCCCTCTTTGAAATTTCTATTTGAAACCTTGTACGAGTCCCTCCCCCTGTATAACCCTTTATAAATCTAATTTTGAAACTTGAAAGTACCTTGGGTTTAACTACAGTTAACTGAGTGTTTGTAAGATGGGCTGTAAATAGAGTTCAATGAATGTTTAGGCCATTTAAATTAAAAATTTTCAGAAGCTTGAAAACAAAACTGGATTTCTTCATAAGGAAAAATAATTATGGTTGTGTTATAAAGTACGGGTAGTGAAGTACTAAAGCAGATCAAAAGGTTATGAAATCAACCCTTATAAAAAGGTAGTGATAACTATAGGCAACCAGGAGAGAATATTGGAAGGAAAAGGTGATAATCCGGTTTAAGAAGCTTGGAACAAAACCTGAGAATTGCAATTAATGAATAAAACAGAATTGAAGGGAAGGGATAGCCATAAAAATCACATAAAGTGAGTTTGTCATTTCCTCTAGTGAATGATGGGGACTCAGACAAAAAATGTTAGGTTTGATCTGGTTTGCTATACTTTTTCTTCTGAAAAACAAAAACAGAAATCCTGCTGACAGATTCAGGGCACACTTCACAGCAGTTAAAAGTGGTGATTGCTCTACTACTATTCCTTCCCATTTTGTTCTATTCAGTTATGACTTCCATGACCTCTGTCTACACCTCTCAAAAAAGGATTCCAGGACACCTAACACAGGAAAGCAGTCCTAACCAAACTTATTATTTCCAGTTATTAAATAGCAGATCCACTAAAACTACCTCAAGATTTCTTTTCTTGTTTTTCATACGTTTTTATGCTATATCAGTTTGCTCCTTCTTAACTTTATTTTTTAGATTAACCATTACTAACTGCCACTTGTTTGTTTTATCCTCCATTCATTTCCTAAATCTGGTATGATACCTCCATCATTCACTTTGACATCAGTAGGCCACAGCAGAAAGCTGCCAGTAATACTCTGTTATTCTGAGATATTTCACTTCTTATATTCTAAATTAAATCTTATGTTTCTTCATTCATTTGAAAGATTTGATACAAGGGAAGCCTACCAACATCTCCATGATGCTTTTCTTTCTCTAACCATTCAGAGGCCTGAAAGTCACTCCCCCCAAATCTTATCTCCATTTTCATTATTATGAAACTATTCTGCTCTAAAAAAAACTTTAATTTTTGCCACCTTTAATTGCCATATGTTGACTGCTTCAAAACATTCAATGTTACTTAAATGACAAATTTGTCTCAGTTCATATTTCCTCCAAAACACAGAACTCAGATATGCCCATATTTGGTAGAAGAGTGGTACCAAATGGAATGAATTGTAGATTAAAATGAAGTCAACTAATTGAGTTACTATTTTATCCTTATTATGTTTAGGTTTTCCCAATTGTTAGTACTTATGGAAGAGAATATACTGATCCCAGATCTCATGATCTGCCAACAGTTTTTATTTATAAGTCTCAATCTCTATGCAGCATAAAGAAACAGTACGTTTTGTAGTTCATCTGCACAGTAGTTCTGTGCTCTGCATCAGTGTATGTGCAGATACCTTCTTTCAAGAAGCTTGAACATATTTACCTGAAAGTTTTTTCTAAACTGTAGAAAGGCATTCGCATAATACTTTTACACAGACGAAACTTTTGCCAAGATTTGCACAGAACAACATTTCAAAGACTTTGGGAAAAATCTTTTCTTCTCAGTACACTGCAATAGACATCTCATTTAAATGATTGATTTGGTTACACATTAAGATATCAAAAAGCATTCTTTTCAGAGCTGCTCTCTGGCACTACCCTAGTCAAACATCTTGGTTTCCTTCTCCAGTGACAGACTTAGCTCTGTTTTGCTCCTTTCCCTCTTTGTCATGCCACAGACGGCAGTGTTCTGCCACCCTTTGTTCCTTTTCCTTCCCCCCCTCCCACTCCTTATTATCACAGGCCTTGCTGCCTTCCCAGCACAACACGTATACAGGTCATTGCTTTTTATGGAATGATAGCATGCTATCATCATATAAAGGCAAGAGTTGGCCTTAGCTGTTTGGAAACTCCAAGGGCTAGATTGCAGAAAAATCTAGTAACATCTCTTGTGGAACAGCTGGAGTCAATTACCGTCCTTTACATCCATCTGGCTGGTACCAAACACTGAACACCGAAGTTCAGTACCTCAGTATGGAAAGTCCTTGGGGCTGGAACCGCATCTCTTGATTTCCCTGCAGTGCTTGGAATGTTTACTAAATAGTAACAGTCAATAACCAAAAAAATGGGGTAGCACTTTTTCTTCCCTGAATGGGTAATAGGGTCTTCCCTCGTGAATAAAGAATCTGCCAGAGTTTGTTGTTACAAAACCCATTAGGAATCACAAAGGATTAATAGAATTTTAATGTCTGGGACAAGTTCTCTAAGGAAGCAAGATTTATGTCATCTGCTTGCCCTCGCCTAGTAACTTTTGCATCCATTGCCCAGCAGAAAAGTAGAGTCTTTAATCTTGTTAATAATGTGTAAATGTTGTAAAAATACGTTGATAAGTAAAAGTCCCTTTGGTGAGAAAGGCAGCCACAGCACATCAGCTACAATCCAGTGCAATCTGCACAGCAGAGAAATGCTCCAGAAGTTTGGAACAGCATTTGTACTTCATTGCAGGTCACAAGACAAAATTCATAAGACAACAGTATTCACTGGTTCTGCTCCTTGTTAAATTAATTGCAAGCTCAAGCTACCTGTTAAGAAGTGCTTTTAGAGAGATTAGAGTATGGAAGTGCTGCGTTACTTTTAGGTATTATTACTTTTTTTTTTTTTACACAAACATGCAGTGTAAGATTCACATTTTATAGTTCTTTAGCATTAAGCCATAGTGGACATTAAAACATCTACAGTTAAATGTATAGGCAAGAAATACACACTAAATGTCTAAATGGGAAGATTCAGCTTCCAGTAACAGGCTTCAGTAAGCACCTTCGGATCAGTTGTTACTTTTGCAAGCCCCTAGCACTGCCACTGGATACTGGATTTATGTTTCTCCCATTTATTAGCAAGTGAACTTCAGGTTAATAGGAAGGCATTTATAAGTAAATAGCCAATATTAATCGTTTGCAGTAGAATTCAATTTTCTTTGCAAGATCTAAGCCTGATTTCACCTATAGATAATGCATATACAGTAAGTTTCACAGAATTATCTCAGTATATGGACAAAGATTGTTTTTGTTACGTTGATCAGTACTGTTTCACCTATAGATGAGGATTCATTCTAACCTCTGTGTCCCCTCAATGTTTCTACTATGCCTATTTATCTGGTATTTACAGGCTGCTTATCCATATTCCTAAATGTTTTATACCTTATCTTCATTAATATGCAATGAGAGTACCAGTCTTATCCAAATGCACCAGCAATATATCATTAGTAAACAATAATGTTTCATCCATATTGTCCTAATTAGGTGTAGTCTGTTTCCAGCAAAAACTGAGAAATACTTAAATAGTGCAGTTATTATTTTGAATTGAATGGGTTTATATAAAGTATGTAATAGGGTATACAGTGTTCAATGTATAGTTTCATTAGTTATATTAACATTGTGATGCTGCATGTTATTATGGACTTCAATAACTTTGGTGCAGATACCTTAGTATTCCATATATTCTGTAACAACAGATCTCAGACATTAAACATGCATCATGTGTCAAAGCTGGTATGACTTGTTCTTTTAGTCTATATTGTAGGAATACACTTTCTACTTACACTGCAGTGTCTTACAACATAATGAAGAATTTTAGGGTTTTTTCCCCCCAAAGTGAGCAAAAAGTGGGAATAAAACTTAACTGTCTGCAATGGTAACATTTTTAAACTTTTGAGTTCAGCTTGCACAGTAGATAGTTCTCCAAGGTACAGTACAGTATAAAACCAGCTCCTTACGTGTATATTTCAAAAAATTCCTAAGCCATTGTGTTTTGTCTTAGTGTACAATATAAAGGGGGTTCATTTTGAGCATTAAGTGTATTTGTCTAGAAATTTCATAGTCAATAGTTTGATGGGGTTTTTTAAAATTTAAAAATAATGCCCTTCCCACAAAAGCAGATAAATGAGTCAGATTCATGGTAGGAGGGTTTCCTTCCAGAAGCTTTCCTCCTACTAAACTATCTTATTTAAACCTTTCTTCTGCCTGGAGCTGGATCTGGCTCGAAAAAGAAAATAGAATGAGAACTGAAAAAATTGTGTGTTGGGCTTTAGTGTCATACCACAAAAAAAATTAGTAAAAATAGATTTTTAAACTTCCTGTTACCAATTCATCATGGACAACCATGGTCAGAATTTGGTCCATTGTCTTACCATCTGTTTCCTTCTGGCACTTCCATAAATCAAAGTCTGACTAAAACACCTTTTCAGGTTGAGTTTATATAACAGGCATGATCTTTGTCATGTTATAACATATCCAAAAATATACGATAAAGTCAAAACTGAGGTTTTGGACTTCCTCCCTCCCATCTTGTCTGTTTTTACTCTTTGTGCTCTGCTGTCCCAGTCATTATCTTTTGCTTACTGAGATTTCTCTGCCTCCCCTGATTCCTTAGACATTTCATAGCTGCTGGTTAGATGCTATTACCATGTGACATGTTCAACCTTTAAAACAAATAATTTACTTTGAAAGTCAAAAACTGTTAGAATGATGAATTCAAATGTTTATCACCAAGTTCTTCAGGCCTAAAAATACTGTCAAACTCAAAAACACACAAGTATAAAGTTACCCTCATTTTCAAGGTCTCAAAAAATGGATGGTAGAGTTTTTTTCTGGTTGTTTGCTCAGTCCTGTAATAGCCTATCTGGAGGTGCTGTTTGCAAAATAACATTTTCAGCTTTTATCTGACAGCCACATTTGAAATAAGCAACAGATAACCACTGTGCTGCTACCTGCCATTCCCATTCATGTTTCTGTAGGAAGGAATGTCAGGTCAGCTAAAGCTGGCAGCCAAGCCATACAGAGAAGAGAAGGAGCTCAGACAGGGTAAGAAAAGTTCCCCAAATCCCAGACCTCTGAAGTGACACCAAAGCAACAAGCACTTCTACTGTAAGAGAGCCTGAGGAACTGTTCTGCACAGTGGAGGACATGGAGTGAAAGAAAAATGGTAGTTAAATGGTTGTTTTCTGTCTTAGCTAGCCTGCAAAAGTGCTGCAAGAAAACATATAAACAGCTTTAATTTAGTTACTAGTCTGAAGGAAGCTGAAAAAAATGCAGAAGCTTATGGTTCCACCAACCATACCATGGTGAAAACATGAGTGTTCAAAGTCAGGCCTGGGCTTGTGAAGATCATTCCCTCTACCATAGCCTCAAAGCCCCGCCATTGCTTATCCTAGATGAGAAGAGTTCTGTTACAGCAACATAACAAGTCTGTTCAGGTACAAGTAGGCGCATATGAGCAGTGCAAGAGTGGACCACGAACACCCAAATTAGATCATGGGAAGAGAACAAGCCATGCCTGAATTACCTTCTCCCTTGCATGGGTCCTTTGGCTAACATGGACATTTCTAGAAATTTTACTATTGTTTTTCTATTAAGTTAAACAGCACTGACCTTCCCCTAACACCATTTTCAGGTGTCATACAGATGTGGTTTTTTCAGCCTCCGGCATTTTGATTCTAGGGAGAGATAGCAGCAATGCCTTAGAAACTGAAACAAGGATCAGGCTTTTTACCTTAAGTTTTTGCTTAAAATCAAATCGTGGCTCTTGCATCTGAACTGAAAGGGCCATTCTGCTAACAGGAGTTTGAGACTGCTAGTGAATGTGATTTAATTTAATAGTAAGTTTAGTCATTTAATTTGGCATCAGGTCTGGCTCTGAGCCTTAGAAACTGGTAGGTAGCTAACATCTAGTATTGTTGCTGTAATGGAAGGAGATAAAAGCCGGACAGGTTTCCAGTTTTCCCAACTCTAATAGCTATGTTCTATTGTCCAGGAAAAAATGGTTTGGGATGTATTCTTGCAAAGTGTCTGGATAGCTGCAAATCCTATAGAAATCACTAAGCAGAAAGATACTGAAGACTATGCAGAATAAGGAACTGTGCTAAATATGCTAGTGTTGTAATAAAAAAATGCTTCTAGCACTTCATACTTTTCATGGGATATTCAGAGTAGCAAAACAATATTCTGACCGATTGTTCTGTGTGATTTCATTTGTACCTCCCAGTAAAGCTTTTGGATAGGTTTGAGGGTTAAAATTATTTGATAGAGTTCAAAATCTCTTCTTCTGAAATGAAGAAAGCAATCACCTCCAACTGTAAACACTCTATTACTTCTATGGTATTTAGGACACTAAAAGAAAAGAGCCCATAGACAGGGGCCAGGGATTTTTAATGTCAGCACAAGGGAATGTCATAATTTGTTTCCTTTCAGTTAAAATCCTCAAAAAATAAAGAATAGCAAGCAGTCATTGCTCTAATAGTACCCTTTTTTAAAAAGGGAAAATCATTCTATAGCTTCTCTGAAGTTATGCAAATATTATACAAGAACCATGAGGAAACCAACACAAACAGCAGAGTGAGTTCCTATTTAACATTAGCTTAATATGTTCTTAAACCTTATTTATTTCAACAAGGTTCAATAAGGACTGGTTGTATGCTTTAAGTATGCAGCCAGCAAAATCTGGGCATGCAGCTAAGCCTGGGCATGCAAAGTTTTTAGGCCAGAAAGTGCAAAATCCTACATGTAAACTTCAAACTCAACAGTTAATTTCCCTGAAATTTAAATGCTGTTGATAAACACAAAAAACTTCCAACAAAATTCTGATCATTCTGTAGCATGAAATTGTAATTCCCTAAACAAAGATGTATGCTGCCCTTTTCTAACTAGACTAGAATCTCAAAATTTCACTCTGATTCTTGCCACAATTGTCTTTAGGTTGAATAAGTTACTAAAGTCTCCCAGGCAATAGTTTAGAACTGTCTATGATACTTAGTATTTTCTTTTACAGTACTTAATATTTTCTTCTCTTTTGCCTCTTCTTTTACTATCACTTAGTGACACAGTTTTGTTTCTGCTGACCCCACACATGCCCTTTCTAGTATTTTTTTTTACAAACTCAATATCAAAGTCTTTCTTCACAAAAAAAGGGAATTTGAATTTGGACCTTCAGATTGTTGAAGCAACAACAGATTAACAAGGCAGCAGGCATTGTCAAAACATATTTAAAGATAGAATTCTTCAGAGAGCTTTGTAAGAATAAAAAAGAAAAAAATTATTTGATGTTACAGTACCCTGTGGGACTTGATTTTTGTTTTAAATCAGGAAATATTATTCCTGAAGAAACAGCATATTGATTTGTTAAATCTTTGATTTAAGAGTAGCTTTTTTAAATTGAAATGTGAATGGCATATTTTCTTTGTGAGTTAAGGAAGTCTTCAGAGAAAAGGATCTTCTAAGAGACTCTGCAAGCATCAAAATATGCCTTATTTGTGAAATGTTTAGTCAAGATACATTGGACATGTTAGTAGGAATTAGTGCTTTCTGCCAGGACAAGATGCATAGCCATACTAAACTACATGAAACAATTCACAGTTTTGAAAGATACACCAGGGCAACTGCATCAGACCATCTTGTAGTAAAAGGAAAGAAATACTAGAAAAATCAAAGAAAGCAACTAAGAAAATCTTCAGTATAGATGGTGCAGATCAAAGGCAAGCAGGAAGCTAGACCTTTTTTCGGATTTTTGACTAAAAGTGAGACATTTTAAGCCAGAAGTAGTTCTTTCTTGAAGCAGAACAGTTTGATTCAGCACTTGAATCAAGATCAGAACTTATTTTTTGTAACTATGCTTCCCAAGGCCCAAAAATCTATTGTCTAAGTAACGAATTTCATTCCAATGTTGTTCATTATCACAGATTGTTCTCATATTTCTTTGCAGCTCTGGCTTTAAGCATATGAGTACTTGCTATGCCCATGATATGCATCTTTCTCTCCTAAATATGAGTAACCAAGGTCCTGTCTGCATGTTAACTTGCATTTGTACCCTCTACAGGAATGACTAAGACTTAAGTATTTGGTTTGTAGTTGTCTCACCCTCTAGTGGCAGAGAGGCCTTAGTTCTCATGGACGGAGAAACGGGAGATAATTTTTTTTCCTTCGAGTCAACTGTGCTGTGTTGCCTATTTAGAGCAAACTGATAAAGAACTGATTTTTTTGTTTCTTTCTTGCAAATCATTGTCTTCAATATGCATCCATCACTTCCAATGGAGCAATGCAAAATATGCTGACCTGCAGGCACTGAAATGATTAAAAAGGTGCTAATGAAGGGCAGTTGTGTGCTCAGATGTACTCCTTCAGTTATGAGAAATGACTGCTATTAAAGCCTTCCTATGCCACCACAATTAGTAGTAGTATTATGCTACTGCCTGAAGTCTAACAGAGATGGAAGCTCTATTTTCCTCTAAACTCCAATTCCCTATTAAATTTTCATTTAAAGACAGATGCCATCTTATTTTGATCCCCAAGAAAGACTAAAAATCATAAAGCAAAGTTTTTATGAAAATAGAATGCTGGCCAGATATTAGATGAAAATTCAGTACATTTCCTATCCTGCTTTTGAAAAAAAAAAAAAAAGATAATTGAGTAGCTTTGGCTCCCAAATAAATTTATCTGGTACTTTAAAGGATTAGGCCCTTTGAAACAGAATTGATTGAACCCTGAATCATTTAAGTAGGTGATAGTTTTCTTATTAATATTTCATATGTACAGCTGGACCAAAACAGAGCAGAGAAGGCTTTACTCTTTGCAAAGAAAATATGTGGCATTGCCAATACTTACTCATAGGTAGCCATTGACTGAATGGAGAACTCTGGAGATACTAATCAGCTAGAAATTAGTTCCAAACACAATTTGTTTTATTAAGACAAAAGGCCTTTGGCCATATTTTAGAGGAGGATGTATAAAGTACAAAACCACAGGGAGCAGTAGCTTACTTGCCAGTGTGCTAGCACATTTGTTAAAACAGTTTTACTATTCTTAAAAAGTTTTTAAAAATCATTATTCTTACTTGTAAATATGCTGTTGCTGATAATCAAAGTTCTACCATGTCACATGAAGCTATGATTTTTCAATTAATTAAGAATAAGTATAGATTATGGTGCATCATTTTAATCGTCTACATTTCCCACTAAGATGTTTCATCCTTATACTTTGGCCTCTTGCAATTTGGCCAGACTTTGGCCAATTGGACTTTTTTCCCATGCCAATACAAGATAAATATTTCTGAAAATTAGGGTACAGAAAGCTACAATCTTTTTGCTACATCCAAAAATTCTACTGGCATTTTAAATGAGAAATCCTCCTAGTAGAGCACATAAAAATTTGCATCTAACCACATTTCTAGGACTGTGAAGCATCCATAAGAAGCATGAAGCCTTTGTGGTTGCTCCAGACACCTTCATCATCGAGCAGCTGCGTAGGAATGTAAGCAACATTAAGACTCACTAAATCTGGAAAGCCCAAATTGTAGAATTAGGATGAAAAATGGGCTTAGCAGTCCATGCAGCACACAATGCCAACACTACTATTTTAACTCAAAGTGTGCAGTAACATTTTTGCAAGAATACTGTCACACATTTGCACGGTTATTTCGTAGATATAGTGATCAATGGTGTCTTCAGAAAGATTCTGGAGAAAGCAAACCTTCAGAGAGAATAGCTGACAGTCACAGGGCCCAGGGTTTAGGCTCTGGAGTGAATCTGTCATCTTTGGCTACAAAGTCAGAATTTAACCTATTACCACACAGCTGGATGCAGTCATTGCTGGATAAATCTGAAATTGTGCAGCCTCACTGTCACACCATATGATCTAGGGTGCAAATGCTGCCTTGGGTACAGCTAGTTCACTTAACCTACTGCCCTACTTGTTGAATACTTTCTCAATTTTCTTATGTAGTTTAAAAGTGTCTAATAAAAATGTTTTACTTAACGTTTCCTCATATATAGGTCTCAAAGCATAGATAATGGGAAACAGATGACACAAGCAAACTCATTTTTTTAATATATATATATATATATGAAGTAGCTTTCGGAAAAGAGATTGAATTCTTGTGAGTGGGATGGGTTTAATTACAGCACAGACTTTGATCCCGTTCACAATTCCAGTGTGAATTTGGGCAAAACTTCACTGAAGTGATACAATTACAGACAAAGGTAAAATAAGAAAAAGCGTTTCAAGATTCAGAGCTGCAGCAGAAAGTCTCTGAAGAAAGAAGATGCTATTAGATAGGTGGTTAGAGTTCATATGTCAGTGTTGTATCAGTCTACCACCCTTATTTACTGCAGAGTCCACATAGTGAGTGTTCCGGTCATGTAAATAAGTCCATTAGAAAACAGTAGTGCAATATCAGTGCACAGGGAACAAATCATATAATAGTCTAATAATTATTTTATGTATGTGTTACATTTGTCATCATACAAAACATTTTTGAGAAACTTTGGATTCCTATTTCCCAGTGCTGTATCCTGGATTTCACTTTCACTAATGCCAAACTAATGATAATACATGTACTGCAGCAGTAGCACAGAAATACCTACATGCAGGGAAGGGTTCTCCAGGATCAGTGTGAGTACTGCCACCATTCCTTGCTCTTAAGGGCAATACACAGACACCTGGTTAACGCCTGTTGCACTCACATTGACAGGCTGCTGAACTTGAGGGTTGCTGCAAATAATATTGATTAATTCCAATCATTTGCCCCATGTGTGTAACTAAACACTCACCTATGATCCTATTTCTCTTTCAAACAAGATGTAGTGCAAAATCAGAGCACATGAATGAGGATCACAGAGGCACTGCAGTTTGGAGTGTAGAGGTCTGCTTGTCTTGAAAGTTGCTCAAGTGTAATCATTGCCTAACTTGATTAAAGACAGAGGAGTGGCAGTGGTATGTGTAAGGTCACAGTTAGCTGACATTCACCACAAAGGAATTTGCACGCTGGACAGCACTACCTTCTTAAGAGCTGATCCCATGAACTCTTCAGTTCATTACATACCATTGTTTGAGTTTAAATGTACAACATATAGCACTTCCGTCTGGGGAAGACTTACATATTTATCTGTTCAGTCTCCTATTGCTATTCTCCATTTTGATATTAAATAGAGGATCAAAGTTTACCTTGGATTAGGGTCAGACTATGTCTGCAGAGGATTCAAGCCACACATTCTGAATTTCATCTGTATATGACACAGTGCGAACAGAACATTTGATACCGTATATGCCCATAGGAGTATTCTGCCTTTTGACATTAGTAACTGGTCAGTTATCCAAACAGTGTTACTCAGGACAGAGAAAAATAACAGCTTTCTGGAGGGTCTGAAAAGAAACCTCTCAGAGCAGGGCTGCTATTAGCACTACAGGTGAAGAACCACCCTAGGACATACTCCCCTATTAGCCAGAGAGGAAATGGCAGCCTCCGTTCTGACACATGTCAGCATCAGCACCAAGCAGGGGAGCAGCGATGCGGATACTGGCATGTGTTCCCACCACTGCGTTTGCTCTCACTGCATTTTACAGTTGGAGTCAATTGACAGTCACCACACAAGGGGATTTATGCTCTGGGCAAACTATTATCCTACTGAGGTGACCATGTGGAACTGCATGCAGAGGGTGGAACTGGGTTTTAAATGCTGTTAGCATGATTGTGAAAACATTGTTGGACTCTGCTCTCCTTTCCTCTTCAGGCTTTGGGTTGCCTGAATGTTTTTACCTAAAGGGAAGGAGCATGAAATCGCTTTCACTTGTAAGCAAGGAAAGCAGGATCAAAAAAACCTAGAAATATTGGCTTGAGTTTGAAACAACTTTTTCCCACAGCTTTCTAAAAAGCTGCCCAGGCTGGTTGTTGCTTATCCTCTTCATGGCTCAGACACAAACTACAAACCCCAGTGCTTTGTATTTATACATTGCCAGTAAAAAACAAAATCTGGGCATGCTTTATGGCTTTCTCTGTCTCTCATATAGCTACTTTAAAGTTGTGCTGAATATTAAGTATTGTAATTTGGAAGCACAGAAGAAATAACGTCTGTTATAACCTGAAATACCAAAAGTAGGCCTTTTCATTCCATGCCAGTCAGCAAAATAATAACATATGTGCAGAACATTTCATATATGGCAGTGACATATTTGCAAAATATTCAAATTATAGTTTCATCCTTTGACCATTTGTACTTTTGACCATTAATCCAACTGCTTCCATTCATTCTAATGCTAATTCCTAAGCCAATATAAGCAACTGACAACACACAAGGCAAAATTTGCAGCTATAGGGATATTTCAGCAGTACTCTACTAACATACCTGAAAATATTTAAAGTCTTTTAGAAGGAAACAGAGCGGGTATAAATTATACACTAAACTCTGATTTTATTGGTTTATGGCTCCAGTTAAGTTCAGTACTGCAAATAATTCCATTTAAATACATTTCAGTAGTATCGCACAGGATAAGGAAGTTAAAGACATGCATAAATACTTCCACAACCAGGATCATAGCATATGGATGCAAGCTGGGAGTAGAAAGAAGACCTTAAATTAGTTTTTCTTATCAGGGTTCTGCTGCCCATTAGCATTATAGTGTGTTGCATAGGACAGTGCGAGGCTAGCAGCCTTACAGAATTCCTGTGGCACACCATCACAGGTCAGGCTCAGTACACACAAATGTAAGTATTTTTCTTTTCACCTAGCAGCTCTGAAGGCAGAGCATATTTGCCCCAAGTGCCAGGGTAGGGGTTTCATCCATCCCTCCACCTGAGGCTCCCAGGCCTACACCTTCCCCTCCCAAAAAACAGTTTCAGGCTGTCGGAGGGTGGGATATGCATGGGAGAGAAAGTGCCCACAGGCCCTGTGGAAGCCACCACCTCTTGCACGGCCAACGCAGATGAGTCCCATAGGGTACAGGCCCAGCCTGCCTGTGACTGACCCAGCACCACTCCAGGGAGAGCTGTGGGTGCCACAAGCAACACAAAGAGCAACTGGGACCTCCAAGGCCAGGATCTTGTTTCAGCTTTTATTTTCTAAAGCAACTTTAACAGACATCCTTAACTCTGTGCTAGGTGGAGGGGTGGAGGAACCCCAGCCGTAAAATGGAGCCATGAAGGAAAAAGATTGACCAAATCATGAGCTATTCCTTTTCTTACCAAAAGCCCACCTTGCCCAAGGGTCCATGGGCAACCTGAAGACGGAGCTGGGCCACACAGCAACCCTGGTGGAGGCAGGCCCAGAGGCAGGCTGAGGTACAGCACAGCTCAGGCAGGAATGTGGCCTCAGGGCCGAGCTTAAATGGTGCCCCAGGCCATGGGCCGTGGGGGCCCAGGTGGGGCTGCTCAGGGCCCGTTAGTGCCCTCGGCCCAACAGGCCTGTTGACTGGTGCCATGTAGACCATGTAGGCCCAAGAATTAATAAAAGGAATAAAAGTTGCTTGAGGAAATCAGCTGGGAGTAAGGTATGTTCAGCTCTAGGATTTATACCTGATGAAGGATCTCATGAACAAATGCACACTGCGCTGATAAGACTGCCTGTGCGATCCAGCACGGATTGGCTTTACATGGGCAAAAATGATACAGAGGAAACACAAATGTTCAGAGATACTGAAAAAAAGGAGTAAAAGAAACTGGAGGATTCAGCTGGCTTGAAGTAAGATGGTTTTGTAATGAAATGTTATTTAATTTAATGGCAAAATTCTTCAGAGGCTGAAGGGAGAGGCCTTTGGAAACTGGTTATTGGAGAGCAGGTTTCCAAAAAATGGTTTTCCCTGTTACTTTTCTCTTCTAAAAACAAACAAATAAACCAAAAAAAAAGAAACCTCTGGGCATTTTTAGAATGGTTCTGAACTGAATCCTAGTTCTGTAAAATTGTTTTTTCACTGATGTTACACATATTACTTCATTTTTCAGTTTTGCTGAAGACCAGAAAGTCTAATAGCCCATTAAAATACTATTTTTCTGTTTCAGACAGAAACAAATGAGGAAATCAAGGAAATTTAATCAAAACCCTCCAGATTTCACCAGAATTCAACATTCCATTCTGGAAATATGTTGAATTTAGACAGCTTGAATAGGTTCAAGGACACAGCCATAATTTTGAGTTCTCCTGTTTTAATCTGTTGCTGTTATGAGACATTGGGCAAAAAGATCTCAGGATCTGGATGCTATTTATAAAAGATCTGAGTACTCCAAGTCATATAGTCTTTTAATGCTACTGTATTAGTGGTAAATTGTGACTTGGAGAGCTTCTCAATTTGGGTCCATCCACAACAACAGCAGTGGTTTAAAATTAGTGTTTTGAACCAGTGATTACTATGTATTTAGTGTCATGTTAGAGCTCTGTTACAGGTTAAATAGCAGAAGAAATGGATTTCCTCAGGACAATTGTAACATTGCTGTATGTGAAAAGCACTCCTGGGCAGATAAACTATTTCTAACAGCTTGCAATGAACAGCAGCAGCTCTAACTTCTTAATTTGCTCCAGCCAGATTCACAAAAAACATACCTGTCCAAGGGTTTGATTATTAAGAAAAGTTTTGACAAAATGGGGTAGGATATTATTTCAGCTAATGTAGTTACAGCTTGTCTGTGTAACCTTGTATACAAGCAGCAAGGCATCTTCAAATAAAAAAGCAGAAAGACAGCAGTAGCTTCTTTAAGACTGATATTCAGGGCCTCAGTGCAGCAGCATTTTATATCAAATGTGCTAGCAGGCATATAAAAGGTACACAATCCCACTCATGCACTTTACAGTGTCCATTTAACTTTCTTCTCTGTAGCCCACTTTTTCTTATAAAGTCAAAAAATACACTTCTGGACAGCCGGAAAGGAAAATGAGAGGTATTGTCTAACACTTGTGGCTGCAGCCCAAACAGTAATTATGCAAGTATCTTTGCAGATGAAAATATTCACCTCTAAGCTGCCAAGTTGGTTACTTATCTTACTGTCCCTACCGACACTACATGCATGGCTCCTTGTTATGATGGGATATGTGTTTGTTTGGTAAAGTTAATTATCCTCTATGAATTAAAGAGAAATCATGAGCCTGTATATGTTTATGTCTTGAGATATAATAGTAATCAGTGCGCTCAGCTTTCCTGATATTGCGTTTTATTTTACTGATTTTAGGGTATTGGCCAATATTTTGTTATTTTGCCAGGTAATTATTCCTGAAAAATTCTTGTTACAGGTAATTCGCTATTGCCTCTCAGTTGAGGGATCAAGATGCATGTGGCAACAGCAACCTACTTGGTCGTTTACTCTCAGGTAAGTCCAAATTCCTCAGTGAAAATGGTGAAATAAGGATTCATAGAATGATAAATAGAAAACTACCCCATCTCTCCTAGTGTCCGCTTATCTTTGCAGTCTGATAACCATTTCTTAGCTTGTTCTTTCCCTTATTATTTATTTGTTATATGCAGCAGTCTCACAGATTCAAAACACTGTGCATCTGTTCAGACTCAGAAGTCTGTATTGAAGTGAGTAACTGAAGTGCAAAAGGGAAGCATACTAACTTTCATTTTCTAGCAATAAAATAATTATTGACAATATTTTTATCCTCTGTTGAAGTCCAATTTGAAAAGAGGACAAACTGGAAAATAACACTGATTTTTGTCAAGCTAGATCAGACCTTCAGTCTAGCCCTCTGCTCCTAGCAGTAGCAAATACCAGAAATTTCAAAGGATGCTTGCTCACAGCCCCATTTCCAGAAACAGAAGAACATTTGAGCCAGAAACGAGTGCAACTAAAAAGCTGTCATTTCTAATATTTATCAAATTAGTTAAAATTAGAATTGAATGTATTTGATACCATTTGTTATGATAAAATCAATTTGTACAGGAGAATACTCTTACAGTAACATGCAAGCCATGAATTCAATGATTGCAGTAGATTTGTTTTTCTAGATATTACAAGAAGAGCTGGCAAAATAATCTATACACTTAGATGTTTCAAGCACTACTTTTTTTTTGGTCCAAATCTATGAAAAGAAAAACACATACAAAAGCACAAATTCATAACATGAAAACTACTCCAGAAAAATGTTTTACGGTAGAAGAGTATCAGAACAAAAATTATGACAACTGCCTTTGCTAGAATGTGTAAGCACAGAGAGTTGCTTCCTATAGGTTTGAGTGACTTAAATAAATATGAAAGTACTGGTTATCTGAAGGCAAGACAAGGATATGTATATAGGTATGTGTCGAGATAAGTCTGTGTCAAGTGAGAAGTGCAGAAGAATTGTTCAGCATTGCAGAATAACTGAATAAAGTCTCCGACACTATAGTAGCTTCTGGAAATTCCAGTAGTATAATTTGTGTCCTGTATTTGGGTGAAGGAGGAAGAAATATTTTGAAGTCAATTTAATGCATGTGCCAGGTGCTTGGATTAGCAGCTCTGAAGAATGAAGTCCAAAGCACAGAGCGGCATGGCTGTCCTATATATTCTGTCTCATTCTGAAGGTTATGCTTTCTTTAGAGACAAGAGAGTAATTTAACCTCCATGTTCATTCAGCTCCTGGCTCAAAGCCCACGGAATCGGAGAGAGAATATTCACCAATTTCAGTGGGCTGTGGTGTCAGCCTTCTGTCATTTGACCTGGTCCTGTGAGCCATTTCTCTGGTGACTAATTCTGAGTAAGATGTTCTAGGACCACACAATTTGGCTTCTTTTTCAAGAACAGGAGTGCAAAGAAATGCTGCATCTAGGTGTGGACATGTATCCACTAGAAAGACCCCAAACACATTTCTGACTTGCGACAATCCTGAAAACCTAAATTTGTCTTGCATTCTCTCAAATTTTATCTGAAATTATTCCTTTCTTTTCTTTCTCATATAATGCTGCCCTTTCGACATGTTTACTGTCTTAATGCAGGAGGCAGATCTTTATCTTTCAAAAAATTTGGATTGGCTAATGCAACTAGTCAGGTCAATCAGAGCACTATGTGCAGGACTATGTCCAAACAAAGAATAGGGTTGTTAAGAAAAATCAAACCTTAATGTTTCTAATCAGACATGGAGAAATAAAATTGTCCTGGTTTTACTTTAATCAGTGATGATTTTGCCATTGACTTCAGTGGAGCTAGTATTTCACCAGGAGCATTTAATTAATTTATTTTTCTAATTTAAATCAGGTAAAAAAGCAGCACACAGACAATAATTTAACTAGAAATATGTCTGTAAGTATTAAATCAGGGGGAGAAGGAATCCAACTTATTAAAGAATGCAGTGATTTACAAAAGAAAAATTCTAGTACATAGTTTTTTTCTTGGCCCTAAACACCACCAAGTTCTTTACTGATTTGAATAATTAATGTTTGTAATATTTTCCTATGGACAACAGGGGGAAACCACATTATGGCTGTGACACAAATAATTGCTTTGCTACATTTACTTACTTTCTGCAGTCATAAATACGCATAAGGCTCAGTTTAAGAATTTCACAATATACTTAAATTTCTGATCAAGCTGATTTGAATTAAGTCCACCATGCTAACCTTTTTCAATAGAAGTTTACAACATACTATAAAACTGTTGTTTAAACAATGCTTCCCATAATTGCCACCAATAAATGATACCTTTTTATTGCCGCTAGAACACTCTTGGTTACTGGTTTCCAGAGATCGCTGCAGTAATCTGTATGTAACTTTGTATTATGTTGTTAATAGTTGTATGGTTTTCTTTTTAGAATTCTGAAACTGGAAAAGTTTAAGAAAACATGCAAAATGCTGAGGATACACGTAACTGAAATATTTAATGTCCATCATTCATAAAAGTTACATTGTTTACACAGGGTTCATTAGTATATAATAAAAATGTCATCTTAATGAAAGATTTTCTGGCAAGTCTTTTATATGTTAATTTGTTTAACATACGCTTTGGCTATACAGCTAAATAGGAATATATTTTAAAAAATCTTTCTGCAAATAGTTGCTTAACAGTTACAAAACCTCATTACTAAGAATTGGTTATTGTTACACTTGCTTGTTGGCTTGTAAAAATCATCTGTGATTTGGACTGGAAATCTTTTTGTCCAAATCTTTTTGTCCAATCTTTTGACCAACTTTTTGTAACATACTTGCTCATTGCATAGTGACCATGTAAACAGCTCAGGGATCCACAAATTATATCCTTGTACTCTGAAAGTCATTGAGGATTTTACATACTGTACTGCTTATGTTTTCTTATATTGATGAAGAATTTGGGGATTGTTTTATTGTTGACGCTGATGGGAATTTTTTTTTAAAACATGTCAGTTTTATACAAGAAGTTAAAAAATTAAAAAGTTAACACCGAAGGAAATCATTTTACACTGTGCAACAGTATTGCTACCTCATTCTTTGTGATTTTAAATGTATATAACATATTGGAACTGCACTGTACTGCTTCTTTTCAAAAGAAAAGTTTAAATTAGTTGGAACAATTAGCTATGTGTTTACATAAAGTTAACTATGTTTGCATCAAATAAAATGTTTATTAATGAAAGCTATTATACAAGAAACATCAAAGAGAAATTCATCATACAGAAATGTACACTATATGTGACAGATGGAAAAGTGCATGCAGATTTGTCTCATTTAAAATTAAAAAAATTCAGAAACAATAGTACTAAAGTTACTGGGTTTTGATTGCTATGATCTCGAATGAGTGAAAAGTTCTCTTTGAATTTACAAAAATCCATTTAACAGATATGACTAGTACACATTAGCAAGCAAGTGGAATGAATGCACTCAGATTTTATTTTACAAGTACTTGTGCTTGACAAATGTGATTTTTTTTAAAGAAAAGTTTTCTTCGAATATGGGCTGGGTAGATTGCTGCCAGGTTGCTCTGGTTTTATACAGTTTCTCTAAATTTGTTTTTAATACCACACAATTTGTTGAAGCCTTCAGTTCTGTTAATTAGACACCATAAAATAACATATGTTTTGTTAACATTCAGGAAATGACATCAAGTCTTTTATTTTTATTTTTTGGCTCAATAGATTTTTAAATGTATGATTATCATAACCTAATATTGTCTTTGTCTTCACTGCAGTGGATTTCCGATCAAACTTTTCCCCTTCTTTTAATACTTTAGGGAATTTTCAAACGTCGGGATGTTTGGCTGTAATGCCCCATGATTTGTTCTCCCTGAAAGAAATCATAGTGACAATTTATTAAACTACAGAGCAACCTGGCTTTTCAGGGTCTGCAATTCTATTTTGTGTTCAATATACCTAGCATTAAATCTTGATTCATTTCATCATATTATTTAGGTTATATTTGTCATGCAATTACTTTAGCTGCTAGTTTTCTGGCTTTTTTAGAGATCTAAGACAGGGTTTCAATATCAAATCAGTGGGGCATTACTTTGCATGTTCAAAAAAGGGGGTTAAAAGGCTAATATCTAAATTGCACCAGCAGTAGCATATACATTGAATATGAAGAAATTGAAAACCTAAGAAGGAACCATATTTTAAAATATTTAAAAGGCTGTGTTTCCATGTTTAATACCAATTGTTCACAGGCACCGTAAAAGCAAAGAGACGCACTAGTACATGTAGACTTTAAATTAAAAACAAAAACCAAAAAACAAAACTGATGGGAAATAAAACTCCTTAGATTCGAAATGGTTTATTCACACAAATTTAATAGGATATATCACAATTGTTTGGTCCATAAATATTTAGGGGAAATAGTTTCTATACAATGCATTTATCAATAAACAAAGAAACATGGACAATTTTGCTAGACCACTTACTGTACTATAAACACGAAGCTCAATATATAAGATTATTGGATTTATCAACTATATCTGAAAGAGTGCACAACTGCTTTCTATGACATGTTTGTCCCCTCTAACAGGATACACCATAAAAAGAGTTTCAGAAATAAGAGGTAAAACAGTACAAAACTAGTGAGGTGTCAAAAGGGCTTAAAACAGTTAATTTAACAAACAACACATATATCCTGATTTTTCACAAACTTACTCCCAAGGTATATCATAAGGCACATAGTAGAACTGAGTTTTAATTAGTCTACTTAATAAAGTAGATCTCTAGTACCATATATTGTTCTGTCAAAGAACAAAATTTATAAGTATCAATATTTTTACCTGTAAAAGTGTATTAATAAAGATCTCAGCCTTACCAAGGTCGTTTGGTCTGGTTAGTGGTAAATGCCCATAAGGTAATAGAAATAGGAAAAGTCAAGATTTAATATCCGTAGAAGATGATAACCATACTTGCTAAATATATAATGGCAAACACACCTTTCTTCTATTACAGTGTTAACATCTCTTCCATCATCTTTTTTTAAAAATAAGCTACTTTTCTGTGCTAATTTTCTAAAAACCCTGAGCAAAAATTACAATAATGCACTTTAATGTGGGCAGTGAACTGTCAATATGTAACCACACATTTATACAGCCAAAAAGGACACCTTTAAAATATATTAAATAGCCACTTGACCACCAAAAAAGAGATTTGATGGTGTCTAAGAAGTGGGGTATATGTGCAAAGTTATTCTTAACAATCCACTAAAAGCAAGACATAGATCTTGACTGGTTTTTGTTCGGTTTTGTTTCTGAGACTCTCCACAATCTAATTGGTGTTCAACTACAATAAAAGGATACAAATGAACATTCACCACTGCCCAGACCATTCAGACTTTTAGCTTAAATAAAATTAAAAAAAGAAAGATCACTATTGTAAACTAAGAAATGTATTCAGATCAGCATCCACAAGGCTTCTGAGTTTATCTATCTGCTTTAAAATTATTCACTGCCAATTCCCATTTTTATAAGAATTTTTGCTAACATTTTTTTCTTTTATACAAAGTTTAAAAAGTTAAAGTATGTGTTAGAGATATTAATGAACTAAAGATTTTAAGTTCATGTGTTAAACAAAGTGTCTGATACAATCTCAGGAAACATCTAAACTAAATTCAAAATAGTAATGAATAAATTGTACTGAGATATTTTCCTTAAACACCTTAATAAATTATATTTTGCTTATTTCCATTTCCCTGAAAAAAATTATGATTTATCAAAAACTCATTTTAACAGTACACATGCATACCTCTTCTTGGAAATTATTTTTGTGCTCGCTAAAGTAGCTGGGCAACCTCCTGCTTGCTTTAATGGTATGGCATCAAGGCCATGTAGTGAATCGCACTTATTTTTTTTTAATTCCAAATCAGAGCTGCTTGACAGACAAAAAAGAAAAACCCTCCCTATGTGATATTTCAGATCAGTAGGACTCCTCACTTGAGTTGTTATTCTGCTGTTATTACTTCAATAATATCCCTACAGGAGTGAGCTCATTCTGGAGGGCGTTTTCCGGATCTTGCCTCCTTCATGTACAGAACACAAATTTGGAGACCAACAGCCTGACCCTGCCATCCTCACCCACATGCACTCTCATCACTGGGTCTCTCTCTCCAAGCCTTCCATCAAGGCACAGCTTGCAGTGGTGGCCAGGGACGTCCCAGCTGGGTGAAGAACTGGCAGAGGAGCGTTTGGCTACCCCAGAGAGACTCCTCAGTGCTCGGGGAGGGTCAGGCTTGTGACTAATGCATTAGAAAAAAGCACTGGCACTTGCAGTCTGACTGTTTCAATTATTAGTTTAATTCGTTTTGTATTTATTTGTCAACATTTAAAAAATAAATCATACAAAACTTTTAGAGGCATTATAAAAATAAAATGAAATTTGGGGTTCTTAAATGCTGTACACGAACATACAATCCTGAAGCAGCATTCTTTTGGTTATAATTAAACTGATTTTTATCTGGCTATCAAGGAGGGAAATTTTTTTTTTTTTGTGGTAGGAATCATTTTTGTCAAGGTTCTGGAAATAAGTAACATACAATTTTAAGAGGCACTTATTAGAATGATTCATAACCTTCTCTTCAGTTATTTGATGAATTTAAAAAATTTGAGTACAATTTAACAACCATAAATGTTCATTTATTATAGCAACATATTACTTCAAACTCATTTGCCAAGTGGCTGCAGATGCTACACATCAAGCTGTTTATTTTCCCAAATATTTTGTGGGTTTGTTATTTAAAAAAAAGGCTTGAAAATAATAAAAATAATAATTATAATTATAATAATAATAATAAAGAAGAAGAGTAAGAATTAAAAAAAAAAAAAACTGAAATGTTAGAAAAGGTTCGTTAAGGTAGTTTGTGAGGGGCTCCCGGATTCGTGGCTGTCCAAGTTAGAGGTCACTGATGTCACTACAGTGATAGTGGGATTGGTCAGGTCTGTTAAAGTGGTCGCAGTGCCGGGTGGAGTGAGTGCGCCGCTGTCTGCTGAGGGCGGTGCCGGAAGTGAGGTGCCATCAGCTTTATCGACACCCCCATTCTCCTGCCGCAAAAGGTTCCTTCTGAATTTGGCTCTTGCGTTTTGAAACCAAACCTGCAAACCAATCCCAATTGATTTCTTTACCGATGCTTGTTTTGTTTTGCTTATTTTTGTCTTTGTTCTTGCTTTTAAGTCATTTTTTGATGTTTGTTTTTGTGTGGCAAATCGACTAAGTCACTCTACAGCTTCATTTGCTACTGGTGGTACTGACTCTTTCACGGGCGGGACCCTGCATGCAAGGCCCAGCGCTATGGGCGCTCACTGGAACATTGCAGCCCCCAGTGTGCAGACCTCATAGAGCAGTCATAAGAAAAATCTGCTCACTCACTCACCCAAGGAAAGCAACTTTCCTGGTGGCCATGTCGTATATTCTTGGGTTGGGTAGGTTTCAGGTCAAGACACATGATAAAGATTTTGATGAAGGGTGAATGAGCAGATTTTTGCCAAGGCTGAAAGTTTGTCTTGATCATTTTAAAGGACTGAAGAGGAAGGAGGGGTAATTACACCATCCCTATCATACAGATTGTTGATATGGGTCACCTAGTCTTTCTGTTCTGTAAGATTCACTGGAAATGTTTTAGGTGACATGTAACATGGACAAAGAATTGCCACTAATAGATTCTCCTTCTATCTCAATCGCTGTCCTTCATTGGCACTCTGCATATAAGGCACACCTCGCTTTAACTTCACTGAGCTAGCACACACCGTATAGGAATTTTTTTTAATGATGTAATTTGCTAGGCTATCCTTCACAGGGAAGTAACTTTTTACTGTGTAGGCCCTTAATGGTAACAGTTGTCTAACAGGCACTGAGAGAGGGAGCCGGCTGGTCCTGGAGGATCATATTGGTCAAAGCTTGCTTCCTACGTATCGGGGGATCTGCTCACAGAGGGGCCACATTAACTACTTCAGGGGAGCCCAAAGGCTTCACCCAGTGTGTATAAAATGAGTAGTTTTGCTACCTCTACCCTTAATAAGGTCACCACAGAGAGACTACAGATCCCAGGATATCTACTGGGTTGGTAAACTCTGGAGACAGTTTCCTCATGTTGAGGATGCAACTAATTACAAATCGCATTTTAGTATTTGGCTGCCTTAGGGCGGTAGGGCATACATTCGCACTCCTGCCATGTAATACCATACCCCTCTGCACACCCGCTAGGGACACACCTAGCAAAAGTATTTCTATATATATCGCTATCGTTACACATAAGGGAAATGCTATTGACTGGCAGGGGTAGGGGAAAATTCTGTCAAGCCTGTGATGTGGCTTCTTACCTGCAGAACTCTCTTGGTCAGGCCTGTTTTCTGGGCAAGCTGCTTGAGGTCCTTGGCATCTGGGTTGTGGTTGATAGCAAAGTAGGACTTCATGGTACGAAGCTGGTGGTGTTTGAAGGAGGTGCGCATGCGCTTTGTCTTCTGGGATGGGGGATAAGGCTGCTGGTCTCTGTCCAGGTGGTCTGCCTCATTCTCATTACAACCTGTGCAGTAAACAAAATGAAACAAGGAGTTAGTGGCCATGCATCATGTACGATGAATGAATCAAGGCAAAAATCTTGAGTCACGTACTGTTTGGAAGGAAGTAAGCAAGCAAGCAAGGAAGGAAGGGCTAAGATGGTGCACAGATAAGTACAGATGTGGTAATCAAATGAGACAAAAAAGATCCAGAAGATGACCTTTTCCTATTCTTAAAACATGCTATATCCCCCAGGCCTGTACCTACTAAGGGCAGACTTAGAAAGTTCTCCCTCCTTTGGCATTTGTTTTCAAACAAGTCTTTTCCCTGTGGTGATGGTTTTGCTTTGGGCGTTCAAAGAGTCATTTGAAATCTCATTCAGATTTTGAAATCTCACTCATTGAAACACTCTTAGCTTGAAAGAAGAATAAAGGTCAAACGAGCATTTTGAATGCTCCTGAGCTTCTCCCCCAAATCACAAGCACCTATAAAAAGAGATGTGCAGCAGGAAAGTTTGTTATGACAGTTCATCAAGAAACCATAAAATCTGGAGGTTTTTGCTGATAAAATAAATGCTTTTGGACTCTGCCTGGGAGTTTATATGAACTGCTCAAAGACCTTCATCTGTAAAACATGTCTAGAAAGCAGTTGCGTCAAGGCTTGATTCAGTCACTCAGTCAGCAGTAGCTCTTAGTTGGTACCGATTTAGGATGTTTCTATAAGCAACCAACTAGTGGCTAAAAACTTTTTTACAAAAGAGTTTCCCTGCTTTCCCTGATTCAGGATTTTCAAAGTGTCTATGAAATATGAATTTGTTTCAGATTACACTTTTATGGGTGTGAAGTGTACACAAGACTTGCAGCTGTTCGGGGGCTGTGGCATCATTACTTCATTGGGGAAAGGAAAGACAGTATTGGCAAAAAAAGTAAGAGACATCTATATTTTTCTTTTCAGCTTAAAAAAATTGGGTTACCAATGTATAGGATCACATTTTATAAAGATAGCTTGGTCACACAGGAGAAAATTAATGGTGTCATCATAGCAGGGAATATTAATTAAAGAACAGCTAATTAAAAATGTTTCAGAATGTCTGTAAACTAGACCAAGTTTCATTAGTTGCTCATTTGAATTTTTGAACTGCTTTCCCATAGTTACTAGATTATTTTCTAGGCCTAGTTGATCCCTATTTCTAAAAAAAGAGAGAGAGAAGGAGAAAGAGGGAAAGCACACACTACAGAGAGACTGATGTTGACAGTGCTATAAACAGAGGCAAAGCAACTTGAAACCAGGAGAATATAAAAAGCTTCTTGAAGGTGTTTTCTCTTTTGAATTATAAGACAAGTCAACATGAACAGATGCTGGTAAGACAACACTTTGACAGAAAATCAGGTGAATATTTAATTATAGCTAGATTTGCTTCTAGCCTTGGTAAGAAGTATATCTGCACTTTCAAACAAAGTAAGCTGACACTTCTGAAAATACCAGGAGTTGAAAGTTGCCTTAAAAACAATTTCAGACCAGATTCGGATTGTATTTACTACTTGTTTTCACAAGCAATCACACTGCCTTCAGTCAAACTATGTGGGCCGTAACTTATGAGCTGACATAAATCAGAGGAGTAGAATTCAGTCCTCAGGTTTTACTTCAGACAGCTGCAAGCTGTTTGTTTGTGTTGTTTTCCTTGGGTCGCTCAGGTTTACAGCAGCAACGCGAACTTCCTCAGGCTCCTCTGTCCTGCTTAGTGTCTTTGTTTCTGTGATCTACTTTTTTGTCTGTGATCTACTTTATTTTGGCTTTTATTTTCAAGAGAAAATGGGAAGAGGGCTCCAAGCATCCTCAGACGATCCTAGTTTATACAATGATTATCTCACTCTCTATTTTACGTGGGTGAAACAGCGTTCTGTGGTTTGGCCACATCTTAGAGCAGAGTTTTACACTACTGCCTGGAGAACTACAGGGAAGCAAAAGATCGGGCAAGACATTATTGCTCATTTCTTTGCAGTGGAATCGGGGGGTTTAATTTTGCTTTGGAAAGAGCTAGAACAGTTTGCTTTTTATTGCCAAGAACTCTTCAAGTGAAGTCTTCATAGTTTTTTCGCACACACACACGCATACATATAATGAAATAAAGTAAACAGCTCTTGGAGCAATGGCTGTGTAAAATATTTTCCTAGGGAAATCTTCACCATCTCATTTCTGTATCCTGTGGGCTGTAAGTCAACACAGTTTCCCTCAAAATACATATTAATTCTATGATATAAGAGGTAATACAGAGAAAGCCTTGAATGTTTTAAGTACTTTTGAATAGTTTCTTCCATTTTTCACATTAATTCCAGACAGCTCGCAAGTATGAATGGCTTTTACCTCATAACATTTTGAGTTATTTATTGTTGTGTTTCCACTTTACAACCGAGGAGCTGAGAAACAGAAATTAAACTACTAAACAAAATACAGAATAGAAAAGCTGTTGTAGATCCGGCAGCAGAATCTGATTTTCCATTCTGGCCCTGTGCTGAGCTCCCCTGAAACAAAACGTGCGCACAAATCTGAGCCAGGTATTGCCGGGTCGCTTGTGAATACACATATGTTTATGCTCAGCTTGGTGAAGTAGTTAGCTTAATCAGAGTTTCGTTTTTAAAGGTCGCATTCGTTTTCCATAGGGGCTTGCTACATCCATACGGACACCCCAGGGCATGACCGTTTCGGTAGGATACCGCCTTGGTTTACTGGGGAAGTTAAATTCGTGGCTCGCACCGAACAGCGCGCGACAAGAGTAAACTTTGGCCACGGCTGAGAAGTTGTCCGCTGAGAGGCGGAGCGCTGCCTCCCGGCTCGGGCGTGCTTCAGCGCAGACGGCGGCTGTGCGGGTCGGGGCTGCGCCTCTGCCCCTCGGCTCTCCTGGCCGAGCCGGGGAGGACCCGGGGAGCCCGGGCCGGGAGGGGAGGGAGGGGAGAACCGCGCCGCTGCGCGCCTCGCTCCCCCGCCGGCTCCGCGCTCCCCCGCCGGCTCGCAAGCCCGAGCCGCCGGGCCGGGCCGGGCCGGGCAGGTTGCGGCGGGGCTGCCCGCCGTGCAAGAGGGCAGCGCGTACCGCGGCGAATGGCCGGGGGAAAGCGCTCGCCTGCGGGATGGGTGATGGGGTCCTGCTCCAGATCCTGCCCGCCTCCCGCTTCTGCCCCTGAAGGCGGCAGTCACGTATCCAACATGTAATTTTCTGTGGACTGGTTGCCCTTTGTAAATGATTACGTGCAAGAGCAGTTACTGAATCACAGGGCAGGGAACGAAAAATGCGTGTAGGAAAGTGGCTGCCAATTACTTAGAAATTTTATTTTTTTTCTTTCGAGAAGCGATTTCATCTACTGCAACTCGTTTCGTAACTGCTAGAGATTCGTTTTCCTCCCCTGGATCTGGAGCGCAGCGGGTCAATGGGCTGGAGCTGCTCGCACCGGATGCATAGCTTGGCTGCAAACTGTATTTTCTCGAGACCATGTGTCAACCCTCGACACTGCTAGATAATACTTTTTAAAAAAAATCACGGCCCTAACAAGATCAAATTTCTCAGCCAGCTAGACTGAGTCCAAAGCATCAGATTAGAGCGGCTTTTTTTTCCCCCCTCTCTCCGTTGCCCGGAGGATTCTGTGAGATCTCAGCGGAGCGAGCTGTATTTTCATAATGGGTAGTGCTTTTTAATCTCATTTGGAGTCAGTGGTACATCTTATATGCCCCGTTGTTGTAAAGAAAGAGAGTTTTAAGACTAGCACACAAAAACTATGATGGCGTTCGCAAATCATGTCTCTCTTAAGTCCTGACCTGAAGTTTGAGGGGTGTTTTAGCATATGCACAACTTTTCATCTTTCCCTAATTTCTGGTCCTGATTCTAACGATAAATCGTCCCTAGAAATATTTCCGTTTAGGGATGTGGGGAACTGGGGTGATGGTGCGCGGGTCGGAGCCAGCACAGAGCGAAGGGCGGGCGCCCGGCAAACCCGCCCTTGGAAGCCGGGACGGGATGAATCCCGGCTGCGCTACAGGTTCCCTTTTCTTGAGCAGCTTTCAGGATTGATTGGAAACCGCTCCGTAGCCAGGGATTCCAATGTCATCTTCAATTAACAAGGAACAATTAGCGCAGTGATTACCCTGGCTCCGAGGTCTACGCATCAGAGGAGATGAAATAGCCTCGCACAGCTACCCAGTTCCCAGCTAAAGCCGGTTTCAGAGGCAGCCCCGGAGGAGGTGCCGGGGGAGGGATGGAGGGGGTTGAGGGGGGGCGGTGGAGGGTTGCTTGCGAATCTCAATGGCGGCGGGTTGAACTTGGGTGGAGGGGAGAGAGCTCCGGGCCGAGAGCGGTGCGCTTTTATCGGCCTGCCTTTGTCGGAAGGGGAGGCCCTCACCCCTCTCCCGGCTGGGCCAGCGGCTCCCAGCGCTCCGCCGCTGCCCGAACCGGAGCCCCCCCGCGCTCTGCCCCGGCCGAAGGGCTCCCCGCTTCACAGGGAAACACCTCGCACCAGTCTTGCTGCCCACACCCTTCTTTCCTCGTTACCATCCATGGGGAGCTTAAGTTTCGCTACAATCATTACTGGAGCCGGTAGCTTGTTAATTCGGATTTACCCTTACTGCGCTCGTCTTCCGTCTAATGAAACGCCGCTTAAAGTGCTTGCTCATACCTGAAACTCCTTTACCTCTGGCCCCTAACACTGTGTGTTTAGGCACGGTTTGGCTACTTAAGTGACTGGAGTTGGGGAAGAAATTTAATACGGGGCAACACTTGTTCCTTTCCTACCGTTGAGAGAGCAGAAACCATTCTCCTTAATTACATTTGTTAGGGCTTAGTTACAGGGAACAACATTTATTCGTTGGCCTCTTGTACAGTTTGAGTGTTTATGTGCCAGTAAAACAGGATTATTTAGCCTGAAGAATTAATTACTGTAAATTGAATATCTATATCAAGTTATGTGCATACTGCAGTGGCATTGTAGGAGCCATACACTATAACTTTTATTCTATCTTTTTTACTGATCTGCTCGGCTACTTCTAATTTGAGGTCTAACTGGTGAAGTGCTTTCCGCCAATATAATACAAAAAATGATAACAGTATCTCTGAGGCTCCTATAGAGAAAGAACGCTGTGGTTTTGGGGTTGGGAGGGTTTTTTTCCTTTTCCTTTTTTTTGTCTTTACCCTGGGAAGTGGCTAAGTTTGGGTATTTGACATTAATAGGCAAAGACAGGCTTTGAGGAGGGCTGCTGTTAGCTTTCCTGCAAATGCTGCAACCCTCGGAGGGCTGTTTGTTTGATTTTCCAATGGTTAAGCAAGATTTGGCCTGGCCGAGTTACTCACGCACTGCCTAGCTGAGGGGAAGCCCGAGAACGCTCTTCTCAGAGGAGCGGGAGGGAGGCTCGGCGTGCGTTTCCCACCTGAGTTGTAGTTGACGATGTCCACTCCCAAGGCAGGGCTCTTTCTTTTCCTGGGCCTCCCCTTCTGGACGGTGCCAGTGCCGTTGAAGTAAGGCAGGGCCAGCCCTCCGCTCTTGGCAGCCAACTCGGTGTAGCTCAGCTGAGGGGGGTATTCTCCTTGCAAAAGGGACTCGAAGTGGGCCCTGCAGTAAACCAGGTTGTCCTTCATGCCAAAGTGATCGCCTGTGGTCAGAGTCTTGTTGCAGGTGGTGCAGGTGAAGCAGCTCAGGTGATAAACCGACTCCCTGGCTCTCATGACCATTTCAGAGGCTGAGATCCCAAGGTGGCAGCGGGCACATCTCTGCACGGAGAACCTTCTGAAGGAAACAGAAGAGTGGGCATCAACTAGAAAGGAAAAGGCAGACCTTGCCCCAGTGCCGCCCACCTTCCCTCCGGGCTGCGGGAGGTCGGCAGGGTCCCGGCCCCGCCGGGTCGCGCCCTCCCCGGCCCCATGACGGCCCTTGCTGCCGGCTGCGGCCCCTGACCCGCCTGCTGGCCGTGCTCCGGCTCGTCGGGAACGCCGCCGGGGAGCCAGCACTGGGGTCCCCAGGGCAAACGCCCTGCACTTTCTGCCCAGCTGACCTGTTCGCTTGGGGCTTTCGCACCAGCCCTGCCGCTGCCCCTGCACAGGAAGGAAGCCGGGCCGGGCCGGGCCGGGCCAAGCCGTCCCCGCGCTCCTGGCACTCGTGTAAAGACGAGAAGGGCCGCGGGGCGCTGAACCCCGGGCAAGCTGAAAGGCACGGGTAAGGAATGCCCGCTGCCGGCGCCCGGCCGCCTGGCAGCCCCGGCGGGGCAGCCGCGGGGCTGGGCAGGGGGGCGGCGGGCTCCGCCGCTGCTCGCCGCCCCTCCCGCCGCGCCAGCCCCGGGGCCGCTCCCCGGCCCGCGGACAAACCGGCAAGCTGCGGGCAGAGGGAAACTTTCGTTGGGTCTTACGCCGGGATTTACGGAGGGAAACCGCAGAGCAGCGGGAGACCCGAGGTCTTCTCCTTCGCCTGGTTGTGCACCGCCACACATGCTCAGTCGGCGTGTCCCCTGCCCGTCCGTTCAGTTTATAAACGTGCGAGACTTTTCGGAGGGGACACGTTTGCAGGATTAAGGAATCGATGACTGCGAAAAGCTACCTTTGAAAGCCCGTGTGGAGAAAAGAGCGTTTCGGTTCATAATGCCTTGTGAGGGGATGTGCTTTTGAACCCATGGGGACTGATTGCTGTACCTGTAGTAATCCTCCTTGCAGTAAATACTGCCGTCCTTGGCAAAGCAGGTGAGTTCTGACTCCAAAGCCAGTTTACATTCACAGCACTTAAGACACCTGAGGTGCCATTGTTTGTCAACAGCCAGCAGGTAATATCTGTCTGAGATCTTCCCTCCACAACCAGCACACAAAGCAGGCTTCTCGGGGCTCATTGGGGGCATGTTCTGCAAAACAACCACACCACAGGGGGATGAGACAGGGAGAGAAAGACAGACAGGCAGTTCGGGCTGGGGACGGGGTCCTGCGCAGGGCCTGGGGCTTGTACAGAGAGGCTGCTCCCCGGGACCAGGCTCTGCTCACGGCGGGAAGTTTGAGGGGGAACCGGGACCATCCCCGCTAGGAAAGCATTTACCGCGATTCAGCTTTCGTGTTTATCCCATTAAACCTCTCCTAACGACCTAATGTCATTTCAATACGTGAAGGCAGCTGATTAGGCCTCGGTAAGAAAAGCGGAGCCCATTGTTTTCTGAGGTCCCCAAGTTGAAGTCTGTGGCTTCCCCGTTACTTTGGCGGTTTAATCTTAGGGCGCTCCACTGGAACGGCATTTGAAAGCGGGAAAATACCGTTTTGCTGCACCAAAAGTTTAGGGCAGAGGGTGCAGGCTTGCACCGGTTTGCCGGTAAATTTTCCCCCGTGCTTAAACCAGCCAAAACCCCGTCTCTAAAGAAAACCAGGCCATTCAAAACAGAAGTAAGAGAAAGGAGACAGGTGAATGGTGTAAAGAGCAGCGAGGGCGAACGCTCGCCACCCCGGCCAGGGACGGGGAGGGAAAGGTGGCACAGGCTGGTTTCAGCTAAAACTAGCACCTTTTCGTCTGCAAACTTGTGCAAGTTCCCGTTAATCTGCTCCCCACGAGGAGTGTCGCTCGGGACAAAGGCAGGCGGAGGGACGGCGGAGACAAAAGCTCTGCCGTGAAACTTGGGGCGGCCTTTGCCGATAAAGTAACAGGGGGAAAAAAAAGTCCCGAACATCTTGTTCTAAAGTCGCAACTGTTTTAAAGTGGCAACTCCGCATTCATTTTCCAATCTAAAGTTGTGTTCCTCTCCCCCCCCCTTTTTTTTTTTGCAGCAATTGAAAAGGCGAGTTGAATTTACATTGCAAATCCTCATATAAAAAAGCGGGAGTTTATTTAAGAGAAGGGGGGAAGGACCCTATGGCTCAAAGCCTTAAAGCAGTTTTCCAGGCCGTTACTTTGTGTGCAGAGCCTTGCGTGCCAGCGGCGGAAGCCCTACAAGTTGGAGAAAGGGGGATCTCGCTTTGCACAAAACACAGCGGGACACCCGGCTTCTCCGCCGTCCGTTACTGCATTTAGGAAGACTTTGGTCCTTTGACTAATAAAAGAGGAGATGTTACTGCTAGGCAAAGCAGTCGGCGGGCACAACATTCAGAGACAGCGGTGCCTCTTTGTATCAATCCCACACTTCAGACCAAAAATGGTTACGAAAAGTAAGCGGTCGCGGTTTGCGGTTTAATTTAGGAGGTGCCAGGAGTGCAAAGAAAGTAAAGTACACCTCCGAAACTCCAGCTGCAGCCCTGCTCGGACGGGGCAGAGCGGCCGCAGCGAGCCGAGCAGGGGCAAAAGGCTGCTTCGCTGTAAGGACTGAAAACCCGTCCCTGCTGCGATTTAAAATATTTCCCCCCGCTACTCCAGAGAGCACACGCAACGGCATTGAGCGGGCAAACGTGTAACTGAGCCCGGCCAGCACGGCCCCCGGCATTACGGGCGGCTTTACGGGGAGCCTCGGGAGGGTCTCTGCAAGCAAGGGGTGGCAGGGAAGGGGCAGGGGGAAGCAGCGTCTTTCTCCTCCCCAAAGCCAGGGTCTGTCCCGGTGCGGGTCCGTGCTTGCAGGGATTCCCTTTCCAAGAGTGCCAGCTCCTTTCTTACCGTTTCTCGGCCGTTCATCTGTCCCCCTTTGGCCAGGCGGGACTCGGTCTTGGATCGCCTCTCCATCTCCTCCATGATTCCTTGGATGTGGCCTCCGGAGATCCCGTGGAAAAGCATGGCTGGGGGACGGAAAGGACAAGTATTTTCTTCTGCTCTGCACCCCACTATTTCCATATACAGACCCCAGAGTCTTTAGATCATCCAAAATGTTTACACCGAGGCGCACAGCGCAGGGAGGGAGGTTGCAATAGGAGCTTCTCCTTGCACAAGCACCGAGGGCTTCCTGAAGATGTGCGGAAAACAAACAAGGGGGGAGAAAATGTAATAATAATAATTAATTTTAAAAATAAAATAATAAAAGCGAGCTAAAGGGTCTGTTACTGCTCTGGAGAGCTGGGGCTCCTGACTGGAGAGACTTGGACCTGGGGCAGTAGAATCGGTCGGGAAAGGATATAGTTTTGAATACAAAGAAAAGCAAAAAGAAGTGCTATTTTCAGCAGTCCCTGGTTGCTTTAAAGTTCCCAGTGCCTGTAGGTTGGATTTGGGACTGCTGCCTTCCGGAGCTCTGTCCAATTTGTTAAGAGACTAAAGCCAGCCCATTTTTGATAATTTAGTAGGAGGAGTTCTCTCCCTTGCGCTGCCACTGATTTTTATTCAGACAACAAAGACCTGTCATACTCCTCTCAACCCCTAGTGATGGGCAAGCAGTGACAAACACTACAGTCGGGGCTGTGGGTGGGGTGGGCTTTATTACCTCCCCCAAACACGGAGTCCCGGGAGTTGGCGGCGACGGCGCCTGGCGAGGGGCAGGGTGGCCCGGGGACCCCGCTCCCCCCCCCCGGGGCCGCGCCGCTCCGCGCCGGGGGAAGCTCCGTTCCGTGGCCCCTCGGGCCGGCACCGCCGCTCCTGGCTCCGCCGCGGGCGGGGGAGAGGGGGCAGCCGAGGCAGGACGGAGCGGCCAGACAGCTCCCCGGGCCCGGCGGCCGCGGAGGGGGTGCTTAGGAGGGACGGCGGGCGGGGGCCTCGGAGGCAGGTCCCAGGTCCCGGGCGGACTGAGCGCCGAGCGGGGCTCTACCCGCCCTGCTGCCGCCGGGAGCACCAGCCCCGCGGGACCCCCGCCGAGCCCGCAGCAGGACCTGCAGCAGCCGCCGCGGGCAGCCTGGCGGGCCAGCCCCGGCCGCCGGCGGGGCGGGCGCGGAGCGGTGCGGGGCCGCCCTGGTGGGGCTCTCTCCCCTCGCCCGCGCCCCGGCTGCGGGCTGCGAGCGATCATTGTGTGCGGGGGACTGGGCGATGCATTCCTCGCCGGCTAAGCTCCCTCCTCTGCTCCCCCTCCCCTCCTTTTCCCTTTTTCCTACTTACTTTTCACACCACTCTTCCTTGCCTTTCCCTGGAACAGCTGCCGGCTGTTTCCTGACACCTCGATCCCTACTGAAGGATCTTCCTGGCGGCAGTTCTGCGCTCCCTCTTCCCTGGGGGACGCTCCACACCAAACCCGAGCGCGACTAGTGAAAGAAGTACCCCAGCCCCCACTTCCTTTCCAAAGCATCCCAGAGACATCCTCAGGGGCTCCTCGAGTCACCTCTTCCATGTAACCCAAGATTCAGGCAGCCAGTTTCCTCCCTTCTCTTTCCCCCCAAGTAGCTAAAATTAATGTTATTTGCAGATTGAATGTTGCTGCCTTCCTCCGAGTGCCAGAATACAGCTCATAAAACAAAATTTCACACAAAGATGAAGTCAATCAAGTGAAATAAGCCGGGATTTTTTTTCTCTGTTGGCACACTAGACCCTGGACAGCAGGGCTGCTATTTACTGTAAGTAATGTAATTAGCCCTTTTGGATGGAAATCAATGTGTTGTGTGTGTGTGTTTTAATAAAAGAGTAATAGCTATAAAACCGACGAGACTCAATGGGGTAAGGGAATCTCCCTTAAAATGGGTAGATCCCTCCACAAGCCGTAGTCTCCTGCAGAGCACTCCCGGTTTGGAAAAAAAAAAAGAAAAAAAAAAAAGAGAAGGGGGGGGGAGAAAAAAAAAAGGGGGGGGCGAGGAGGGAGAGATAGGCTTTCCTTGGATAAAACAAGTCAATTAGCACAACAAGCCATCAGGAAAAAATAAACAAGGTGATTCAATCCGGGATACCGGAGCTGTTTGCTCGGGATCCCCCTCCTTCCCGCCCTCCCTCCGCGGTGCCCCCCGGCTGCTCCGGGAGACGGGCGAAGTGACTTCCCTCTCACCCCCAAATCCCGCCGGGGGAGCGGGAGCCGGGCCGGCAGCCCCCGCCGGGCAGCGCGGCCCGGGCGAGCCGGCGGGACCCGCTGCGGGGACGGCGGCTTTGCCGAGCGCCGCGGAGCCGCCGGGGGTGGGGGGGGTGGGGGGGGCAGGGAGGCGGTGCGGGGGCTCGGGGGAGCGGCCGCGCTCCGGGAGCGGGGTGATCCCTCTGCGGGAGGGCTTGCTCCCCGCACACCCTGCGCCCACCAGTTGCCACGGGCCTGCGCCTGCCTGGCGTGGGTGACTGCAACGGGTGCTGTCCGCAGAGGTGAGCAATCTCACCTAGAGACGAGTTTATTTCTAAGAGTTGCAATATAATCTTTCCACTCTACTGGCACGTTCAGTTTTGGTTTTTTTGGTTTGTTTTTTTTTTTTTTTTTTCCCTTTGAACGAAATGTTCCTTTATTCCCGTCCAGATATTTTGTCAGGGGTAACTCACCCTGCCTCAGTTTCCTGTTGCGCCTGCTCTCTTGGAAATGGTCTGCGTCTCCCCTGGCGCCCGCGTTGCCAAAGACAGCCCGGTGGGTGCCAGGCACAGGCACCCGCCGAACCCCCCCCGCGGCCTGGGCCGCCCCTGCCCACCCCCTCGGAAGGGCCGCCGCCGCCGGCACCCTGTTCCTGCCGGGCTGAGGACGGTCAAACTCATCGCGCCCGCTGGGAGCGGGGAGAAGAGGGGTTTGGGGGGAGCCCCCGGGCCCAGCTCCCTGCCGGGCGGCTGCTGCAGGGAGGCTGCGCCCCCCGAGCGGGCTGTGCCCCCGCCCCGGGCCCTCCGGGTGCGGACACCTCTCCCTTCTCCTCCCGCCTCGTCTGACATCTGCTGCCTCGGGTTCACCGAAATGCTACCTGCAGGTGCAGCGGCAGAGCGTCGGTCCGAGCCAGAGGCACCAAAAATATTGTCAAATTCCCGTCTCTATCTACCTTAGCTCGACGGCGCCGTTAGGAATAATTGGGCAGACTCATAACAAAACTCAGAAATTACTAAACCTCCTCCGGTTGGGCACAGTTAATTAATTAGAGGGTCCTTTCTTTCTGCTCCATCAGGTACGGTTAAGGATACGCTGGTAGCTACTGCTGCTCCAGTAAAGAAGGCCAGGGCTTTCCAAGGCGTTTTCTGATTAACATCCTAATGTTGGCAGACCACTTCTTACCTAGAGGGACACTAAAAGTTTGTTGCTAGCATCAAACGTGACTTCTCCGTTTCCAAAAGGCCTGTAGGAGATCAAGGTAAATCTGTTTCAATGTTGCTCGCTGCAGATGGAAACTCGGCTGCTCTAGGGCAGGCGGGTAGCGAGGGGTTGCCATTGCAGCACGAGGGGCTCGGTACAGTTTGGGTGGTTTGCGCGGGGAGGGGAGGGAAAAGCTCACACAGAACGCGACAGGGAATCGAAATTCCAAATCTACCAGTTTATCCCTTATGAATCCGTCTGCATTAGCACTTCGCCTCCGAGGGCAGTTTGTGATTGCAGGGTGCTTTTATCTCCTTTCGCCGCAGCGTTTTGGGAAGGATACCTGATGTGCAATATTGAGAATATTTTAGGAACGTGACAAGGGCTCTCAGGTTCTTCCTCGCTGTGCGGCTATACCCGGACTCCCCGAGCTAATGAGGCTGAGGGCGAATGCATGGCTGTTGAGATTTCCACAGGTAAAACCTTTGCCCGCGCCTCGCCGCGGGCTGCAGCGCTCCCGAGGGCAGCCCCGGCCCGGCGGCAGCCCCGGCCGCTCGCTGAGGCCGTTCCCACCTTCGTAATTAGCATGTGCCCTGGACAGATTTCAGCATGCGGTCACTGGGATCCGCTTTGCTATGGAGCCCTCATTCTCCCCGGCCACGGGCTCCAGTCTAAAGCCTATTACAGCGTGAACGGTCTTGTGTTTAGTTCCGAGGATTTAGGACAAGGTCTACATGCAAATTAATAATTGACCAACAATAATTAGAAGAAAGGGGAGGGTATTCAGGCGGGGGGAGGGGGTGGGGTGGGTGGGGAGGAGGGGGAGTCCTTTAAGCAGAAATGGTTTGGATTTAGGCTGTCCTAGATGAGGCCGTGGCTTGATCCGGGCTGCAGGCGCCGGGTCAGCCGCCTCCCGCCGCACAAGGGCAGCAAAACTTCACACCGGCTCCGGCAGGTACCTGAACTTTTCAAGACACATCCAGTTTAATCATTTCCAGAAATTTAAAGCGCCTAGTGATAACAGCAACAGGATTACGATCCTGTTACCTGCGAGTCGGGCGGTTAAAGCCAGGTCTATTTTTAAACCCTAACGCTATTTTCTGCTCTGCGAGCTTGTGGCGGAGTACAGTGCTATTAACGATCAACCTCATCTCTTTGTGAAGTCCGCGGCTCGTACAAGCAATCTAGACACAAAGAAGGAAAATCTGAATAGAGCTACATCTCTCGGCGGTGGCATCAAGTGTAGCTAATGTCGTTTTCAGCACTTAAATAGCTTGCATTTTTTCAAAAAGCCCGACATGGTTTAAAATTCCCCTTCGGTGTCAGAAACAACCTATTTTACCATCACCACCTTTTTCCTGCCTCGAGTCCTCCCGGGCGTACCGGGGAGCAGCTTTGGGATTCCTGTGCCGGAGGAGCGGCGGCCGCCGGTGCCGCGCAGCCCGGGCTCGGGCACCGGCCCCTCTCCTTCCCGGCCGGGCTGCGGGCGGGCTGGCGGCGCGGGGAACGCAAGCGCAGGGTGTCTGTAACCGCAAACATCATCGAATTCAACCCCCCAAATCCCCAACGTGCTCCTGCCTGCCGGTCATCTGAAAACATGTAAATTAAGCCACGCATTCATTTGCTTAAGGAGATGATATTCAAATAATAAACAATTAGGTGCTTGCATAGTAATCCCAGACACACATCTCCATAGCCAAGCGCCGTGACTGACCACGAACAAGTGATCACACAGCCAGAAGAAAGCAGGAGAGGCAGATTATTGTCTAACACGAAACTGTTCACCGCCAAGGACCTCAGCATTGTTAGCTTCTTAGTTGTCTGACATTAACTGTAATCGTATCTGCACTCCGGTTGTAATTAAGCCATTGGAAATTATCATATTTTGCTGCTTTTGGAAAGGACTCCTTTACAGCCTAGATTCACAAACAGGTGAAAGGAGCCATTCCATTTTAAAAAAAAAAAGAGAGAGAGAGAGAATATTAAAAAAAAAAAAAGAAAGAAAAAAACACAGGTTCTTTTTTTTTTTTTTTTACTGAGCTGAATGGCTCGGTCTTCCCAGGCTGCTATTTTTCGAGATTAAAACACAGATGCACCAAATGTTGTCTGCGAATACACCTGGGGAAACAACCATTCTGTGTTGTTCAAAAAAACCCACTACGCCAAAGAAACACCCCGCAAATGCCATCCGTGAGGTCTAAATAGCTGCATTGCTAGGAAAGACTCATGTAGGAGCTTACCTTGAGACCTTAGAAGCTTCTTCCAAAATTGTACCTCCTTAATGAGTGATGAGGGATGGGTTTTGGATGAAGAAGAGACGCAATGATCTAGCCAGTAGATGGAGGTTGTTCCTTGTTCCTAGCAGAGGATCCCTGTGTTAATTAAAATAAACAAGCTGCTTGGTGGAAAGATTTTTTCCCCCTCTCTCCCTCTCCCCCCCCCCCCCAATATAGAATTGACGTGAATTTCTAACCTCTGACCTCTCCCCAACATACACTTATACCTGCCTGCTATTTTCTGTTTGTTTCGAAATATTTTCCAAAAGAAAATAAATAAATAAATAAAGAAGAAGAATGAATGAAAGCAAAAATAAATCCCACCTCTCAGTTTTGGCTGGTTTGCTGGATTTTCTTGATTAGCTGTCTCAGCTCCTCAGTAATCAGGTGAGGTGTTAATGGGGAGCTGGTTGTAAATAAAACTAATAAAGCAAAGAACATATCAGGAAATTAAAAAAAGGCGAGGACTGAGAGGCTGCTAAAAATATTGTAGCGAGCTGAGCGTTTCCCCATCATGCCGTTTTTTTCGTTCTGTGCTTATTCACAGCTGAGCAGCAAACCCCGTGTTGTTGCCATCTCTCCACATTTTTTTTTTTTTTCAAATCGCACTGAACCAGCCATGGACTGCATCAACCCTTCCCACTTTCATAAAAAGCCTCTCAAATGGAGTCACTAAACAGCAAACTTCAGCCTGATCTGATGTGATATGATATACGGATTCATGGAGCAACCTCGCTTTGCCAAACCCGATGAAACTGTGAGTTGTCATGCAATACTACGCAGTCAAACCTGGGATAATTGTAAAAGTGAACCCAATTTAACCCATTAGAATAAAATCAGATGCCAAGATGAATCGGAATCATTGCTTCTTAGGTGACAGTACTGATGACAATTGATCCACCGGCTCAAAACAATAGGAAAATAGAGGGTCGGGAGTCGTTTGTCGCACTCGGCGTCTCCCTCCCCGGGGGAGCTGCGCGGAGCCGGCGGCGAGGCAGGAGCCCGCTCCCGGCCGGGCTCCGGTAGGGCTGCGGCCGCGCCTCTGCCGGCGGTCGCGGAGCGGCCCTCGCAGGAGGGGCTTACTGCGAGGGCCCTGTGGCCGGGGAGCTCTGTCGGGAGCGGGAACGCGAGGTGACTTCTCGCTTCGGCTTTGTTTGCCTGTTTCTCTTAACTCCTGTGACAGTTGCAGTCCTTCTCCCCTGAGCCGTGTGACCCTTAGGTCTGCGTGGCCAGCTTGGTAATCTATTAAAAAAAAAAAAAAAGAAAGCAAGCAAGGGATGCTAATGATCTTCCTTGCGGTTGGTCAGGGAGCGGGGAGCCGGCGGCGTGCGGAGGAGGCAGGGCTCTGCTCCCCGCCGAGGAGCGCACCCGAGGGCGGGGGGTCTGGCCGGGCGCCCCGGGGCAGGGCGGCCGGGTCCCGCTCTGCCTCGGCTCCGCCGGCCGCCGGAGCTGCCAGCAAACCCCTGCCGGCGGGGAGGGAGCTCGGCAGCAGCCGGGTAACAGCACCGGGGCTTCGTCCTGGCCGGCGGGGGCGGGGGGGGGACCCCGCGGCGGCAGCGCCCGCCCTCCCGCGGGCAGGGCGTGGGGAGCCCGGGGCGCCGCGGCTCCGCGGAGGGCACAGCGGCTCCGGCTCCCCGGTCCCGGTGAACGTGGACGTGCAGCAAAAAAACACATCGCACCTAACAGCAGCTCACCTGGAGAAACCAGCCAGGGAGGTGTCGGGCGGGGTGGGGGGAGTAATTCTGCTGGCGGAGAACTTAAAAGGCGAGGTATCTCCCTGCAGGAGGAGCGGGTTTGGGGCAGGTGACCGTCAGCTCTGAGCACGGAGTTCGCTTTGCCGGCTCTGGGGCCACGCAAGCCCGTCTTGCTCCCATGGTCTGCATGGCGAGAACTTTTAAAGTAAGGTTTTCGTTAGGTCCGCTCGCGGTCAGGAAGGTTAAAGCCATCCCGGGCAAAAGCGGGAGCAGCCCTCGGGCAGGATTAGCTGAACCCGTCAGTCTGTGTCTGCGCTGGGAAGCGGCTGACCACGCAGAGAGAGAGGTGCCTTCATGGGACTTGCTCTCTTCTTAACCTCCCTGAGATAGCAACCGGCATCTGCGCCAAGGTACAATAATAAGAATTATTATTACCATAATCAGCACGGTTGTTATTGTTGCGACTTTGAGGGAGGGTGCCGGGGCCTTGCCGGGGCCCTGGGCGTTGGGAGAAGCCCAGCCTGAGCCGGCCCCGGCCCCCGCCCCGGCCCCGGCCCCGGCCCCGCCGGACGGCGCAGCCGGCGGCGGCCGCAGCCGCGGGCGCTTCCCCGCTCCCCCGCTTGCTCTCTAAAGCACCTAAAACATTTTTTTCTCCCAATTACCGGCGCTCTAATGGGAGCAAGAGGCAGAGGAATATGCAAGGCTTATAATAAGCCACCTGCTGCGTCGCGCCCAACTAATGTTATGCTTTATTTCATTATTCCTGCCGCGGCGGCAACGTGACCGGACCTTGCATGACACGTTCCCCACCTCGGAGCTCAGCCGGGAGAGGAGGACCCCGCCGCGCCGGCGGGGGAGCGGGGGCTGGTGGCCGGTCAGCGACAGCCGGTGACCGGCGCCGGGTTCCCGCGCACGAACCCGGCACCCACTGGCGGTGCCTCGCCGTGGGGCCGGGCTCAGCTCCCGGCTTTGGGGTGCACAGCTCACGGGATGCGTTTATAGCTGTCTCTCCCCGCAATGACCCCCCTCCCCATCTATTTGCATGCACACGCGAAGCTATATAAACAGCAGTAATAGCCTCATACGTTAAATCACTGTTCGTTAGCACAGCTATTCCGAGCCATTTCAGATATTTGGGCTCAGTCTGTTCAATGTAGCTTCAACCTATTGACTTGCCAGACGAGACGTTCAAGTGGACCCAGTTGCTAGAACGACGAAAACAGACTTTAGCTCTAAACTGTGCTACTCTCCCATCTGACGGACGTTAATACACAAACGAAATTCATTTGGATGTTTTTTGTTACCAGAAGGCTGCGCTGACGTTCAAATGATCTAAATCTTAGCATCTGGAAGCCTGTACAAGCATCTTTTTGGAATAGGTTTCAAGACATTTCGTTCAACCAGAGCTGAGGAAGGATCAAAATGGGACACCAAGCGACCGACAACAGTTTCCAGTCTAAATGAAACTGGCTGCTTCGTATGAAAGTACACAAATGAAAAAATGCCTTTCCATTTATTACAGCCCCCGCGGGTAACCCCACAGCCCTCCCGTCCAAGGTCCATCTCGGAGCTGCTGTGTAGCGTCGGGGTGTCCCCAAGGCCACCACCTCGAGTCCCGAGCGCTCGGCGGGGAGCGGAGCCCAGCTTCATCGCAGAGATGCTCGCTGGGCTCGGGCTTCCTTGAGGATGTCCTGGGCGCAGCGATTCATCGACGCTACGATAGGACATATTATCTGAGCGCCGTTCAATCTTAATGAAGATCTGTGGGAGAAGTCGTGCGAGACAATAAATGCAACAGTCCGGATAGCAATAACTTTAGCAGGAAATATAGGAAGACTTTCGTGTTAATGAAACAAAGATGAAGGAGCTCTTGGGAAGGTTGCCTCTAACGTACCGGAGTGCTCAGTACCTCCTGGGTGCTCATGAATATCTGTAGTGTGCTTTACACTTCATATTATGTTTGCAAACAGAATTCTTTTGTCCTTCAAAAGCTCTTACAAACTTGGACACCAAACAGACCGATGTTCAATCAAATACAAAGAATTTAAATTATTCAGGAACCCAAGCGATTCTGTTGAGCCTTTCTTTCTCCCATCCCCCACCTCAGTGCCAGGGATTTAATCCGGTAATGAGTGTGTCAGGGAGCCTCCCCGGGCCCTGCCCACGGCGGCGGGATCGCCTCCCGGGGCCGGGGGGCGGGGAGGGCAGGCGGCCGCGGCCGGAGACCCGCGGCGGAACCGCCCGGCCCGGCCCGGCCCGGCGGCTTCTCCTGCCGCCCCTCGGGAGGGCTCCGGGGCCGGGGTCGGAAGCCGCGCCGGTGCTCAGGCATCCCCCAGCTCATTGTACAAAGACGTCGGAGCATCCCCCGGAGCAGCCGAAGGGGCTGGGCCCATCCCGGAGGGCGGATTTCCCCGGGTGCGCGGCGGGAGCGCTGCCGCCGCCCCGGGCACCCGCCTCTGCCGGTGAGGAGCAACGCCCGGCTTCGGCGGTGCCCACAGCACCACAGCACACAGCACACAACACAACACAGCACAGCACAGCACAGCACAGCCCAACACAAGCTCGTCCCGCCCCTCCCTCCTTCCAAACAGCCGAAACTCCTGGGCGTACCACAATCATCAACAATTCTTGGACATCGCGGCGCATACAAAAGTCACGTTAAATAAAACCGTGGGATTTCAGTGATTGCTCGCTTTCTTAGTTTCTTTTAAAGTGAAATGAATTGTATTATGGGATTGTAGCCCGTTACTTGTAGCGCAAAAGAAAGGGAAAGGGGGATCAATAATGCAACGTCTAAAACACACGTGCACATATGGTTCAGTTTGTGTTTTATTACAATTAAACTGCATTCACTGGGAGCCAGGATCAGGTACAGCAAATGCCAGGATTCCAGCAGTGGAAGCCACAAAGAGCTGATGGGCTTCGCTTTCGCAGCCGCCTTCGCAGAATGAAAGACGTTAATACTCATATATGAAAAAACCGAGTGGAAGCGCTTCTTTTCGGACTGGTCTTTCACGTTAACTTGCTCATATGGACACTGCACAAGAAATAAAACAAGTCGTTATTGCACTACTCAGTAATCAGTATGGAAAAGCCCAACCCTGCTTACGGTTAACAAGAATTGTTAATGATATATAAATCATTTGATCTATTATGCCCTCCAGACTAAAAGGAAAATAATGGCAACCCCAAGCAAATGGTCCTAATTAGTGTCCAAGAAACCACTTCCTAAATGTATCCTTCCAACTCATTCCAGTTTGACTGTCCAGAACAATCTTTTGTTCTTAAAAACTTCTTCATTTTGTGTGTAACTGCAAAAATGCTCTGCATACCGGAGCTCCGAAAATAGCTCATCTAAGGGTACGGCGCAGCACCAGGAGCAGAAGGGAGGACGAGAGGATCCCAGTCTCTCGGTTCCGCCTGTAAATAAGTCCTGATCATCTGAAACTTCATTTCCCCAAAGCCTTGCCTCCTTAGAGAAGTACCAAAGGGGATTTCATCAAAACAGCGAGTCTCTGCCGCCACTCAGACAGCAACACAAACTTTAAAAAGGAAAAGCTAAAAACGGACCCAGAACCAAGCCGTGCATATTGGAGCTGTCTGTCACATGCTTTCACCCACTCTTTCCACCGCTTTCAAGGGTGATCTTCAAGTTAAGTACACCGTGGGTATACCCATATATCCCACACTTGGTGTGGTACCCAGGTGAAGATTCAGGCAGCGACTGGAGGAGTAACAAGAGCTCGGCCAGTGGGTTACTGTGGCCTTGATCTTGCCTCCGCTGAAAGCAACAAAACTTTCGCTGCTTGCTCCCACGGGAGGCCTGTTTCTTGGACGTACAAAATACAAACTGTTATTTCTCATTAGCTGGAGCTCCAGATCCTGATGCTTCATGAAAATCACCCACCCTTCCACCGAATCCCACATCTTTTGTCACTTCTCTATCCCACTGAAAAACATAATTCTGAAAGTTTTAAACACAGTGCTGAAAACCTGAACTACCTTGGAGACAAAAACCATCTTGGTCCTATCATCTTGGTTTTTTTTTTAAAAAAAGGAAAGCTTGCTGGCAACAGACTTTCTGGCATGCCGGTTCTCTTCCTAGACGTGACGGACTTGCCAAAGGGAACAGAACTTCTATAAAACGACAGTCAATTAAATAACTCCTGTGCAGTGCTCTTCATGCTATTTCCAAGAGATAAAGCTAATGGGAAATGCTGCAATATTTTATTTTAACTTTAAGAAAATCCGTCAATGACCTTCCTGGACTTAAAACGTCCTTGACTCGTTTAAAGTCACGGTAAAACACATAAGATGGGTTGCCAACTCCTGCTACCCCAGCATAAATGATTTTACAAAGTCACGGAGACAACACACAAGCTGGTGCCGAAAGGCAAGGCTTCATACTCACATGTCTGCATGCAGAGCCACAGCATTTACCTCTCTGCAAGTGGGCAGCTTTGGAGAGCACTAAATAACCAGTAACTGGATCCACAGAGGTCTGCTGGCCAGCCTTAAAGCAAAAACAAACAGCCTCAGTTCTGAGGAGTCTTCAGCTCTTTGAGGTTTCATATTGCAAGCGAGTTTGATATTATCCTCTTATAACTGCTTAACTGAAACGGGCTTGCTTGGTGATTCACGATTAAGTGCCTTTATAAAGAAATTATAGCCTGTTACTCACAAAGACTTAGCAAACAAACAGATGGGGACAAGTTACAGAAGTGAACGCGGCGCACCTACAGCTATCGCTTCAGCACAGCCACAGCTTCGCTCTTCCCCAGCCGCTCCCCCACGGACACGGTGCGCGGAGCCTAAGGCAGCCGGCGGTTCGGCGCGGCGGGCCGGTGGCGGGCCGGTGGCGGGCCGGTGGCGGGCCGGTAGCCCCGCCAGCCCCGCCAGCCCCGCCAGCCCCGGCGGCGGCCGCGCTCCCGGCCCGGGCCGGGAGGGTGCGAGTTGCCGGCGGCGGCCGGCGGCGGGGGGAGCGGGCTGGCCACGGCAGCGGTGGCTTCGCGGGAGATCGTGGCACATTTGCTCTCCTTTCCTTTTGGAGGTTTTCCCTGTTTTTCACTGTTTCCTCTCCCCTTTCCAAATTTCAGCTCCTCGAATTTTACTTGTAAAACCTTTCACGCAGTTACCAGAAAGCATTTGACGTATTTTACTGCTTTTCAGAGCTCCTTGATCAAAAGCAACCTTTATCCCTCCAGCCTCCGACGCTACAAGGTGCCCCGCAATTGCAAGCCCGGGGCCACCGAGCCCCTGCGTGCAGCAGGGGAGCAGCAAAGGCGCCGGGGAGCAGGAGATGGCTGCGATACCCGCCTGCTCTCCCCCTCTGCTCCGGCGGGGCAGCAGCCAGCTGCCGGGGACGGGGTCACCCTTCCCTTGCCAAGGCCCTGCCTGCAGCGCGGCCAGCGCTCGGCAAAGCAGGGCTGGACCCCAGCCCCGCAGGGCACCCCGGGGGGATGCCTGGGGCCGGGCCGGGCCGCTGCGGGGCCGCGGGCAGCGGGACCGGGACCTGAGTCACTTAGCACATCTGCACGCCGCTGCCGGGCGATTATCAGGTCATTTCTTCCGTAATGCAAACCATGCGCTCACCTATTACATCAAACCCGTAATTGCGAATGATACGTTTGGTGAGGGAGGTCAGCGGGCTGCAGCGAGCCGGGGCTCGGGGGAAGCGGCCCCGGGCAAAGTTTGCCGGGCGGCCCCGGCTCTCCCGTGTGACCCGCTCTTCTTCCTCACCGTATTTCCGAACTCTAAGGCCGAGGGGCCCTTTCCAGCCCCCTCCTCTTCCCCGCCGCCCCGGGCTGGGCTTAGGGACACCCCCTCCCCGCGGAGGAGCCCCCGCTCCTCTCCTCGGCCGGGGGATGCTCCAAAGCCCCCCCAAACCCTGCAGCTGCCACCGCCCCTCGCCCGAGCCGTGCCGGCTGCGGGGGGCTCCCGGCGGCTCTTCCCGGCCGCGCCGCCGCCGCCGGCCCGGTTGCTCCTCCGGGGGGAAGCAGCGGCCCGGGGCGAAAGTAACAGAGCCTCGGCCCCGGGCCGCCTGTGGCTTCTCCGTGAGGGGCCGGTGTCCGTGTTGAGGTATCTGGGTGCTTTTTGGGGTGGGGGCGTCTAACGTAGCTGTGCTCTCCTGGGATGCTGAATGCCGCGCATCTGCTGGAGCCACCGCGAGCAAGGACCCCCTAGTCGGGGTATGCAGAAATAAGCGTCAGTGCAACTGTAATTTGTGTCTTTTTGCCTACATATTTTGATACCACTATTAAATTGTACAGTTACATAGTTTCTCTTTCCCTATACCTACCTCCTTAACCTGTTTCTTCTGCGAGTCCAATGCTGGCTTTCAGCACAACCTCAGGTTGCACATGGTGTTTCTCAGGAGACATACTCTTACCTTTCAGACCTCCTTCTCAAGCCTTCAGCCTCAGTCCCATTCCCAACCATAACGCCTGTGATGAAGCATTTCTGGTTTCCCTGCCCTGGGCTTCTTGATCTCAACCCCGCTGGATCAGTTCCACCACAGCCAGGTATCTCCAAAAGCCCAGAGCATGAACTGAGAGGCTCAGGCTCAGGAGCCTTGGTGGAACTGAAGCCTTGGTGCTGGGCTGTTTCACTCGGGCCTGTGCCCCCAAACTTTTTGCTCAGTCTTTTCTAGTTGCCCACATGGATTTTGTCTTTTTTCTCAAGTCGTGGGCCTCCAGGTGACCCAGATCCCTTTCTGGTTCCCCTTCCTGTTGCCTGTTCTGGGGTAGTGATCACCTCTGTACTCTTTTTTTTTTTTTTTTTCCCAAACATGACGGTTCTCAGAGAACACAGCTGCTCGTCAGATGTCCCTTTATTCCTCCTCCATGCTGAGTGTCGATTCGTTGCCTCAGTTGAAGTCGTCCCTCTGTTCTCTCCCACTGAAGTCCAACCCTTGCTGGTTCTGTGTCTAAATCAGGCACTTTCCTCTCCCACAAGCTCTAAGGCCAGCAGGGACTGCAGACAGCACCAGAGAAAAGGCTTCTTGTCACGGGTTCCAGACCCAGATGGTTTGGGAAAACCCCAGAACAGTCCAGAAGAAAAATTGCAGATAAAGTCATGCTTTACCCTGAATCTGAGCATTCCTACTGAAATGCAGTCGTCAGAGAGTTTAGCTGCATGTATTCAGCAGGTATAGCAGGTTATATGGGTACATGCAAGGCATGGTTTGTTACAGTTTATGACTTGGTCAAATTAGGATACATTTTCACTTATTGGCAAAAGTTGCATTCCCAACACACAGAGCTCCTAGCACACTATGTCCTTGACAAATACGTTGCTGTTTCAGAACAAGGGGGCCAAGCGTTGCTTAAAGTTATTGGAACTACTAACGTGAACACAACAAAATATTTTTTTTAATAAGGCTATATATTTTCTGGCTAAAATTTTGCAAAATATTTACCCTAAAGCAAAGAGGAACCTGGAAAATAGGAACTTAATTTATTACAAGTGGCACCGTTTTAAAGAGCTGTAAAACAAGGGAGATACAGGGCAGCTTTACAGATAGCGAGATACTGGCTCCACCTATGAATTTATGAAAAGCATATTGTTCAGCAACAGTGAATAGTTCTAAATAATTCTCTTTAGGATTGAGTAACTTCATGAAATTTGTTTCAAACATTTGATTTTATTCATAAATTCATGTAATGTTCTGTGTGGTGCTTTGCAGGATCCAAAAATGTGTGGAAACATTGTGCCTAATCTGGAAGCTTATTTTCTTTCCTAGAACTGTCTTTATTTGTTTGATGTATGCATCATCAGTCTAGTTCTTAATTCATGTAAATACTCCTTCCACTGGAGGTCACATTCCATAAAATTATTTCCTTATCACTGACCTCTAGAAAAATAATCAAGGAAACCAGCAGCTAAAACAATGATATAATCTTAGTTCACGTGACATTTACATCTTCATTTATAAATGACTGTGCAGGTTCTCTTGTGCTATCACTGATTTTACCTTTAAGTAAGTACCCGGTGACCTCAGTGACGTAAATCCTGGTGTACCGCAATGGAAGAAGAATCTTGGCTCACCAATGCTGCAGCCCCACAGGAGTCCTTTGGAAATCCTGCACCTAATTTCAGCACGCACATCTAGTTCTTAACAGCCATAGAGACATGGGCCCTCAACTAACTTAAAATCTATACCTTATATACCATATTATTGGAATTTATTTGAAAAAAAGTGGTATTCAGGATAGGTATTGCAGTTGAGTTTGGATGATGAAGAGGAGATTGAGAAGGCATCTGGTACAGGGAGTGTAGATAGAGTGTTGAATGACAACTACTTATTTTGTCCTTACAGATTGAGTTGGTGGATTATGCAGTCTAGCAGTTCTGACCATAACAACAAATAATGATTTAAGAAAATCTGTATATACTAAAATGTCAAAAACTGAAGATATGCTGGTTTCCCAGTTGAGTAACCCATTTTATAGGTGGGTGAGTTATATATTTCAGTTAACTGAATGCAATAAAACTAGAGTCATTTTTGCAGATGTTGGTCCCACTTCCGTAATCCTTGTAGGATTCAACTTCAGTAGCAGTTTGACAAATTCTCATTTTTCAATGAAAAAACCATTTTTTTATAAAAATGAGGAGCCAGTTTTATTCACTTATTCCAAACCACCAGACCTGTACTTTTTGAGAGAGTAAAAAAGGATTGGCAGGTAAGGCCTGTACTGGCCCATTTGGCCAGAAATGTCTGCAGGTGTGAGCAAATTGCTTATTTTCAGAGAACAACTGGGAACTAAGTTCTTGAGATACAGAGCAGGCTTTGACTGAGCAGTGCTGACTTTTCTCATTACGGACAGGAGGCCCCAAACACGTGAAGGCAGAATGTCCTATCACAGGCTTTAGCTGCTCCTTTGTAAAAATCACATGGAGGAGAGCACTTCCGTAACAAGGATTTTAAATCAGGTTCAGTGATTGAATTCAAGGTGGAGTGTCATGATAAGAATCTGAATTCTTTATTTCAGTGGAAAGATGTTGCCAAAATTTATGGCAATATCTTCCATGAGGTTTGTGTGGCTGCACATGATGAGATATTGTTTGAGGCATTGAAAAGGGGCCCATATAAAAGGTCGTATTAGCCGCTGTATGGCTGGAGACTATCAGACAGTAAACTTTCTGTTGCAGTCCACAGAGTCCTCTGAGATGACGGGAATTTTTCAGGAGACTGTGTGGAATTAAATCTTCAAAAATTAGATCTGTTGCAGAATGAGCTACCTTTACAGCACATTTTGGGAGCAGTGGGAATGAGCATCGCCTGTCAAGAAGAGTGTCCTCTGCATGGTCACTATTAGGACATGTTCATGGAAATACATCTTCTTGCTTTGCCACTTGGTACCTCTGTACACAACCCAGAAAACTGGCATTTGTAAGAGCAGTAAGTAGTCCTGGGAAAGGTTTAGTAAATTCTTTGAACTGGCAGCCCAGGATGCCATTATTTCTCAGTGCTGATGGTACAGGTTATGCAGTCACTCTGTGTGCAGTGTTACGCTGTGATTAGTGCTTGTTTATGGGCTTTCCATACATGTGACTTGTGAGCCATAGCACTAAACATTTTTACCTACTTTTCTTGTGGTCCAATTGCTTTCCCCTTGTTTGGCAGCCCTTCCAACGCAGCAGTCCCTAAATAAGGACATGTTGACATGTTGCACATCATTCAGCCCTCTTCTCTGGATGTTAGGAGAGTTTCAACCCTGAGTAATAGGACCTCTTCGTACAGCTTTGCAATTTACTTAGTAGAGCCTGTTTCTTTCTAGTGGCTGTAACTAATTTCCTTCTGTATTTTTTCCTGTGTTCCATGGAACATAAATCAGTATTTTTTCAAATCATAGTTACAGACAGAAAGCCATCTGTGACAGACATTTGGAGAATATGCAATGCATCTTATTGAGCATCTTTTAATAGACTCTGCTTTTTGGTATGGACTAACCTTTCTTTGAAGAGAATAAGAAATTTTTGTGAAATGTTTTTTAGTGAACCTTCTCACATTCTCAGCTGTCTACGCTATATAATACAGTCAGCTGTGAGCTTAGCAATGACATGCATTTTTAGATCCAGAAACGAAAATAACCTTTTACATTCTATGTGCTGATATATTAAAAAGCACATTATAATGCTAAATGGAGCATATCTACTTTTGGTAAAGAAGCTGTGTTGGTACGCGTACTACTACATGGCATGGTGTCGTTGGGATATCTGAGCACAGTAACGACAAAGTAATTAATGAACATACAGTTGATGTGATGTATACCTTAGCTTTGTTTCAGATTGATTATCTCTGCTACTATCTGACCCTGGTTCCTCTCTTGGTGTTCCTCACATCATCACTGCACTCTTAGCCAGAGAAAAACCAGGTGGTTACGCAATTATGAAAACCTGATGCCTGCTAATGCAACTTTACTTTATCATGATGTAAGGCAATCTTAGCAAAAATGAGAATCGGGTTTGAATATCATCTCAGGTCATCTAACTATATAGATGTAAATCTTCTGCGCATCTCTTCACAAAAGATAGACTGTCCAGTGCCTACTGCGCATTTTGAGGTCAAGGAAACTGGGAAAGGGGAGCAGTCTGAAACGCTCATCAGTGTCTGGGAGATCTCAGGGGTCTGAGGAATTGTTGCAGTGTCAAATTCTCCTTAGCAGTAACAACCACTGTGATTTTTACAGTGAGCAAGCAAGAAAAGGAAAGAGCATAATGGGGAGACTGCCATTAAATACATGATTACTCACTGCTGCGCCTTTTCCCTTTCCTTATTTTTTCTTGTGTTATGTAAGCTTATCTCCCTTGTCATTTAAATTAATGTACATTTATGGTACTTAACTGTTAATATAAAAATATAATTTTTAGATCAAAGAGTAGCTAATGAATCAGAAGCACTTGTTCAACAGTTGGTGATTGCAGTAATTTGCTGTTATGTATTGCATGTGCAATCACCAACATACAAAATTATAGTATCAATATCAACTAATTGAAATGCTGTATATGGTGGCATTTAACATGAAAGGGCTGATTTGCTTTAGCCTGTGTTTTCCCCTATGATTCAGTGCTAGCACATACGGCGGGAGTCCATTGCAAGGACTAGCATTAGCATTGCAAGGACTTGGCAGTTTTGTTTGTATAAGGAACACAGGAATGTAAAGGGCTCCACTTGGGAAGAGTGTCTCTTTCCTCTGCAAGTTGGATGAAGATTATGTTCTCTCACAGAGAAAAAAAAAGATCATAATCTTCTAAGACTATTTTTTTAAGGATTGTAAATAAAAACATGAATTAAATATTTGGGAGCACATGTAGAAGACTTGCAGTTATCACATAGTTTTAGCTCCAGTAAGGAAAAGATACAGCACTTCATAGGTTTCACAGTCTTTCCTAGAGCAAAAGAAATTAAGCTAATAATTTAAACTACTAAAAAATTAAGATAAAAATAAGCTAATTCAGTCTACTTCAAATTAGCATTGAACTTTTTGTTCTTTTTAACCGTGACCTGAAGTAGCAGTCAATATAAAACAGTATTCATATAAATACATGGGCAAATAAAGATAGATACACTTGTATTTGTGATGTAAGGGGATTCTGTCAGGACTGATTTCTGGCAAGCTGGAAAGACCATTTAGTGGTGCATATATTAGAGACATAATCCATGTAAATCTAGAATTTGTTGGTTGAAGCCACCCTGCTGGTGCCCACAGAAATTGTACACATGCTTGTCCACAGATCCCTTTAATCCCTGTGAGGCAGGAGGAGGGAGTATCCTATCATGCCTCTGGACTGAATGTTTTATTACCTTTCTTCTATTGCGCCCTATGGACACTGAGAAATATATTATCAGTAGCACAGTTCAAGGGGTGATGGTACTGGTGGAAGCTCCAGTAATAAAGGAGATTTCTACCATGTTGTTTTTTATCCCAAACCAATGATAAAAACCACCTCACATTATTATATGGCAGAAGTGCCCAATTATTTGAATGAAGGCACTTACTGACCAAGATGGTGAAGACTTTCCTACAGGAGCAAATGCAGATGGATTAGCTAATTTCAACAGTAGGAAGGTACTGGAGAAAGTGCCAAGAGGGTTTTATTCTGTGTGTGCATATATGGGACATATATGCATCTTTCTCCTGAACATGAATAAAGTAATATAAAATATGTTTGACAGCTGGAAGGAGTAGAAGCAATTGTTCAGTCCCTGAGGGCACCAACAAGCCTTAGTGCCCTGAGCAGCCTCACCTGGGCCCCCAACCACACCCTGCCCATGGAGCCCAGGGCTCTATTTAAGCTCAGCCTGGGGACTGGTAGTCTCTGTCTTGGCTTTGTGTAGGTCTTCAAAGCATCATTGCTGTTCCCTTGCCTGGCTGTGGATCTTGCTGATCTAAACACTGGTTGGCTGATGTCCTGGCTTGAACTTGGACCTGCTCTGTCACCAAGGCCATGCCTGGCCACAGTCTCCAACCCACCCTGCTGCCTGGCTGGGGTGGTGGGATGGGCTCTGGCTGTGAGACCCTGCCCTGCTGCACCCAGGAGATGCTCCTCACTCCCCAGGGAGCTGCTGGCCCCTTGCAGTGCCCTACCAGGTATTGCCAGAAAGTGGGTCTATGTTTGCTCCTGAGCTTGAAAGCAGATTACCTGTTGAATACACCTGACATGGAATTTTTTTCAGTAGGAAAACACTGGGACTAATACTATCCTAAAGGTAAAGGAACCACATCTAGATTTCCTCTATTAAGGATGTTAGTGATCACTGTCCTTCTGTATTTATGATTTTTTTTTTTTATTTGGAGGAGTAGAGTATGTGTATTGGTGGCTTTCTTTCAGGAGGGAAGGATTTGGGAGTAAAGTATTATCTAACTATATTTTATTTTCATAAATAACCAATTGAACTGAGAGCTGACTTCTTCTGCAGCAGGTAAAATGACAACCTACAACTGCCTCACAGCTGCTGGGCGATTTATACAAAAGAAGCTGGTAAACCTGGACAAAAGTCATTATGGTTGGTACTTTAATCTCAGCAAAAACCTAAAACTTTTTCCCATCCACTGCCTCCAGCAGTAGGTTTTGATGGAGTAGCACAGTTTGTGCATGTTTCTTCAACGCTGTAGACAACTTTCTGCTTTGAACATGTGAGTACCCTAATTGATTGCAGGGAATTGGCTCTCTTTTAATGGGGTTTAGCTCCCTTACAAGATTGCCTTCCCCTTACTGTAACTCCGATGTCCTTATTCAAGCTCTTAATCTCTGCTGGCACTAGGAAGGAAAAAAAAAATAGCTTGGATGATGCTTGAAGCAGACCAATTCTTATGTACAAGCTGCTGCTGACTGTGGTTAGTGCAAAGCTGTACTGAGGCCTGAGGGGGCTGTGCCTCACACCAAGGAGGTATGGCACGCCATTCCTGTCACAGCATGGGGATACAGCTGCTGGCCCCCATTTAGGGCTGCATTTACTCTTGAGTAATCATTCCTCTAATATTTCTGTGCTTTAAAACAATGAGTAATTAAGAATGGTTGCCTTGAGATCATTATCAGATATTTGATGATGATATAGTGATGATGAAATTATTGTCCCCCCCCCACCCCGCCCTCTGGTTTTAGAGGGAGTTGTCACTCTTGAAGCCTTAGAAACTAGGAAAATAAGCACGGTGCCTTTCTTGTAGTTCTCTTTACTCAGCCCTATGACAAACACCAGTCAAATGCCTGTGTGTGTACTGCAGGCTGTTGAACACAGTTTCCGTTCAGTGCTTGTTTGTCATGACTTAGCAGAGCACTGTAAACAGTCATCTTCATATGATCTAAATTGATTACTACAAACATTAGATAATTAAGATTTTTATTCCTTGCACCTGGGAATAGTCTACTAAAGAAAAGTACAGCTCTTATTGGTTTTGTTTTTAAATTTACTCAGACTGAAAGGAGAACTTTGGAGGTTTGTTTTACTTCAGGGACCCAGAGCCACTGTTGGTGTAAAGAGTTCTGTTTGTTCTCAACAGATTCCTTTTAGCATTTCTGTAGTAGTGCTGTTAATGCTTTCCCATTTGCTCTTGTAGGTAACTTGTGAGGTCTAGGATCTGAAATTTGCCTCATTCCTGAATTCTACCCATGTCTGGCAACAGCTTTGCAGAACAGTTTTAAAAAAATAAATTAAATAAAAAAAACCCTCTTAGCCTGCATAGTCAAGTGTCCTTTCTAACTTATTCAGTCTATGTTCTGGATCCTTGTCTCTACAGAGATTTTTCTTCCTTTCCTCATTGCCTACAGGATGATAAGCCACCTGCCTGCCTGGATCAGTGAAATTCAGTTAGTTTTCGCTCAGAGGGATCAATATTTGCCAGTAGAGTATGGATTTCATGTGAATGCTGCCAGTTTGATACAGATGCTTTTTTTTCCTTGGGGTAGTGCTCCAGGGTAGTATGCATCATGAGCTCTCTTGCTGTGTATGTGAGAAAAACCCAATAGTTTTGTATAGCAATAGTATTGTATAACAACAAAACACGAAATAAATTTTTAACTGCAAAATGAATGTTTTTCCCAAGAAGCACAAAGTCTATCTCTGACCTTTTTCCTACCTTTCCAACTGTCTATGCCTGTTGGTAGCTGTTTAACGGAGACCTTAGACTCTAGGGAAAGGTTTAAGATCTGGTTTGATTGGTTACCAAGGAGCAGTATTGCATTTATATTGCATTTATAACTAATTTGTGGCCTTTCTGCATTTTTCTTTTATTATTAAAAAAAAGCAACAAAATCAATTAAGAATGTCACTTTATTTCTTATGCTGCAATGAAAAAAATGATAAAGGTTAAGAAGATAATAGCTGTTTTTTTTCTGTTTTCCCAGTCAATTAAAAACAAAGCACCTGCTACTCAGTGTGAATTCTGTAAAATTCCCCTTATAGGGCCCAATTTCAACTCTTCAAAGGCATCACCCTCATTGCCTTTAATGGGTTTGAATGTAGCCTCGTGTGAGGAAGAACAATGCCAGGTATGGCACAGCAGCATGCCAAGGCACCAAGGTTCTGGTCTGGGGTTTCAGAGATTTCATGTGTGAACTTTGGATGTGTCTTTCCCTGTCTTCTGGATTCTGTCCCTTCAGCTGTATGACAGTGCCACTTTTACATAACAAAAAAAGTTACTGAAGAATTAAATTTTGAAGATCCACTTGACTTTTCTTCTACAGATTACTGTTCAGTAGCTGAGCACTGTTGTGTGGTTAATGTTTTGATAATGCAAGATTGCTCATAAATGGTGAGGTATGTCTTTTATGTTTATTTCTATATAGAGAATGTGCTTTTAAAATATCCCTTGAGCATTTAAAAAACAATATCCAAAATTACTTCATGTTTGTTGATGATAGTCCGATAGACAGCATACCAAAGTTGAATTCATAATGATCCTGGCTCTTGCACATGGTTAAATGTGAGAATCTGAATTCATACAAATCTTGGATTATGCAAGTGTTTATTTGTATCCTTTTTTTAAACATATTTTATTCTTACTCTGCATCATAACTATGGTCATAAATATTAACTGTGACTTAAACAGGTTAGTCAATGAACTGTTTCATTGTCTTCCTTGATATTGTGACTGGTCCATATTTGTAGAAAGATGGCTTATTTGATGCTCTCTTGTTCATAGAATCATAGAATTGTTAAGGTTGGAAAAGACCTTTAAGATCATTGAGTCCAACTATTAACCTATCACTGCCTAGTCCACCACTAAACCATGTCCTCAAGCACCACATCTACCCATCTTTTAAATACCTCCAGGGATGGAGACTCAACCACTTCCCTGGGCAGCCTGTTCCAGGGCCTGACTACTCTTTCAGTAAAGAAGTTTTTCCTAATATCCAACCTAAACTTGCCCTGGCGCAGCTTGAGGCCATTTCCTCTTGTCCTATCACTTGTTACTTGGGAGAAGAGACTGACCCCCACCTCACTACAACCTCCTTTCAGCTAGTTGTAGAGAGCAATAAGGTCTCCCCTCAGCTTCCTCTTCTCCAAACTAAACAACCCCAGCTCCCTCAGCTGCTCCACGTTTGTGTGTTGCTAACTAAAGATATTTATGATTAAAAAAAAAAATCATTCTCATTTATGCTGTGGAATGTGTTACTGTATTACACTGCTCATAACGACAAGGGAAAATAATTCCAGTAGAAAAAGAAATCTGATGTATATTCAGTTCAGGAGACTGAGGACCTGAGCTTGGTGACTCCCTGTCACGAGGCTCTAGCACTCCCCACAGACATGTATGGTAGAGTTGAGACAGGCTTCACGTTTCAGGAGATTTTGGCTCCTGCTACGCAGTGAATGAGGCAAAGGCTTAACAGAGCATTTCTAAAATCAGTTCCCTGAAGTCTTGAAACATGTGAGCATTTTTGAGAGCTGGAAGCTCTTAACTAGTCCACTTGTTCCTGTGTAAACTGCAAGTCACCTCCAGTATGGAGTGCAGCCTTGTTATCTGGTGGGATGGGTCTGTGTGGGTGAGCAAGCAGCATCAGACTTCTACAGAGATGGAAAGGAGAGGCTACAGCGGTGTCACCCAGCCTGCTGGGAGCCGGAGAGGGCAGGGGCTTGACAGGCTTTGGTGCAACAAGATGGCAAGGTCATTTTAAGAAGTCATCAATATAATATTTGCTCTGTCACAAAAGCAAAACTTTAATTTCAGATCTAGATTTCATACTTGTTTGGTTGAAGACTTTGTGCAATTGCTTCTGTATCGTAACATGCCACAGCGGTGCATTCACAAAGGGATTGACTGAGGACTACACACCCTGACCTTGAGGCAGGGCTTCCAATGCTTCTCTTAATAATCTTAAATTATTATTACTTTAATACACAGGCAATTGATATGTACCCTACAAATATCTTTGCATGTGCTTTTGAACTGTAGCTGTCTCTGCAGTAAAGCATGGTTGCTTAAACACCAAAAGCACATTTAATTATAGAATAAATAAAGTAGTAGCCTTAGTCTCAGTTCAACTTTTTTGAACTTGCATGAGGTGTTGCAAGGAAAAAAAAAAAACCTGACTGATTTTCAGAGGTGAAATATCTTTTGTGAGGAAAAAAAGCACTGTTGGGCTTATGCTTTGTAGAAGGGGAAAAAAGGTTGTCTTACAACATATATGAGTGTTAGAGGTGAACAAAGACAGGAGAAACAGAATATCCCTGGTATTGGTTTGCTTGTTGGTTGTGTATGCCAGTGATTTGGCTAGAAGGGACTTCCTAAGCAATCCCTTCTCTTTCCAGGCAAAGGGAACTGTTGGGTACATGGAGGCACTTGGCACAATGCAGTTGAAGTCCTCCTGCACTGAGGTTTGGGATGAGTCAGTCATTGAGCATTTTGACTGGATTTATGTTCATTCCAGAAAGGTACTTGAAAAATATGACAAGTTTTAAGAATCTAAAGGATACAAACCACAAACTTAGCTTATAAAAGGTTAAAAGAAATGAGGACCCTTCCATATGAAAGGTAATGATTAAAAACTTCCTAGAATTCCTTCAAAAACTCAGCCGTGTGCTTCGGTTGTACTCGGCTCCAGGAAACAAAAACTTGGAAGAGGAGGTTAGCATTTCTTTAGGCCTGGGATTTAGAATACTTCTGTGTAGATTAACACTGGCAATTACACATGATAAACTGAACCATAAAGAAAGTGTTATTGCTCTCTGATGAAATAATTTCAAAATCCAGTCTTGGTTTTGAAGTTTTTAGATCTGGCAGCAAAACTACTTCATGGGCTAGAAACAGCATTGCAGCCTTTAAACTGCATTTTATCTGAATTGCCAGTAAAAATACAATTCTTCTAGTAGACTGACATCTGGCAAAGCAAAAGATCTGGTCTTCATGGCCATCTCTAGACTTAATATGTGAGGAGAGTATTAATGAATATGATTTTAAGCAGGACTTTGTGGTCAGGGCAAGTGGTGTTTTAAAGCATCAGAGCAACTGGTTATATTCAAGCTTGTTCCCCTCGAGTATGATGTGTGGAATTACTTGTTCCATATTTAGACACCTACACTGTAGGCACCTGTACCTGAGCTGCCAGTTACTCTGTTTATAGTCAAGTTATGGTATTCTTCTCAAGTACAACTAATCTCTCTAAAACATCTCTCTTGCAACAAAGTTATTTATGCTTTTGAAGTAGTTGTTTTTCCTCCGTGGACTATAGACTGATTCTGTCCTACTTTAGGTGTGGGTTTTCAAGATCTGCCATTCAGGGAGATGCAATTCCACCCATCTTGTCCCTCCTATTGCGTGCAAAGTATACTGACAGCCTGCTAATTTAAGTGCGCCAGATGTTTTAAAATACACTCCTTTGCTACTGTAATTATAGCTTAACATAAAAACAAATGCACTTGGTCCTTTGCGTTACTAGGGAACTGTTCAACAGCAGTGTTTCAGCTGGACACTTGAGCCTTAGAATGAAAATGCCAATTAGCTCAAAAGAAGCAACAGCTCTTTAGCAGGTGACATTTTCTGCATATAACGTTGCTTGGTTATTAGGTGGTCATCGGTCTAACTTGTTAATTGTTTTTTTTATGTATCTGTAGCTTGGCAGTGGAAGTGCATCTGGAACACAGGTACATTGCAGGAGCACCTGAGCCTGATGGATGAGCTCAGGAATGGCACGCCATCCATGAAGCATAGGACTAGGAGCAATTTGTGGGAGAAGCACGGTAACGAACATTGAAGGCTTGCATCGTGAGGCAAGGAGGAAAAGATAGGGTAGGAAGGGAGGATTCATAATGGAAAAAGCAATATGTTAACCTGTCAAAGTTAGCTCATAAGGAGTGATTTTAAAATACAATGGCAAATAAAACTGCCACAGCAAAGTATAAGATTTCTCACTCTGTGTGGGAGGTTTCCATGCTATGTTGAAACACTATTTGAGCTGCATGAAATTATAGCCTCGGTACTGTGTGTGTGGAGGGGTTCCCCTAGGTTGTGTTGATGGGACTGATATGAGATGGAGGAGGCGTATACCAATTTAAATGTATACTCTTTTCTGGGAGTCATAACCCAGCTTGTGAGCTGCATGACTAGGACTTTAGAATGGCTTGACAATAATACAAGAGAAAGGCAAACCATGATTCAGCTCTAATTTATGCTAGTTTTACATATTAAATTAGCTGACAGCAGTGGAATTAGTCCTGAATTTTTGTGATATAAGATCAGAACTAAGAACAGTTTGTGTGCTTGAAATTTGGGCTTCCATACTCCATCAATTTGTATCACAAAGACTACATTATTCAGGCATGAGTTGTTTCATATTTAATATCATATTACATATGTCCCTTGATGAACAAAGGACTGTAATATAATTGGGTTCAACCGTCAGGTTAAACCCTCAAGAGAACAGAGTTCAAGCTGTTAATAAATTGCTGCAGAATCCCGACATAAAATTGAATGTTGGGAATTCCATCTGTTGTTTTAATAGAGATAGAGAATGATTACTTAAATATTTTAGAAAGGCTTGGCTGAGTAATAACCAAAGAGATGTGGTAGGATAGTATTTACAAGCCTCTGAGGTACTAACTTACTGTGATGGCATAAGACAAACAACAGGGAACTATTAAAAAAACCTTCAATTTTTTGTTTTCTCAATCTGCTTTCAAGCTTCCCCAAAAATTCTTCATCCTGGAACGAGACACAGCATTAAAAAATTATGAAGCTGACATGGCCTCAACTTCATTTATGGAGGCATTATTGCTATAATATTGCAAGGTCCAACCTTGAGCTAAGTGCCTTTAGTCTGAAACATCTTGCTCTGAAGAGTTATTCAACACAGTTTTATTGGATGGGGTTGGAGTGGCTGGCAATGGAATGAAGAAAATAAGTGATGACTAGCTTCTTTGAAGCTGAGTGGTAGGAGCTGGATAGAGAAGGGGGAATAATTGGGTGAGCAAGCAGAAGAACTTGTGGAATAAGAGAAAATACTATTCATTAGAGGACATGTAATTTGGGCATTTTTCTTATTCTCAGAATGAACTAAAGACTAAATTTGTGCTCAATTCAGGGTATAGAACTGCTTAGATGTGCAATACAGAAACTAGAGACGCTGCATATAGAGTTGTAGATTGGGTGAAGACTTGGAGGCAGATGATGTTCTTTTCCCCAAGACTTTTCTTTGTAAGACGCTGTCACTGAAGTGATCAGAGCGCTCTGCCAAGGCGGTGGTGAGTGCTGACCCCCTTTATTCCTGTTAAGCTCTTCCTTTTGGTGACAGCACCAGCTGCTCAGAAGTGTGGCCCAGAGACTGAAAGAAGATTGGCTGTGGTGGTCAAAAGCAGTTTACCTTTTTGGCCGTAACCAGAGTGCCTTTGCTTACTGCTGGATTAAAACTCAGGCAGGCAGCAGAGGATATTGCCCATCAAGACTCTGAATGCTAGCTTCATTATGAAATATAAGCCTGCTTCCTAGGTGAGAGGGTGTCAAGATTTCTTTCAATTAAAATCAAATTCGTGTTTCTGTGCCAGGATGTACAACATTTTTGCATAACAGAAGGCTTCTTTATTGAAGTCTATTCAAAGACTTAACAGTGTGAGGTTTAAAAATACATCGTATTGAATTTTTTAAAACCATCACATTTTTGTAACTGGGTCATCTATCCATTAATTCATATCCCTTATTGCTGAGAGATATTAATATAGATATTTTTTCATGGCATTAATCTCCTGTAATATGAATCTTTGCTTCTAAAATAAAACCCATTAAGCATTTGTTGGTTCATATAAAAATACAATAATCTGTTAGCCTGATTAGATGTTATTTAATCTGATAATGGTGCACCAGTGGCCAAGGGAAGACTGTTAAATAAACATGGAAGAATCGGTCTATTAAATAACAATTAATTTATCCTCTTCAATCTATCCTTAAACAGACCTCCCACTTCCTTGGCAGCATTTTTAGGAACAGATTAATGAAATCTGGGGAATAATTTGCATATGCAAATTATACATGCAATTACTTTTTTGTAGTCACAGCAAACATAGGTGGCAATACAACTGCCTTCAGGTTTTTTGCCAAAATGTAAATGTATCCTGTTGCATTTGTAAGTTAATGCACACATCTTCAGCCACTCATCTTCAGAGAGAATGAGCAAGGATGGCAAAGAAATTGAGGACAGAGGCAGCGCTTTTGGGGACTGTGGTCTATATGCAAACTCCCCTCACCTTGGCTGGTCAGGGTGTCAGACTGTGAGCACAAGACCTTTCTCCCTCATGTGCCTATGGAGGTGCTGATACAGCTGGACTCCACCTCTAAGTCCCAGGAGGCTGTAAACATGGACCAAAAAGAAATAGAGAAAAACCTGCCATCAGTCCTGGCTATGCAGTGGCTTAGGAAGGGGAAGGCTGGGGAAGAGGTGGGAAATGGAGCAGTGGGGTGTTGTGATGCAGGGCTGGCATGGGGATGTCCATCTGCAGCAGCAGCATGGAGGATCTCGAGGAGAAGTGTTGCAGCTTTTTTGCCACACTGGAGAAATGATCGTAAGCCAGGAGCTCTGAGAGGTGTCAGGACAATTTTTGGTTACAGCTGTAACTCGCAGTCCTTGCAGAGAGAAGTTGCTGCTCTGGAGGAGTGAGTTGGGCTTGGTATTTGTCACTATGGGTGGTACCATTCCTGTGATAAAGGTGTTGGTGAATTTTTTCACATGGCTCCAGGTTTTCTACAGAAAACAGAGTCTGTGTGTCTATATGCATTGCCATACCTTCAAGGGGTCCTTTGCTGGGACCAGCAATGCCCAGAACTGCAGTGTGTGCCTCCTGTGCTACCTCTGCAGTAAATTGGATTTGCTTCAGTGGAGTTGCTCCAATTTATGCCTGAACAGAATTAGGCCTTCTACATGGTTTGGATTCAAATTATTGCTTGTCACAGCCACTGTGCAAAGTCATCTGATGTTAATTCATTGGAGTACTGTGGATTGTCTGTGCTCTCATCTTGTCTTTTACTGTCAAAGAAATATCCCAAACTGAAATGTATCCAGAGCTCATGCACAGCAGCTCCAGTCTCCTTTTTCTGCAACTCAGAGGAAAGGAAAAATCTTTTGTAGTACCTACAGTGACCAGAAACTAGGTTGTAAACGGGGTATGAACTACAAGAATGTTAAAATAATTCTGTGCCCAAGAAATAGCTTATAAATGCTCCTTGTGAGGATTATGCTTGCAACCAGTTAGCAGGAATTACTGGGTTTTAGGCAGCTGGAAAGCATTCATATATATTAAATGTTTTCAGCTGAATAAGTGCAGCCTGTCTGTAAATAGCTCTTCTTACCTTGCTTGCTGCTGTATTGTTACTTTTTACACTATGCTATGGACTCTTCTTGCCCTTTGTCTGGCTTGATTTTTTTTTTTTTTCCCTCCAGTCACTTGTGGGTGAGTGAAAGTCTTGAAAAATGGTAACAGACTGTGATTTGCTTTACAAATCTGGAAGAGCTCTCTATAGAAGGCAAGGTGGGACCTGGAATAGGGTTTGAGTTTGGGGATTGTGGATCCTGTATATGACCCCTGAATACATATGTGGATCTCATTCAGTATGATAAAAATGTGATTTTATGATTTATTATTATATACTTTAAATAGCTTTTTCGAAAAAGTGGAGAATAACTCTTAATTGGAAAGATGGTTTTTGATGCTTTTTCTTCATTTCAGATGGTTTAATACCAAATAGTTATATACATTTGCAGTTTAAGCTCATGCTTTTAAAAGTTTAAAAATTCAAGAGAGTTTTTGTATGTGAGTCTTTTCAGACCTTGCTTCTGTTTGCATTATCATTCACATGCCCCTGGCATGCTTTAAGGGACAGTTACTTGAATCCCATAAGAATAGGATCATTTTAAATGGCAAAAGACATGTCAAAAATATATTTTCTTATTTCTTAATGGAATAATTTGTCTGATTTGTGCATGAATGAAAAATGTATTTACTAGAATACATTGCTAGGTAATGGAAAAAAAGGTAAGTTTTTTGTATTATCTCAGCAAAAATGTATGTTGTTCTGATCAACAATTTTAGTATATTTTTCTCAGACATGGACAAGAAAATGGAGATTTCAGATAGCTTTCTTGTGCCCTTTTTGCCCTTTATTTCAACAATGGGGTCTTGTGGCTTGAGCAGGTAACTAAACCATGCCACTAATCTAACCTAGACTAGTGATAAATTGCATAGCCTTTGGCAAGTAATTTAAAAAAAATAAATCTTTGTCTCTGATAATTATCTGCATGCCAGGAGTTGGAGCTTTGTGAAGGCTGATCAGTTTTTGTAAAGAGTTGTCAGGTTCCTCAGTATAGCATACTGTAAAGATGCCCAGCATTCAGCAAACAGCTCACAAAATTTAAGGTGTGATAATTTAGAAATGATGCTCTAAAAATGCTAACTTGAACTTTGTCATTACATGCGATGTGGAGAAACTGCCAATGGGATCATTCATGGGATGAACCTCTATTTTATCTACTGAATTTAAAATTTCTTTTAAAGATGTTGGCTGGTAGATCTTGTATGTCTAAAGAAAGTAGTAGTGAATAGGATCCTGTATTTTGGGAGTTAATGCTTATTTTAGTTATTTTGAGAGTTAATGCTTAAGCCTGTCTCTCAGTCCTCATCCCATTGACTCTCACAAGGCATTCTGTCATTGATCTCTGGGATTTCATAGAGCAGTTAGTCATCCAGAATTAACTGGCTCTGGTTTGCTTTAGACTGAGGTAATGGTGCTGTGGTTGAATGTATCAGGTTTCTTGAATCCCAACTAAAGTGCTCACAGAAGTGTTGCTACTGTTGGAAAAAATGAATCAAGAAGCTAAGCTCCACTTCATTTTTTGAGGATCTCTGTAAATGTTTACTTTCTTCAGTAAACACTGAACTTTAAGGATTGTATTAATTATTTGAAATTATTGAACGTTTCAAGATTTGTAATATTTTGATTGGTAGAATTAGAGTTGCAGCTGGAGTTGAACTGGAGACTCATCCCAGGAATGATAAAACGTACGGTAACTTTTGCTGCTGTAAAAAAAACGTAGCCTGGGTGATCTTCCCACAAAGATGATGATCAAGGAAATGAGTGCTTTCAAAAGCACCCACACCTCTGTTTCTAAGGTACTTGTTAGAAGTGCTGAGCAATTACCTGTATGTGTAGGCAGCCAAGTGCCTTGAAAAAACAAAGTGCTACATGCCTGTCTGTGTTTTCATTTTCCATCTGTACAATGAAAATAACCTAGTATTGTCGAATACCTAAAAGCTTGACAAAATCTGTTCAGCAGGCCTGGAAATGATGAGCTCTTATACTTTTTGAAGCATTTAAACTAATTTTAAATTGTAAGGTGGAAGGCGGTCCCTCAAGAGATGAGAGAGATCAGGAATCTATGCCTTCTAGGTGGATATTATAGGGCTGCGGTTGTTTTGGTCAGGAGAAGTAAATAAGGTTGACACCAGTATTCATTTAAAAGGTGATGTTACCATACCATCTGGGATTAATACATGCTACAGAATGATTCATAAAACTGTGCGGAAATGATGTATGTTTATCCAATACCTTTGGCTCTCAGCACTATTCATAAAAATATAAGTGCTCTGCTTCCTTTGAAATAGAGACCTGACAGTGTATAGGGTTCCCTGCTTTTTGTTAGCATCTCATCTAAGCTAGGAGTGGACAGGGAACATTTTAATTTCTCCCATGTCCCAGGGGAAGGGCAGATCAGGCTACCTCCCCATTATCCTGCCTACCAGTGGTCCTAGCTATAAAGATATAAACAATGGGGATTTTTCTGCTAAAACTGATCTTGAATGAGTTGAAGATCAACTATCCAAAAAGTTTAGTACTTACTATATAAAAATGTAAACCACTAGCACTAGAATTCTCCCTGGACTACTGTTAGGCCCTTTAAAACTACAACAAATGTTACTCAAACAAGCAACCCCAAAACAAAACCCAACATTTTAAGGCAAAACAAGCCCTGGGCAAAACTAAGGAGAGCCTCAGCATTCATTATACATTACAGGGTGCTCATTCCTATAGCTGCAGGTGATCTAGGTACTCCATAGCAACAACCTTGAAGCATTTTTATTAAATATTGTACCATTAAAAAGTAACAGTTGCAGGAACTCTTCAAACACAATTTTAATATTTGACAGACTACTAGAATTTTGGAAACTTAACTTTATTTTTATAGTTAGATACTCTCATGACGAAGATTTTTAGCAGAAAACTTTTACTCTAAAAAAAAAAATAAATTCCCAAGTGAAGGAATGGGGTTTCTTACAATGCTTTTCCATGCAAGTCTGATCCCAGGTTGAACAGCTACACTATACCACAGGCAGCTTTGGGCAGGGGCAGCCAAGCCCTTGGTAGTGGTGGGAAATGGCTGCACAGCCTGTTCGTGCGCTCAGAACCTGATAAGAAAATTGAATGAACTTACCAAAACTCATCTGAATTAAGAATTTATGCAGAAATCCCTATTAAAAGCAGCAATTCAGTGACAGTATTTTGGAAAAATCTCTACTTATCTTACTGTCAAATAAAAAACACTTTATAGGACCAGTTATATTTATAATGCAAGTTAAGTGGTATTGAACACCCTTTATTGACAGCCTCGGTAAAAGAGAAGTGGGAGGTTAGTCTAACGCTTGCATTCAAGGCCCAAAGATCCGAAGTCGCACACAGCCTGACATGACAGTTTTCTGGTACCTGGTGACAATCCAGAAACTGCCCTCGGGGTAGCTCTGTGATCCTGAGCAGTTCGGTCAGTCATCTGGGATGCAGGAAACTGACTGCGACATTTCTGCAGTGGAACAAAAATAAATGGAGAAACTTCAAAACCTCTCATGAAATAGAGTTATTTTCTGCTTTGCTATGTTATCCGCTAAACTTGTCCTCCTTCATTTGGAAAGCATGGATTGCTCTGCAGCTGGGGATTGAACTGAACCTGGCATGGGTCCATGCTGGAAGAGCACTGTATCCACCCTGGTAGCTGTGACAAACACTCTTCCTTTCTTGTGAATTAATCTAGACTCAGGAGACTAATTTGGAGATTCGGCGCAAGTAATTGTGCATATGCAGAACAGCAAAGATGTGGGCGGCTTGTTGCATTAGCACATGTTTGGTTTTAGTATATGTAAAGTGATGCCGAAGCAAGTGAACATACCTCCAAGGCCAGAAACAAGATCCTGGTGCTGTGCTGTAAGATGGCATTGTGTAACAGTGATATTAGCGAGGGGATGAGAAATTTTTCTCCCCAAAAGCTAGATGTTTGAGGGCAACTGCTGGAGCTGTGTTGCTTCTGAAAGTGCTGGGAGCGTGAAGCCTCAGCGGTGGTGGTGGCCCTGGCCATGAGGGTTGCCTTTGGCTTACTCTGAAGAGAAGCAGCTGAGGTGAGTCAGGAAAACTCACATTTGGAACTGTGTTCTGTGATGGAGGAAATGGGGCCACCTTCCTTTCCAACTTCGCTACTGCTTTGTTCACTTCAATTCTCACCCTGTTTCAGAGTTAGTGTGCTAGGCAGGGTAGATGCAAGCACAGCTTTTAAGTGTATTGAATATGTACAGAACAGTGTAGCAGCAGCTGCAGCGAGCAATGCTCAGAGCTCAGGCCACCAAGCAGCGATCCAGAGCATCTGCTCGGTGCATCCCCTGAGCACCAGCACTGTGCTGCTGCAGCACTGTGGTATTGGGAACAAATGGCCCTTTTCATTGACCAAGGGGATGATACTTCCAGAAAGCCATGCCTGGCCTGGGGGGGACTGAAGTGACCCAGTATAGGCCTGAAAGGGGACATTTGTGCCAGTATCAGATCCCTCGGTGCATGCCTGCTTGTTTGCAGGCAGATGCTTTCCCTGTGCTCGCACACCCTGCTTGGGAAACTGTAATTCAACGTCTGTGTGGTGAAAGCAAAGGTCTGAGAGCATTGAAATGAGAATGGCTATAGCTTTTCCTCAAAATGAGCACACCAAATGGACTCTTAATCTCTAAAAGACTGTTTTAGTAGAACACAAAATAAGGTGCTCTTTAAACAGAAGTTCAACGGCTGCATCAGACAAATTATAATTTAAATGTTTTATAAAGAAATCTCCATCTACTGTGCCATTGCTCTCGAGCCTGCAGTTCTCAGTAGCTGAGTTACGGTCCCTTCTAGCTCCTCTGGAAAACTCTCCCTCACCTCAGAGGTGGAGTCACTGGAGTGGCTCCTGGCCAGAGGTGATCCTGCTCCTCCTCTGCCAGCTCTGGAAATTGCCTTACCATCTGTGGGGCTGGTTCAGACCACTGAATTGGCAGAAAATTAACTCAGGAAACTTTTTTAAGCTTCTTCCAGATGAGCATGTTCATTTACTGCTAGGAAAGGTGTAATTTCCCTGTCCCTTGGGAGGGTGTTGCCTGACCAGGATCTGGGTGCCAGCAGAAGGTGAATGGGCAATGGTGAATATGCCAAGACTCAGCAAAATCATCCTTTTTCCAAAATAAGATGGGGACCCCTTACTGAAGCAGTATACAAGGATGCTGGACTGTGATGTATATGTTGGCGTAATAAAAATCCTTGAGAACAAAAGATGAAATCTGGGCATCTTTAAAACCAGTGGAAAAATCTGCTGAATGTGATTAAGATCTTTCACCACAAAAACTAGAGGTGTCCATGAAACCAACAGGCTGTTGATAACTTGCGTGCATATGAATTAACAGCAATTCGCTGGTGCAAATTTTTAATTTGTTTTCTGGTGGCCTGGAGAAGCACCTACCTAGCATATGCAGCTTGGTATCTTTTTTTCCTTTTAACTGATGTGAAAGCAAATGCTGAAATCTGCTTTCCCTGGCCAATAACAAAAGGAAGTGCTCTCTCAGCCACGGACATTTTAAAAGAGAAAGTAGATCAAGACTTAAAGAGAAAGATTACAAGCATGTAGTTATCAAATGATGCAGAAGTCTGCATGTCTTAGTCATTATAAACCCTGGTGCTCTTGCAAACCAACACTTCTTTTCCCAAAGCCAGAGGAAAGTCTGTCCCTTGTTCTCCTGTTAGACCATGGGATAAGACATGCTTATCCACATGAGGTTTGTATTTATTTGCCTATGTTGCAGCTTGGTGCCATCTAAAAATGTGGTCACTGTTTCTAGTTTTTTGAGCCTAAAATCTAAAGCTGCACTCTTTCAGCTGGATCATCTGGCATGCTCCAGAACCGAAGGCAGTCTTAGCTTCATGGAGCCCGCAGTGACAATGCAAATGCAAAAACCTTTTACAGGATTTGAAATGTTGATTATGTTGGTATTATATAGGACATTGGGGACGTAAGAGTCATTTGGCATTGACTTCATGCTGGCATATTTATATTCACGTTTTTCTATTTGTGATTGTTTAGGAATAGGATCAGGAAATGGATATTGAAACATTACTTGCCAAAAGTGAAGATGACTGAAACAGATGACGTGATTCTTTAGAGTAATTTTGTACAATCGGGGAAAGAAAGGAGTAAAGGAGAAAAACAGTTTTCATGTCAGTTCTGTGAACTTCAGGATAGAAAGGCCAGAAAGTACAGTGAGAAACAATTTGAAACAGTCACCAGTGTTACTTTATTGTGAGAAGTGGTGATGATAAACTTGGCTACAAAGACGATGAGAAATTCTGTGGTGTAAAAGATCACAGTCCAGAGTTACCAGGTTCACTGGACTAGAATCAGAACTGAAACTGGATGCCAGCAGAATCAGACACTTTGGCTCCACAGAAGAAAACTGGGCAAGAATAAAGATTTTTTCATCCAAATGCCATGGCTCCAGTCCCTGGCTCTGGGAAAAACATGCAAAAGAGCTTGGTTATTGTTTTCCCTGAAGATGTATCGTACAACTCGATAAAGCACAAGAAACTGCATTTACTTATTAGGGTATTTAGAATAGGGCAAAGCACTAGGCTAAAGATAGGAGCATGGGCTGTAGGTCTGGAATGACCTTTTCTGTCACTGTTTTCTGCCCTGACCCGAGCAGCTACACTGTCATTATCCTTTCATAATTTACTGTAAAACTAGTTAGGTTTTTGCTTGCTCTGCCCCTATCAGTAGGCTGTTTCAAAACTCCTCTGAAAAGAAACCTTATTTCCCCTTTAAACCTCCATGAAGAGTATTTTTTAGACCAGTTCCTTGTGTTACTGGTATTATAACAGGCTAATAACTTTTGGTGGTAGCAACTTCAAGGATAGCTGGGAAACTGTGATCAACCACCCTCACAATCTTTGTTTTCCTAAACTTGATGAACCACTTGCTTCTTTCTACTAGAAATATCTCACCTGGTGTGAGATTCTTTTTTTACCCACTTCTATGTTGGCCTTACAAGTTTGTATCAGCTTCAGTGCTTACTCCCAAAATGGAAAGTTTACTTCACTCAGTTTCCCTTCCTTAAAGTTTCCCCTTTTGAAATAAAATTCATAGTTATAGACCAACATTTGTTTCTTTTTCCATTTAACTAAACTGGAATCAAGTTCTGATTACTTAATTCAAATTTATTTTGCATGTGCAACTCTCCTGTAACATAATTTCTAAAAGTCTAAAATAGCCTTGTTTGTTGGTTCAATAACTATTTCATAAAGAAATCTGTCAGCTGCCATGTTCAGGAATAACTTTGTCAAATCATTAATAGAAAACACTGGTTCATATAAGCAAAATTAAAATTGCTCATTATAGAATTCCTGTTAGCGTTCAGCTTTCTAATAAGAGAGTGGGTTTCAATAGTAGGTTATTGGGGTGGCATCTCTAGAACCTCTCTTCTCATGCTTCTTCCATATTTTAAACAAAACTTTCTATTTTTAACTATGCTGTCCTTGCTTATTTTGTTATAGTTTATTACATCATTGATAAATAATTCTACCTCCCTGTAATATTTTTCTTAAACACCTTTTCTTTCTTAAACAATACCTGTAGGTACCTAGATTGTGGTTAGGATGACATGTTCCCTTAGTTTTGAGTATCTGTAATATCTGTGTTCAGTCACATATTAGCAAGTTTATCTCTTCTTCTGTTCAAGTTTTTTGTATTATACAAATGACAGTAAGGGCAGGCATCCATTTTAAGCTACACAGAAACTTTGTACATAAACTTGGATGTTTAATATCTAGTTAAGCCTGAGTGCCATGATGCCAGGAGTTTATACACTCGTGGGAAAGACAAATACGTTGTCTCCCTGAGTGCAAAGTGCTTACGCACGTGCAAGAAGTTATCTATGCGAGTGAATTAGTTAGATCAGGCCTCCAGCTAGCACTATTAATCTTGTAGTATGATCCGAGGTGGCCTTAAAATGAATAAATCTGTCTGTGATAATTAACTATTTTATAATATTGACCTTGTGGAAAAGCCCATTAAACAACTAAGAGACTGCAGAAGGATGGTTTGTTACCTAAGTTCTGTTGAGTTGGAAGAAGTTGTTTTTCAGACAAAATAAGCAATCATTCATGATAGTGTTTGACACTGATCTGAAATACCAAGGCAGAAATGGCATTGACATGGTCTGCGATTGCCAATATCGTGCTCTGTGCTATGCAGTGGATTGTTTAATCTTCCAGTTTTTAGTTCTCTGCCTGGGAAATAGAGAATAATATTTAGCTTTCTCACAAAGGTAGCATGTTGAGATTAGTTTCTAGAGGCTGCTGAATTCAGCAGATGAGGAGCTTCATAAATCAGACAATCTAGACGTGAATTGCAATCTGGACTCCTCCTTTGGGACTCCTTTGGAAGGCAAATACATTGAGACATTTTCTCTTGGATTATTGGACAGCAAACCTGCTGTACAAATATTAGCCAGTTTAACTTTTTTAGCATTTTCAATATGTCCTGTCTCTTACAGAGCCTATTATTCCTGACAAGATGATCAGAAAGTTGGGGTTTGAAATGTAGACCGTTTGTTCCTCGTTACAGTTGTTCAGGGCTAGTCCTGGTTTGTTCACATGATCGTGTACCCAGAGATCAGCTGCAGGTTGAGAGTGGAGCTGCTGTGCAGTGGTAGAAATCTCTTGGAAAATATCTGATGTATTAGCTTATATCAAACCATGAGGACTATTATTCATGCTGTTCCTGGTCTTCATCATTGTGGCTGTCAGCTTGATACTTTCTAATTAGCTGGGTGGAAAGGGTTTAAAGCCTCAGGCATACATATGAAGTGGAGAAAGAAGCACTTCAAGGCTGCCTGGCAAAAGTAGCTGTCTCTGTTAGTGGGGGAGCAAGAGCAAGGGATGGAGATCACGTTGAGGTTTTTTATTTTGCTGTCTTTTTTTTTTTTTCTTGGGGAGGGGAAGAAGGCAGTGGCGCAGCCTTTGCCTATGTTCCATTTTGCTTAATAAAGCTCTGCAAACCTGTAACATACCTCCTCGCCCTAAACTGTAAGAGCAAACTGAGATGGCCCTAAACTTGCCCCTGTGGACTGTTCGTGTCTGATTGTTATCACTCAGGTCCACTTCTTAGAAATGGTTTTAATAAGTGTGACTAGTTGGAGCCAATCTCTTGATGATCTAAACTAGTGGATTCTTTTTAGCAAGTTGCCAACCACAAGAATCTGTCAGCCACCCCAAAAAGTACATGAAGCGCTTTGGAAGAGAAAATTTTAAGCCCGTTGCTAAAGATAAGATTTTAAATGTGAGCTATTTAGATAAATGGGAATACTGGAAATATTCCTGAAAATACTTATGCATATACTTAACCTTAAGCATACACATAATTCCATTAACTTCAGCGGGACTACATATATTTCTAAAGTGAACCACCTGTGTGTTTGAGAAGACCAAGCTATTAAGCTTCTCTGCATGCAGAATTTTATCCTGTGACTAAGTCTTTGTGTATCATGCTGTAAATTTACCCTGAAGCTTGCCATAAAGTCAGTGCTTTTAAAGAGTATATTTGAAGAGCTCCAGTAGAGTCTCAAGGCAGTTATAATACTGTGTATTTGATTTATGGCATGACATTGAATTAGAAGGGTATTTGAAAGGGGATTTATGTTAAAATAATGTAGACAGTGATTTAGAGCATGGATTGTGGCCATGAGTATGGGCAAAACAGAAGAGTTTATTGCAGCAAACAGCTCATTGCCTTCTGCGGAAAAAACACAGAAGTAGAAAATTTGGAGACTGTCATCTTGGCAAAGTATATCTGTCAACTAAAAATACTGGTCAACACATGGCTTTTCAAAGTAAAGATGACTTTCAACAACATTTTGTGTAACCAGCACTGGATAGAATCATCAATGAGCTGGAACAGTGATTTGGAAAGGAGAACCACGAAATCAATAAACCAGCTGGGACAACGAGTCCAAGAAATACACATTTCTTGGAAAATGACAGAGCATTCTGGCAATAAGTGCTATAAACGAGAGTAGATCTGAGAATTTTGCCAAAATCTTCAACAATACTGTGATGGCTCCCGAATAGACTCATGCCTTGACCCGATTAGTAAACATTTGGGTTTTATACAAAAATGCAGAAATGAAATCCTAAAATAATAATTCCAAAGCTTTTTTGTAACTCTCTAGATTGCTCTCAGTATTGTTTTCATAATTTCTTATTGGAAGCTTAAAAGGCAAAGCCAAAACATCAGCTGGCACAAATTACCTGACTTTTGTGAAGATGGACTGATGTTAATGATCTGGGGCATAATCTGTCTCCTTCAACATGTCTATTCCCTGCCTTTAAGCACAGTCTGTTATTTTGGATTTAAGTGGATTTTAAAAAACATGAGGCTGTTCTGAAAAATGGAAACATATTATCAACATAACGTTGAACTTTACAAATGGATGTAAAAAATATTGATGTATGCAAAGTGAAAACTATGGAAAAAAACAAATATAAACTCACGTTGGGAGAGAGACGAAGACCACAGTGACTCATTTGGTAACAAAGTGCATCTGAATGAGCACAAAATGAACTTCCTGTTGCTGCACAAAGGAGCTCCCTTCTGGGCCTGAAGGTGCGGTAGATGGAAACGGCATAACTGTGTGTAACTTTTTGGTTTGGATTACTCTATACAGTTCCGCTACAAACAGCTGATTTGGGGGTTGCCAAACTTACCAGTTGACTTCGTAGTTTTGGTTTTTTGTTTTGTGTGGTTTGTTTTTTTTTTTTTTAAATACTAACACTTGGAAAACAGACCAGTAATGATCCCCAATGTGAACTTGGGCTGTGTTTCCCTACTGACAGAATCTTATCAGACAGCTTCACCCATGAAAAAGATCATAGAGTCATTCTTAGTCTGAAGTCCCAGCGTAAAGCCTTCCTGGATTCACTGGGAAAGGCAGCACTGCTTTCTGTAACAGCAGCCTTATGAGCGAAGTTGCTCACTCCCCAGGACTGTAAGGATACAGCAGATAAAAACTGATATGGGACAAATGCCGAGGACAGAAAGGTCTATGCAGTGAAATGATGCATGAAATATTAAGAGGGCGGGTGTTTGGCAGCTTCATTAGGAGGCCAGGGGAAGCATTCTGCACACCAAGAAAGGATGAAGGCAACTGTGTCTTGGAAACTTGACAAAGAGACCTTTGTGTTCTCCTCTCTTGTTTGGTTTAGCATCGTCACACTCCTCTCTCTTCCCGGAAAATGCCCTCAGGCACAGCAGAGGACCCTGTGTTTCTGTTTGGGTGGATATACAGGTCTCCTTCGGTCCCCTACCCTTGACACACTGAATCAGTCTCCTGCTGGATCCACATGGATTCACACAAACTATGGGAGTAGATGGAGGGAGCTCTCCTGTTCTTGTTTCAGCAGGCTGTATATTCAGCCAGACATTTCAAGATCAATTATTCTCAAATTTGAGTTTATATACAAGCTAGGGAATGAGAGATTTTGAAAGACTGAATGAAAGATTTTTTTTTTTTTTTTTAAATGGGAAAACACAACTTTATCCCAGTGCTCAAGGCTTTATCTGGCATCCGTGCCTCTGTCCAACATGGACAGAGTTGATGGCAGGAGCGCAGAAGATGGAGCTGATAAATAAGTGGTAGCAGAACTGCATAGAGCACTGGAAGTACCTGCAGAAGGAAAGAATTTGACTGCATAGGAATGTGGAAGACAAAAACATGCCAAGGAAAAAGGTTTTGACAATATTTGGGAAAATATCAGAATGGACAAGGTTGAGCTGAATGTAGTCAGATCAAGTTCTTTGAACATGAAGATTGCACAAAAGGTTTAGTAATATAAACTTTTTACCCCAAAAAATGATTGCAGAGAACATCAAGAAAATGTTCTTTGAAACCTAAAATGCTAATTAACATTCTCAGGGTAATTTATCAACATTATAGACAGAAAGAACAGTTACAAATTGTAAGTATTTCATAGATACAAATGAATAGGCAGTAAAATCTAAAGAAATGCTAAGGACAGAAAACCATTTTTTAAGGTAAATTAATCATAATGCATTGAAGATATTTTTCTACTTCTGTGTATATACCACTGCTGCTCCTTGTCATATAAAAGCATGCTCTTTCATACGGAAAAAAGAAAGTGCAACTTTTTTTGTCAGAGAGCTTTGAGAAATGTTCCACCATTAGTACTTATCCTTTAGGACCCTTTGTCTTTTTCCCAAGCACCTGTTAGCTCCGTGATGTTTCTGCAGAGGTAAATCCCCTCTATTAGATGAAGACAACAGCAAGTGAACAGCAAAGGAAGCAAAGCAGCACAGAGAAAATTCCCTTACAGGTTGTAGGTCAACCAGTGCTTGTCCCAGTTGTTCAGGATCCTATTTGCTTTGCAGTCCAGCTGCAGGACACATTTTCAATATAGCTTCTTCCAAAGCTGTGAGGAGATTGTAGAGTTTGGTTTTATGGTATCAAGAAAAAGATTCTCTGTTGGCAGATATTTCCATGTCCTGGTTCTGCAAATGCTTTCTCTTAGATGCTTAACTGTGAACACAGTCACTAGGAAATAGAGGAGGGAATTGCCTGAATACCCTTGCTTCTCCCCAGTTAATTCACTTGGTTTTAGTATGGGTGGTTATGTTAACTGCAGGATGAATTTAGCAAAAGAGTAGCTATAGTAGCAGAACCCTGCACTGCCATCCTTTAGTGGTTATTTCGAGTTACACATATTATGTGTAGTGGTGTACAGCAGATGGATCAGAGGGATGCCGACTTGTGTGCATTAAAGGTAGTTTCCACCGATTCTTCTGTTGCAGGGAGTGAAAGCCTGCAAATATTTGGTTTGAGAAGTGCAGAAAGGTTGCTTTCTTTGTTTCTGAATGGGTCTGAAAGAAAATAGGTTAGATAAATATCTTTACATTTACTGGCAGTGGATGACTGTGTTCCTCTGCTGTACAACCATGTGATCAAAGCAAACTCACTCTGTGGATAAGGCCCAGATTTGTTCAAAATACTGGCTGACTTCCTCAGCAGGCCAGAAATCATCTTACAATAAAGCACAACATGCTATTACTTTAGCAAATTATTTCTCTGGGTTACTGTTGTTACAAGTTGATGACCACATGATGAGAAATTTAAATTTTTCACTGGTAACACTGATAACATAACAAAAACAGCAGAGGGAATTGCAAGCATTTGTATAAGTTCATGGGCGCTACAGTTAGACTGTTTCAAGCACCTCTTACTGTGTCTGTTACGAAAACAACTTCTATGATGTGAGTAGATTGATAGCACGCTTTGTACTGTACATAATTTTAATACACTCTGTAGATTACAAAACTGAAAATAAGTTGCATCACATCAGAATCACAGTATACCATGTCTCCAGGCTAAACCAGGAGATTATTAAAGAGGTCCTACAGTTTAAAACAGGTTTTATTCACTTAAATAGTGCCTGGAAATACCCTATAGTTTTACTGTGGAAAACAGATATAGGAATTCTTTTTTTTTTTTTTTTTAATTAACTGTATTGAATGATGGATTAGACCTAATTGTCATCCCAAGCTTATAAATTGAAGAAAGACATTTCTTTTGCAAGATTCTGCCTGTATTTTGTAACATATTTGAGGAACTCTCATATGGATTAGATCTCCTGAGTCTGCTAGTGGCTGACATATGTTCTGTGAAAAAGAAAAATGACATATTGTTTTGTAAAACTATTCCCTGTGTCTTCCCACTTGCCAAGCTTACTGTACATTATTTGAGGAAAAAAATGTTGTGCAAAATATTCTGTAATTTAGTAGGAAAAGTGGAACAAATGATTGCAATTGATTCTGTCAGTAATGGATAAACTTATGTTAACCATAAATGCTGGTACCAGGAATATTTATTAAGCTCTCCAAAATATTTTCACTTTGAAAATTTCAGATTGACTGGTTTGTACTCTGTGGAACAGGCCCAGCCCTGATTAACGTATATAAATTGAATGTTAATAATCAATACCACATGAGATGAGCAAACTGTGAAGAGCTGAATGATAACAGCTCACAATGCTTTTTGAAATGCACATCAGTAATGCTTTGCCATAGAAGCCTGGAAACAAAATACCATGTTTAACAGCTGGCATCAAAGAAACTTAGGAGATAACGGAGCAGAAAGAACATGCTTTTGGACTATTCGATATAGTGCAATTACATGCTAATGTGTAAAAGGTCCATGAAGGATATTTTTGCTTTGTTTTTTCAGGAGATTGCAACAGAAATAAAGAAGTTGATCCTTGGAAATGAGGATTTCAAGACAATTATATTTCAACATAGTTTATCAGATCTCATGTGTTGCTAATGCCAGTATTTTGATAGAAATATTCAGAGATTAACTGCTTCAAGAAGTGGTAGCGATGAGGATATAGTGATCCCTACTTCTTCAGGGTCAGCCCCAAATTCAGGACTTAGAATGATGCTCTCTTGCTTGATGTCTCGAGCTCCTGTCTTGGAGGCTCAGTCTCACTGTGTCAATCTATGTTGTGTGTCGACTGCAGTTGCACCATAGCTCTCGCTGTGTTTCCTGCTCATGCTATAGTGTGCATTCTGAGGTTTTTCTTTGGTATCACATAATGTGTTTGCAGGGATATCTGGGGTCTAAACATATTGTATGCACAAAGATGAATTACTGTTTAGTTCTGTTGTATTTGCATCTTTATCACATGTCCTGGCATTCATAGAGATCTTGAAACACCCTGATATCTGCTAGAATGGTAACAGGGCCGTGCAGAGCCAATCCAGGAGGTTTCTGGAGTGTATTGAAGACATTTTCTTGAAGCAGGTGATCAATGAACTGATTAGGGGAGATGCTCTGCTGGACCCGTTACTCACAAGCAAGGAAGAACTGGTTGAAAAGGCGAAGGTCAAGGGCAGCCTTGGCTGCAATGACTGTGAGACTTGGCAAGTTCCCATGGAAGACACACCTGGAGGGAAAAGGGGCCCAGGAGAGCAGGTAAATCTTCAAAGACAACCTCCTTAGAGCATAAGAATAGTCTATTGCAATACGCAGAAAGTAAAGCAAGCATAGCAGAAGATCAGCATGGATGAAGAGGGCGCTCCTGACCGAGCACAGATGCAGAAAGGAAGCACACTGAAGGAGGAAGCAGTGACAGCTGCCCAGGAGGAACAGAGAGATGCTGCTTGAGCATGCAGAGAAGGAATTGCAAAATCCAAAACTCAGCTGAGTTGAAATTAGCAAAGGATGTGAAGGGCAACAAGAAGGGCTTCCTGTGCATATGCCTGGAAACAGTGACTAGTGTCAGCCTTGGTCCAGTGACCACCCAGCAAGTCTGTTGTGATGAGGCAGGTTCAAGGTCAAGCCAGGAAATCAAGTCAGCAGGTCAGAATCAGGGCCAGGATCAGGGAGGTACAAGACTGGGCACTGACACAGCTGCAGCATGGCTCAGGCAGAGGCCAAGCACAAGAGTCTCAGCCTGAAAGCAGCTCCCAAGGGACGGAGAGGCAGGCAGGCCCTTGCTGAGGCTGCCTCTCGCTTTCTTCCCAAGAAACAGCTCAGATCAGCAAAAAGGCTGACCTTGAACTCAGTCACCTAAACTCCTGAACCAACTAAAATCCTGGAAGAGGGAGTTCACTCAAGGCCCTGATGCAATACAGGCTGGGGATTCACTGCCCAGAAGGCAGTATTGCAGAACAAAACCTGGGGGACCCGGTGGACAAGGAGCTGAATGTGAGTCAGCACCATGCCCTAGCAACAAAAAAAGGCTGACTGCACTCCAGGCTCTATTAGCAAAAGGACAGCCAGCTGCTGAAGGGAAGTCATTAGTCCCTCTGTTTGTTTACTTTCTCCAGTTTTGGGCTCCCCATCGCAAGAAAGACACTGACATACTGAAGCAAGTCCAGTGGAGGGCTGCCGTGATGCTGGGTGGCTGGAGCTTGTGATGAAGGAGAGGCTGAGAGAACTGTGCTTGTTCAGCTCAGGAGAGGTGGCTTCGGGGGAACCCCCCTGCTGTATGCAGCTACTGAGGGGAGGGTGCGGAGAAGATAGAGCCACACTCTTCACAGAGTTGCACAGTGGAAGGACAAGAGACAGTAAAGATGAGTTGGAACATGAGAAATTCTGACTTGGTATACTAATTTATTTTTTGCTGTGAGGGTGGTCAAACACTGGAGCGAGCAGGTTGCCCAGGGAGGCTGCAGTATCCTCCACCCTTGGAGATACTCAGAACTAACCTGCGTGAGGCCCTGAGCAGCCTGCTCTACTGTGACCTGCTCTGAGCAGGCAGCTGGATGAGGTGACTTCTGGAGGTCCCTTCCCACCTGTGTGGTTTCACGTGGCAGCGAGGTACTTTGGTGCAGTGTCAGAACGCAAGTCCTAGGACAGCACATGGAGGTTTGCACTCAGCAACACTTCTAATTCTCAGGAACACGTATGTATTATTCTGTTCCAACATCTGTTAATAATATAACAGAGTACGAAGCAAAATGACTTTCTAATGGAACTATCGAGAAAAGCAACAGATGGAGAATTCTGTATAAAATAACTAATATCAGTATGGTTTAATTTTTGTGTTTGTCTGGGACTCTGAGAACAAAATAGCCTGATCCTGTGGCAGACTTACAGCAACATTTGAGAACTGCTGAATATCCTGTGTTCCCTTTTACACCAGTGAGGAGTGAAGCCCTGAAATAAAATGGTGAGGTGGCTGCACAGGGTAGCTGTTGCCACCATTCTGAGCTCTCTCAAGCACATTCTCTCAAATGCCAAATAGTATGGTATCCTACCATTCTTCTGCTCTTACCCTGGCTCTACAGCTCCAGTGGTTAGGGTAGGCAGCTGGACGAGCTCCAGTAATTACAGTCATCAGCTGTATAATGCATGGCTATAGTAGGGCTGTACTGTCCCAAGGATAGTCCATTGGCCTTGTTTTTCTTGAGCTGTCACTTTCTTCTTCCAATTTCATTCTAGCCAGATATTAAACTCAATAATTTCTTCAGTAAGCATACCTACAATTATGGCAGTTTACTGTATTAGTTAATTACTGGAGATTACACTCCCATCTGCTGTGCTTAGAATATCTCAATCAGTTTAGTGCCTTCAGTATTTGATCCAGTGGTGAGTCAACAATGGCAAATACATATAGGGATCTAAAACCATCTGTCTGAACTGTTTTTAGTTATTTAGCACAAAGATAACTGGGTCAATTGTCCTAACACCTCTGAATGAAAAAAACTGCAGAAAATGTGTTTGATATTTCAGTGATCTACCTGTGATCCAACTGCTTAACAAACCGTGAAGTGTGTATATATAAATATACGAAAGTGTATATATAAATAACGGAAGTGTAAGAAGTTTTCCTCAAAAAGCTTGCTATATTCCTACATTAGGATTCATACATTGCACAGGGATATAATTTTTCCTTTATAGAAAAAATATTAATAAATTAATTTTATGTAAGAGGAAATTTGTCTTTTCCTAAGAAGAAAGGTTGGCATTACTGAATTATCTGATGCAAAGCACCTACAACAAAATATGAAGACAAATCTCTGGCCAAAGAGGCTGGCGCTGTGGGCTCCCTGTTATGTCAGCCACAATATTAGAATGTGGGTTAGGGATATTCTGCAGGATATTCTGATAGGGGAAACCGTACGGTGCTTTTTAATCTTTTTATGCAAGTAAATATAAAAATACACCATCTCTATTGGCTATTTGTAAATTAAATACCGTTTGTAGAGCTGAGAAACTGGCTTTTTTAATAACTAATTTCCATACAAAACATCTGTCAGTATATACTCTTTCATAATGATGCTAGTGCATACAGAGAGCCTTAATCCATGCCCAATAAACAGCTGGAAACTGTTCTTTTAATATTTAGTATTGCTTGATTTACTGTTTGGAATTTTTTTGGTAGACACAGCAGACAGTTTCCAAAACAGCTTATAGACTTTTAACACATCCTCATTTTAATAAAGTTCGGTTCCTAATTTTATGTACATTTGGCCTCTCCACAAGAAGTCCACATTGGGAAGATTACAATAGTATGAATTTTTTATGGCTGATATTAAAAATCAGTTTCTTACTGCTTTGAATAGAACTTCTTTTTAAAAAGTAACTTTCAAATATGGTAGTTTTAATGAGTACCAAATTCATCAGGTAGCCTACAACCTGCAGCATTTAAAATATACATTTGAGAAGCGTGAGGAGTATATCCTTGCCTAAACAGAAGAACTGAATTTATTCAGCAAGAAAGTGTTCAATCTGGTAAGAAACTTTTACTTGCAAATGACTTGAATGAGTGATTTCCTTCTACCGAATACATGCATATTGAAAGATGCTGCCTGACCCCGCTGCTTCACTAAAAAATTCATCCTTAAGAAAACTATGTGCTGGGCTGAAAAAATCTCCACAATAATCACTAACTGCAGGGAAGAACTGGGTATACTTCCTTAGTGTTCCCATCAATGTTTCTCAAACCTTTCTTGGAGGAATTTTTATTATGCAAAGAAGAGAACAGTTTCTTTCTTCAGTCTTTCATTTCTTTGAACTTCCTAACAGGGAGGCTGGTTGCAAGGTGTCTGACTCGCATCTAAACTGAAACTGGGCAAAGACCACCGCTTGTTTTCAAACACTCCTATGAATAATCAACATCCACCGGAAAGCACTTGGTATTCGCAGGCTGAAGGCTGGATTTGGGCAGCAGAGCTGAAAGGTGGTTTATTCTACTGTTAGATTCTGCCAGCTTTCATGTCTGAATAAATTAGAAATCCACCCAAATAATTTTCTAAATTGTCTATGAATTGAGGTTAGTATGCATGGAAATATTATTTATCTTTAATTTCTAAATTAATTTACATTCAAACCACTGATAAGACATTAGGGCTGCATAGGTAAAGCAAATGTCTGGTCAAACCTTACGAAGGCTTGTAAATATTTACTAGATACATACTTCACATCTTCTGTAGATTATGGTGCAAATCTAACAAACAAAAGGTATTACAGATCAGACTGTGAGGATTTGCAAATACTACCAGTAAACCAAATGCTGAGCTAACACAGCCATATCATAAACATTTAAACGTTTGAGTGTCTTAGCTCTTAAAACTCTGTAGTCTGAACTTATATTCATAAAAGTTCCCCCAGCTCCTTTTTTAAACTTGCAAGTAAAGCTGACCTGATTAAGAAGACCTGCTTTCTCAGTCTTGTTGGTAGGACACATTGATTAGGAAGCCTGGGAATCCTCATTCCTGTCCAAGCAGTGATCTCTCCCTGGGAGTTCACTGATTAATTAATGAGTGTGTTTACCTGTGCATGTGTGTTCAGGCAGATTAGCCTTAGCACATAGTATGGCTGAAGGGACAATGACAGCTACTGGAATGCTGCCTCCCCGAACTTTAATGATAGCATAGCATAAGCTTCACACAAAAGTCCTACCCAGCCATGTCTACACCTTTTCAAGGTGTCACCCTTGCTCATGTTTTCCTTAAATCATCATCTGTTCTTAAGCAGGAAAACTTCAGCTTTTTACCTAGGTTTTTTGAATGAGTAACATTGAAAGATGAAAAAAGATGTTGGGATGGATCATGCAAGGAATCAATAAATATGTAGAATACTTGCATTTACTATATATATTTAGTTAATAAACTTCCCAGGCTTTTTGAAAGAGACCCATTTTAAATCAACGACTATCTTGAAAAAAGCTGAATTATGAAACAACCTAATGTAGGTATCTGTTGTTTCTTAAAAGTAAAGTATTTTCTCTTTTAAATATTGCCTCATGACAGTATTATGGCTAAGAAGTTTAATGGGGAAATTGATGTTTGTGAATTTGGGAGTTTGGAGAACTTTGCGTAGGGGGATTACATTGTCACTCGTTTATAATTTGGGATGAGTATGTGTAAGATTCAAACAAGTTGATAAAAAAATAACCTCTAATCCCATTAAAATGAACAGTAAACTCTCACTGAGGTCGATATTTCATTCTAAGAGATGCTGCTTTCCAAATCTGTGAGGTCTGACAAGGTGATTATGTTGTTAGGAGATGTACTGATAGCCGCTGAGATAACATCAAACAACTGTAACTTATTTGAAGGAACGAGGCGTAAAAGTGATTCCAGTACAAACAGATTCAGTGGTGAATGAAGAAGTAATTCTTAGTACAAGGTATAAATTGCTGATTGTATGAACATGTTCCAATAAATATTTTGCTATAACCATACAATGGGAAATTGCATCTTTTTCGATTTTGCCATTTTTGACAAACTCATTAGTGTTCCCAGGGGAGAACATCTTTTTCAGCAAGCTCTGCTAACAGTGTTCTGAAGGAAATCCCTTTATGGGTTTCAGCAGCATTTGAGAGGAAGAGTACTTTTATTAGTAGTATGTTTTACTATTAAATGAAAGGTACCTGGCCAAGGAGGACTTCTGTAATACTTAAGATCCCTTAATTCACAATACGTGCAGTCCAGCTTACAGAGATGATAAGAGCTCTCTTCTACCTCAGAACCAGGCAGCAAAGAAAAAAAAAAGCCTTGCTGGAGTTAGTTGGGGTGGGAGATTTAGACCTGTACAGGGTCAGATACAGTCAGCGATCCCTAAACCCCCTGTTATTTCATAGGGTCGCCTTTGTTTGTAAGGTAACTTGTTTCCTGCGTTCCCTGTGAATCTCCTCGCACAAAGCATGCGTGCTTGCAGTTTGCATTAGGAGGATTCAAATTCCCCCATGCTAAACGCTTAACAGAATACTTCTTGTCTTCAGAGGCTTTGAGCTTTTCCCTTCTCTCTGTCCCTTTTACCTTCTCCCCGCCAAAAGAAAACCACTAAATGTGTGTATGTAATGGTTTCAACTTTAAAAAAGTAATTGGATTCTCACGGAACTTCTCTCCCTTGCTCCACCATTTCCAAGCGACATGATGTGTGGCCATTTCTTGTCTGTTTCTCATATCCCTTTTGGAGATCCTAACCCTGCTCTGCATCACTTTTATAGACCCAAACCCACATGGTTTTGATTTGGCAGGGAATGGCAGATTGCTCCATAGTAGAAAGGATGTGGATGCTTGTTTTTGGATTTTGTTTGGTGGTTTTCAACTACATCTCCTGTTGTTTCCATATTGAATTTGTTTGTAAACTAAAAAGTATGCTATGTTTTGTTACGTTCATCCTTCAGATGGAGCTGCCCTGATGGCACTTCCATCCTCTTCTTACCTGATTCAGATGAAGTAGACTTCTGAGTATTTTTCATCCAACCTCTTACTGCAAAGCATTAATCAGTTTGGGAGAAAACTGAGACTTGTAGGTCCAACTCAATTTACATTGAGACCTCTTTTACTGCCAGCCCATAAGAGCTCAATAGTGTCTGTAAATATCTATATCAGTTTTAAGGCTCCTTTACATTTTTACAGTGCTACAAAGATGACTAATGAGTATTCACTGCTGGAAAACTACAATTGAGTAGGAATCTTCATCTTTAGCTTACCGGCTTTTCAGTTGCTTATATCTATGAAATAAATGTTCATCACCCCCACCTCCTGCAAATCCTCTTAGAGCAGTCCCTACGGTAACCTTTTAGAGAGAATTTAGGCAGAGTTCAGCCATTTTCATGTTACGCAAAGCATAAAGAAAAAGACTTCCCGTCTTCTGGATTATCTGGTAGAACAGTTGACTCTGAAAAGCCCAAACATCATTTGCTTCATGGTTCTCATTTGGAAAGCGTAAAGAAAAGCAAACTAGGCTTTTCTGGCTTCAGAATATACTAAAGTAATCCACTCTCTGCATATCTATTAGGTTTTTCTTTCAGTTTCTCCTTCTGCCTCAACCCTTTCCCAGGGAAGGGCTGAAAACAAGGCAGCAGCAAGAGGTGGTTTTGAACACCAGCACCTTTCCTAAAACATCGTCTTTCATTAAAAGCTGCTATGGTTGCAAAATGGTCTTTAAAACATGAACTAAGTGTAACCTGGGCATAGATGTCTGCTTAAGTTTTCACAGAGTCTGAAATAATAGCTCTGAGAGATGTGAACCTCATCTCAACAGGGTTTTCTCTCGTATGCCTTCTATTTTAAACGTGAACTTTCTCTACTCTTCTTGCTCTCCCAGGCAGGCAAGGTTTAGTCAGTGCATCCAGTCAATTTACTCTAGTGACAAGGCACGTATTTACTTTGGGAAAGAAACCCTACCTATTTTTTCTCCAATTACGATAAAATAAATTCCAAGGGACCTGATGGTCATATCTGCCAAGACAGACACCAGTCCAAGAGCCTGGCTGGAATCACACAGTAGATCAGCCTGATGGGCCGCCAGACTACTCCTCTGTCTGTAAAAGTGGCAAGCATCAGCAGCTTAAGAGAAGAGAGAAGCAAACTCACAGTAGGCTTATAAAACATTTAGTATAATCCAAAATACAGATTTACTGAAATCCTGAAACACAGCATTTTTTTTTACTTTCTGGTACACTTCGAATGGAATTTTTCCACAAATAAAACGTCTCAATATTTGGATAATCATCCAATCCGAATTCAATCTTGCTAAATTATTGGCCATTTTTTTCAGCAAGGAGTTTCAAATTCTTTGTGCTTTACAGTACATATGGGGGGGAGAGATGGAGGGCAGAAAGGAGGTAGACAGATGTATAGACAAGCTTGTGATTGTCTCCCTCCCCACACGTGCTTTCTCATGTACCCAGCTTTACTTGCTGCTGCTGCTGCTGCTGAAGCCCTTTCAGCTCTGCCACATCCCTGCGTGCAGGATGCAGCCAGCCCGCCTCGGGTACCGCAGCTGAGCAGCTCCGGGTGGCTGCAGGAGGGTCCCTGCCTTCTCTTCCCACCACTGTGGCTGGAGCTGGGATGGGCATCGCTCCCACTCTCTCCCGGCCCTTTAGTCCAGACTGGTCCTATCAGAGAAGTTAAATTTAACAGCGGATGAGCTAAAGCTGCTTGCTTCAAGGGCCTCTCACAGAATACAAAACCACACATTTGATTTTTTTTTGTCTAAAAAAACCCTGTGCTATATGAAGTGTGTGGTTATGTGTGAAGGATACAAAGCCCCAAACAATTTCATTTACTTCAGTGGGAGTTGCAAATACTGGCTGTTAAAACACAGCCAAGAATTACTGCAAAATGAAAGCTGGGAAAGTAAGTACCTGAAAACCAGGAAAATCCCAAAGCTAAGGTTTCTGCCGCAACATTCAGTCATTTTTGCTGCACATCTATACGTTTTATTACTGTTTAATCTGTATCCTGTGAGGTGTGTAGGATGTGTAATGAAGCCAAAACGATATTGCTTTGGAAAAGCTAGTATTTGTAATTTCCTGACTTTTGAATATTTGACTTTTTAGCCTCAGTAATACACTAATGCTGTTTTATGTGTTTAATATGTAATGGGCTTGAATTTTTTCTTCTTTTTAACTGTTGATATGATGATTAGTTTCTGGAAGAAGAGTGAAAAGAATGACATCTTTTCTTTGGCCCAGTACCACAGAATCTATTTTATGTGTTTTTTCACTGCAATGATACTATGCTGGTGAGGGAAACTTGGTGTAGGTGGGAATTTGGCTGCTCAGTGCCTCTCAGATGAATGAGACTTGGAAGTCTCTCAAGGACAGTGTTATTTTTTCTTCCTTTCCCAACTCACTGGAAACACTCGAGGGTATAAAGCTTTTTACGTGTGTTTACGGGATGGTGTGTTTACTCCAGCGCCCTTCTCCACTGCACCACCTCTTAAGCAGTTTGGGAGGTTGTTCGTTTAGTATTCGATAAAAATAAAAGCTAAACAGATTACCGCAGGTTAAATTAACATTTATGACCTTTAGTATGAGAAGCCCCACTTCCCTGCTGTGCATAAAGAATGCAGAAGGGATGCGAAGACGTAGTAGTTAACACACTCTCCGGACTCATCTGAGGAGCTTATTTTGCAGCGGGTGAAGGTGTCCGTCAGGTAAAACATGACCGCCGCCGGTGCCGCCCTACCTGTGCGCTGCCCTAGCCCACCTACGCGGGGCCTCTGCCCGGGCCCGGGCCCAGGCAGGCACCCGGGAAGGAGCTGCAGCCGTCCCGGGCCTGGCCCGGCGCAGCGGGGCTCCCGGGGCCCAGCGCACCTGCCGCGGAGGGCAGGGGCTGCAGGCCGCCCCTGACGGGGGCAGGCCCCGCGGCCCTCCCCCGCCGAGCTCAGGTGACACCGGCCCCGGCGGCTCCCCGGGCCGCCGCGGAGCTTCCTGGTTCCCAGAAGGTGCCGGAGCGACTGCAACAGGAACTGAGAGACGGGGGGAGGAGGCGGTGCCGCCGCTCCGCTGCAGTCGCGGCCCGAGCCGGGGGAGCGGAGCAGCCATGGGCCGCCGCCCGCCGCCGCAGCGCTGAGCCGCCCCCGCCGCCGAAGGCAGAGGGGCCAGCGCTGCCCCCTCGCCCCTGCCGGGCGGGGCGCTTCTCCCTGGGGGGCGCTGGAGCAGCCGCCGGGGGCCCGCGATGTGACCATGGACAGCAGGTTCAAGTGAGTGGCGGGGGGCGGCCGGCGCGGGGGGGCGGCGGCGGGGCCGCGGCGGGGCTGTCAGGAGCGGCGGGCCGAGCTGAGCTCCGCGGCGGGCAGGCGGCGAGTAGGCCTCGCAGCCGCCCCGGCCTGCCGGGCCCGCCAGGCGGCGGGCAGGGAGGGAGGGGAGGAGGGAGGGGAGGCGGGGGAGCCCACCCGGCGGGAGCGTGCGAGGGGCCGGGCGCGCCGCGGCCGCTGAGTGACAGCGGGGCGGGCGGGAGGCGGCGGGGCCGGGAGCGGGCGCTGCGCGCCGGGCCGGGGCGAGACGGGACCCGCGGGGCGCGCACAGCGGCGGGGCGGTGCCCCCCGTCCCGGCCCGGAGCTGGGGGAAGAGGAGGTGGCCGCAGCGCCGCCGGCCGCTCTCCCGCCCCTCGCCGTTGCCGGCCCGCCGGCGGCCCCAGCGCGCTGGCCCTGGCATCGCCCTCCCGCAGCTGCGGGGGGAAGGCGCTCCTGCAACCGCCGGCCTCGCCGGGCCATGCCGGGTCAGGGGCGTCGGTGGCGGGCAGCGACGGCCGGCAGGGCGCGGGGGCGGGCGGAGCGGTGCCCGCGCTCTGTCGGCCTGTGGCCGGTGGCAGGGGATGGTGAAATGGTGGCAGCGCGCTCCTGAGGCGCCCACCCGGCGCGGCGGGGGCGCGGCCCGCGGGCCCATCTCCCTGCCTCGGTAGCTAGAGCTCCCTCAGGCCTGGGCAGTACCGCTTCCCGCAGCCACCCTGCCCGCAGCAGCTGGTGGGCTAAGGTTTGGGACGTTAATCTCTCCAGTAATTACAAACCTTCTCTTTGCCATTATGGTATGGCAGGTGCAAAAGAGATTTTTAGGTGTTTGGAAGCACTGCTATTCAGCCTTACTCATCAGGAGCAGCCGCCTGGCCTTGCTGACATTGGAAACCAACAAGATGTTAAACACGGGTTTCAAGAATTGACAAAAATCTCTGTGTAAATATATGATGAATAAGCAGGCTGCTACCGAGTAGCTGTAAAGGAAACGAGAGACAGTCTGACAATTCTCAGACTAGTTTGACACATTTTTGACACTTCTAAGCGTAGTGGGATGTGAAGAGTAAACTTAGAAGCATTTTTCTGCAAAAGCAGATTTGGAGTGGTGTAGTGAAAGATGGAATGCAGTGTTACTTCAAAGAGCTTTCTTCATGAGGATAATTCAGCTAGGAGTTGAGTTAGAAGCCCTCATTTGGTGTTTGTAACACTTTAACCGATTCACATTAAAAACCCAGTGCTCTGTGGTCTGGGTTTTAGGAAGAAATGGAAGGGGAGAATGTCCTGAGAGTATAAACCCAGTGCCTGATCTAGAGTAACGTTGTGGGGAGATGTCAGTTCTTTTAAAGGAAGGATTTTTGTGGTTCACTTTTCTAGGTGGCTCAACAAAGCCAAGCCTTATCGGTTTCATTCTGAACCCACTCGCCAGCCAGAGGAACAATGGATGGACTTTAATACCAGAGTAAACCTCCAATATCCTGGATTTAGGCTCTTGTAACTCAGAGCAGAATTTGGTCTCCTACACATAGGATCAGTAGATATGGGATTTTCCCAACTAGATGCTTTAAAATATGATGCAATGAAAGATTGTGATATGGGCAGGTTATGTGTCCATAACCTGAAATAGACTATAATTGCATATCTCAATTGATGACGATGCTGAGGTCAGTGAAAGCATCTACTGAATCAATTAATTTGTGAGAGCTGAAATTTTCCCCAGCTCAGCCTTTGGGTTTCATTCAAAACTTTCTTTAAAGAAACAACAGTGTGTTAATTTGCTGCATGCTTTATTTGAAGCATTCTAGAAACCTGGAACCAAGTCCTCGATTTTTTTATTTGTCTAAAACTCTAGCTGACTTCAGCAGGAGCATTACCCAAGAAGTGAGTTCAAGTGTGAGCCTTTTATGTGGTTAAATAAATAATTGATATGGGTGCAGTTTTACCACTTGTTTTTAATATAAATAGCAGTGTGCTTGGTAGGCAGAGGTGGGTGGTATAGTAATGGCATTTAGAACTGTTTTAATAAATATTTAGTTTGGGATTAGGTTGAGGTTAATTGCTATTAGCATATGCAGTTCATTATTATCAGGTGTGTGTTTACTGGAGAGGTGAAAGAGGCGTCGACCATCACACAGAGCTGACCATGATGGCTGCTGCAGATACGGAGGCTCCATTTTCCTGGCTAGCTTGGGATTGCGTCCATCCCCAGTTATTGCATTGTTTTCTCACTCACTGAATCATGCCTGAGATTCAGCCTTTAAAGTCAAAGTCGACAATCAATATCTTGTGAAAGAGGAAGCTAAGTGATCCTCAGCCTTATGGTGATAATCATATGCATTTAAAGGGTAGTGGCTACATTTGTGGAATTAAAATGGAAGTCTAATGATGAGTTATTCCTATTAAGTAGAAATAAAACGTAACTTTAGAAAAGGCTGCCCATGACTCCATTAATATGTTTCAGATTGATTGATAAAGATTTTACTAGCACTTTTTTTCTGTTAGGAGTAGTACAGTGGAGTGACTTAAAAGCTATTTGATGTATAAGGTGGTGACAGTATCACTTAAATAAATCCCAGTTTAGCTTGTTTATCTTCCTTATTTGTTTTTTAAGGCTGTACAGGGAAATGTGAATTTTTGGCTCCTCCTTAGAACTAACCTGATTTCTAATTTTATTTTAATGAAATTTTAATTTATTTTAATTTTATTCTGTACAAATAGAATGGAAAAGATGTAACATGATAGAAACACTGTCTGAAACATATATATGATTAATCAATTGTGTTTGCTTCTTCTAGGGAAAATCCAGAACGTATCTTTGATTTGGTACTGAAAGTAAAATGCCAAGCATCTGAAAACGAAGGTAATATACTGTGCCTATTGGTATTTCTTTATAGAAATGAGAGGTGGAAAAAAAAATAGTTTGCATCCTGATCTAGTGTCATCTTATGTTTTGAATTGCTGTTGGATTGCGATTGCATTAGAAAGCAACTATGGTTATTTTATTGCCTTTTAAAATCTATTATTGTGTTAATTCATAGTTGTTATGGATTTTTATTGTTATTGTTATATTTTCATTTTGGCTATTGTAAAAATATTTTTGTTCTGAGAGAAATACTTGCAAAGCTTGGACTTGAAATGCATCTTCTCCAGTTCTTACGTCTTAAAATGTTTTGTATAAGACTTCATTTTAGCAGAACAATTGACTTCTGTCTGTCAGTGGAATGTTAATTTTGATCAGTGTGATAGGGAGACAGTAAGTTCTTTCCTGAACAACAGAAAGAGACTTTCTTTCTAGCTCATGTTTAGCAGCTGCTTTGGTTTGATACATGATACAAACAGCAATGAGTGCTGACTTGAGCTTGTATTAGCCATCAGTTTCACGTCTCTATAAACACGTGGTAAAAGAGATGTAGTAGTGCAAGAGTTATCTGAGAGAGGCTTTTTTCCTCTTGGGTAAAAAGAAGAAGGGAATTCCAGTGCTGAAATTAAAGTGACCTCTAGAAAGTCTGTTGGGGGAACTCGGTTTGTGTTCTCATCCGAGGTTGCTGGCCTTATAAAAACTCTGGGAGAGAAGTTGTCTTGTTGGGGTGTTGTAATCATGTTAGTCTGCGACAGCTGTGTCTTAATCACAATTGTAAAAAACAATAAACTACACCTTAAAATTGAGTATATTTCTTATCCTACTGTGCTAATGGATGCTGTTTCCAGAGTTTACTACTCTAACAAGTTAGAAGCCTGTGGAAGTTTATAGCCCCAAACTATTCCTTTTTTTTAATTTCAGCCAACATTTCTGTTAGTGGTGTCATGGGTATGTGCCTAATATGTTTACAAAAACCGTTTTTGTTGAAGTTAAATGATTGTAGTTCTTTAGGTCTTTTCCTGACAATCCCAACAGGCTTTTCTGTACTTGTTGTATTACATATTATCCATTATTGATATCTCAAGTTCCTCTGCCTTTTTTTTTCTTTTCTTTTTTTCTCCTCTTCATAAGATTGTTCATTAAGTTGTGGAATGACATCTTGGTCCTGGTGCAGTCCTTGGGTATTTTCACTTTTTTTTGCGACCAGCCAACGTGCTTTGGTTTATTGCCTGCTTTTTTGATTTGCTGTTGGTACAGTCATGGTTTGAGCAATCAGATGGGCTTTCCTAACTCTCTGATCGTTGTTGTGGTTTGAATCATGGCACATTTTACCTTCTGTTCTCTCCCTTTTGCAGTTTTTACCTTAGTAATTTCATAGATGATGTCTGTGAACCCTGCTTAGCTACTTGACTTCTGATCTGTTCCTCCTTGCATTGTGCATTTAGTCTCTGCCTCCACCTGACATCCCTTCCTGGGGGCCCGTTCACATCTTGGCTTATGCCCAGCTTCAACCTGCAGATTTTATTCCCTTTCTTCCTTTCCCTCCTGAGAGCTAGGCTGTTGATAATCCTTTCAGGTCTTCATCTTGAAATCTTGAAGATGTGAGGATTTTTCTTCTGTGATCAGAACATGGATCTATATCCTTTTAATTCCTTTTATCTCCCTTTTGACTACTGATTTTTATTTTGCATCTTTCTGCCTCTGCTGCCATGAGAAACCACTTCTTGTTACCTGCAGCTCTGTGAATGACCACCTACGCATGAATTCTGGTCATAGTCACTTCCCCTGCCTCCCTCATTGATTGTCCTCTGTGGAGAGTAAAATCTTTAAGAAATCTGTGTATCTCCTTGAACTATGACCTGAATTAATGTGGAGACTGTATTTGTGACTGTGTTGTGGGTGCACCCTCTTCTATTCCACTTTTTGCTGTCATCCCTTCTACCCCATGTGGGCTCAGTTGCCGTTCGTCCATGGGGTGGCCAAAGGCAGAAAGGAGGTCTGATATTGGTAGAGTTGGAGGCTGCGGCATGTGACTGGCGAGGGGTTTAGGGGTGTTTCAGCTGGCCTGGAGGTTGCATTGATTCTTGCATGAGTCCGCAGATCAGCACAAAAGTGCAGTCCCCTTTAAGCAATCAAATTGTGCTGGCTGAATATTCTAGTTACCATCCTGCTGTACTTGGTGACCCATCTGGGATTCATTTTAATTTCTTTCATATTATATCTAATTCAGATAACAAACTCACTCCAGTGAGGGCTTGACATCATATTTACATATGGTATTATGAGCACAGTGATATATCAAATTAATATATCTGAATGTTAAAGTTATTTAAAGGAAATTCACAAGGGACAAAAGTGTATTGTCTTCACCGCCACTTTAGAAATGGAGCACAAGGCTTGTCATGCTAAACAGGGAGCTTTCAAGGTTGGTTTATTATAAGGCCTAACAAATTTGACAGTTACCCTGTATTGTAGGTCTTGCCTTTAAATAGATTTTCATGCTAGGATAATCTTTTGAATATATCATACTTGAAAACGTGATCCATTCACCTGTTTCTTTGCTCATGCCTCTTTCTTTCTTATGAAAGAGATTTGTGTTTAAATAGGGGCTTTCTCCCTCGCATCCCATCTGCTCCTTGTACTTGATCCTGAAGCTATGTCAGGGCTGAATTTGTGACATCACTGTCACCAGTGTTGCCGTGGAAATATCACAGCCACAAAATTATGATCTCCCTGCATGAGTGAGCAGCAGGAGAAGCCGACTTAGGAGAGAGGAAGACCTTAATGTGACCCATGTATCTTTAAGCTTTTTCTTTCCAAGCTTTGCTGTAGTGTGCATTCTCCTGTGTTTTAATTTCCCTGTGCCAGCGTGTAACTGTTCTAACAAATATAAATTGAGATAGCCCTGCTGCATGCGTAGTTGTTAATAAGGTGATGTTTTTATGAGGATGCTATATGCCTGCAAGTGTGACATGATGAAAAATTTTGCTGTTAAAATTGTTATGCTTTTGAAAAAGTGTTTTTAGATAAATTCTTAATTATAGCATATCTCTCAAGGAATGTTAATTTTTCAGATCTGACAATGTCCTAGGGCTCTTCCAGCTATAAAGGATCATACGTACACGAAAGGCAGCAAGGTTTATATGTATTATGAAATTTGTTCCTAAATCATTCCACTAGTTATTTCCAACATTGTTTTCTACTCAATATAAACACCTAAGAGGTTTCATGTAGGTTAATATAAATTTATCACTTCATGTATGGTAGGTAGCTCCTGAATTGGTCATAGGCTCAGTTGTGCTAGCATGTCTTTTGTTATAGCTGGATCAAAATTTTGTTTTCCCATTGGATACCTGCTTTTTGTGATTTAAGAGTAGCGTGCATACTTGAATATTTATTTCTTAATACTGTGTTCTTGACTGAATAGATTATCCTTTTGGGCTGTTCTCTTTCTCTGTTTTAAACTACAGGAGTGCACAATAGCATTGCTAGAATAGTGATCTTCTTTTCTCATTTTTGGGACAGGAGAGAAAAAAGGGTACTTATGTGAATATACTTATAATTGAGCACTCCATTGAACTAATAGCATGAATTGTAACATTTTTTGCTATTGCTGACAAGCTTTGTTTATTCTTCACTTGGGTTTTGTAAAAAAAAAAATCTTGTATTTGTTAGAGGGGCTTAATGCCTCCTCGTAGCACAAAGCAGGATATGGTTCCCTCAACAATTTAGAATATATTGCTTACTGTATTTTCAGAGTAAATGATGCTTTTGATATACTACACCGAAGACTTTACCTTGAAAGTTGCATTTCAGCTGTATTTAATTAGACAGTTGAGGCATATATTCCAAAGAGGAGAGAAAACCTTCAGGACCAAAATCAGATTGTAGCCCATGTCATAACTTCCAGTCCTTTGCAGCATGGTCAAGATGGTAAGCATTAATTAACATGATGTGTTGAAACATAGTAACTAGTTAGTGTGACAACTTTTTCTTGGGAAAATTCATAACCCAATTCTCGCAAAACTTTGAGATGAATTAACTTCTGTTCACTGGAGTTTGCTAGGTGAGTGGGAGATGAGTGCTAAGCTATTCTAACAGCCCAATATTGTTAATTGTGCATTTGCATTGTAGTGTTAGTAGCACCTTAGAGCAAAAGGTTTTACGTTGCCTCCCAGGCAGTTGTAGATTTTCGTAATTCTTTCCTGTGTCACTCCTTAATGAACAAGCAAACAAAAGAAATAGCAAAAATGTGTGCCCATTTTAACATCATCAGATGGCCTTCTGTATTACACTTTCAATTACAGACCCAGAGGATAACTTGATAACAGATATTAATATTATCAAAACTGTTGTGTTATTTTAAGGAAGACCATTGCTCTTTAGCTTTAGGGTAAAAAGATGCAAGTTTTTTGCGCTTCAGGCTGAATCGCCCTTTCTAGGTATCAGGAGTAATGCAGGTTACAGTTTTGCTGAGTGCATAGTCTTACATGAGGCTATTGGTTCAAGATTGTATGACAGCTGCACGTACAGTAACTTTACTCTTCTGGCACTCTCTTGTCTCTCGAAAGTTACACTGCACTTTGCACTGTAAGATATGCTTGGCCCTAGAAATTGGCTAACCAAAGCAGTCTGCAGCTTTTTTTTCCTTTTTTTCTATCCAGGTCCTTCCATCAGGAAAACTAAACAGTTTCTGGAAAGCTTATGTTTCCGAACTCTTCCACAGGACATGTCCAAAATAATAGTGCCAGTGTAATCTTTGTGAAGAGTGTATATTTATCTATGTATCTATGCGTACACAAATGTACACAGTATGTGCATATACACATATATGTCTGAACTTTACATTTTGGTTAAATGTTCAAAGATAAAGTTGGTAATTTAACTCATTCTATAAATTGTATGTCCTATATTGATTTTATTAAAACTGGATTGCAGAGGCCAGACACAAAAGGCAATGCAAATTTAGCAGCTAGCAGTAGAAAGGCAACGTGCAACAGCTTCTGTGAACATAAGGTCTTCATCATTTCTGTCCACGGTTTCCCAAGAAGAAGACAACTCACATTGGTTTCAGTTTGTGTGGTTAAGAGAGTGCTGTTTGCTACACCTTTATTTTCTTTGATTATAGCACATATGAAAAGCAACAAGAAGGCTCCATGGAGTGTGCAGGTAGATCCAGAAAATTCAGCCACTGAATGTTGTGGTTTGGGTCTAGGACTTCTTTAGTCCTGGCTGTTCAAGTTTTACTTGAAAACCCCTTTGAAATAGCAGATCATTTTCTGTTCAAGCAAAGAATAATTGTTTGAACAAGGCTTGAAATCTGATTGCTTTGCCTCTGTTTCCTCTTTAAATGCTAAGAAGCCTTCTATAGCTCTAGGGCTAGATACGTGATTTTCAGAGAAGGTGTTTAATCGGTTGTGTCGAATTGCATGAGTAACTCCTGTAGTTTATCTTGCCTGTGCCAGAATGATAATAAATCTTAGTGATGCATGATCTCTAAATTATTTTTCTTTAAAGGGTCTTCTTTTCATTAAATTTTCAAGGGAAAACCATGAAAACCAGTTTAATTGTGTATTGGTAGAGTTAAAAACTGTATGAATTGAGTCCAGGAATTAGGCCAGAAATGCAAAATTCTTTGTATGAGGTTTGATTGTGGTCTGTACGGTACTAATAAGATATGTAGTTCCAGGAAGGTCCCAATTCTGGAAAAAAGTTTAATGCAGTTGGTAGTTCTGCCCATGGGTAACCTGTCTAGCTTTGGTAAGGTTTTGATTAAGAGTCTTCCAAAGCTGCTTTCAGGATTGTGGTCAGAGCAAGCACTATTTTTTCTTCTTTTTTTTTTCTTCACTGTAGAGAGCTGTTTATTAACCACAGACTCAGCCTGTGGGTGTAGCGTGCTGATCAGATAACTCTTTTCCTCTGCCGTACTTTTTTTTTTTTTTGCAGAACACCACTTGAACCTGATTAAAAAGATAATTCTATTGTACGTAATACAAGAAGAAGTCTGCAGGATTTTTTCAGAGCAATTAAAACTTTTGATATAATGTTTATATACTGCAAGCTTTTTCACTGTTGGTTTTAACTGGAAGGATACTAAATAAGTACTGGTCTACAGAACGTGAGGTTTGTCTAACTTTTTAAAGCACACTGTTTTTCAGGTGACTATGAAGAACAACTATATATTGCTATGAACTAGATAAGCTTTCTTACAAATCTCATTTATTTGTAGATTTTTTTAGTCTCAAATATTGCGTTACCATATTAGAATTTATTTTACACCAATAAAAAGTTAAAGATGCTTTTTCAGTTTGTACAATGCCATTTCAGAATATGGGCTATCTGATTATAGTCTTAGATGCAGTTTTTGTATATAAAAAAAATAAAGCTTTCTTTTTATACTTTTCTGAAGCTTAACACCCCATCCCTGCCCCCAACTCATTAATTCATATATTGTTGTTTAGGTTAGTGCTACTTTCCAGTAATGGCTTCTTGTTTTTCCTGTTGAAATTTTCAAGTGGTGGTACCTAAAAAGCTTGGAAGAGGACATTTAATCTAGCCTGGTTTCTCTACAGGATTATCAATTGATTAGGAGCAGAATATTTCACAGTCCTTTGTTGAAGATTATGTAAATGTTTTGAGGGCAAAAGCAGGTAGTGCCTGAGATTGTGCGTCACTTTCGTCCTTTTTGACAAAACCAAGGAATATACGCTGGAGTTTGGCTGAAGCTCTCTTGTGCATGAGCACAAAGCATACCTGTAAGTCCTTAGAAATTATAATCTTTTGTATAACTTCAGACTCTCCAGTTGTATCTAAATGAGTGTTTTCATTATATTCAAATGTCTGAACAATGTCTTCTGTGTGTTTGGACTGTCACTAGCAAAGAGTGGATGTTGAAGAATTATGAACAACAAACACAAGGCAACTATGATTTTGCATCTAAGATAAAGATTGGCTTTTTACCTTTTCCTTTCATTCTCCAGAGACTGAAAAATGGAGGGTAGTCACTCCAGCTTTCGGCTTCTCTTCACAGATGCAAAAATGTGGAGGAAAATGTTGCTGCTTTTCAGTGCCTCATTTCCTACAGTTTTTTTTTTTTCACCAACCTACAGAGATTCTTGGATGTATGTGTAATTTGGAGGTGGGTGCAGATATGTGTGTGTAGGAGGGGTAAGGGTGAGAGCTGATGGAGAAATAGGTCAAGGAAGCCCTTTCTCCTATCTCCCCTGCATTCTTCACCGGGGAGAAGAGACCTCGGTGGGGAGGGACGACCCTACTCCCCAGCAACCAGAGGACAGTCCTGGGAGGAGCGGCAGGCTCTGCTCCACTCCAGATTCCAGCTGTAGTAATGTGGGGGCAGGCGCTGTGGTGTCAATGCTGGTAGAGATGAATTATTCCCCTGCAGGCATTTGCCTGACTGTGTCATTTTTTCATGTAGTGCCATATGCCACTTTCAGCAGTGTGATCAGGTTTTGGGCAGGGAAATTAAAAGGGAAAAACTTGATGACTTAACTGATACAAATATTAACTTGTTATAAGAAGAATTTTGTATAAAATTCAGTAGAATAAATGTACTAGTATTAATATAACTAAATATAAGCCAAAACCAGCAACCTGTATCGTGTAATGTAGTCAATCAGTATGAAAGTTGATGTTCCTGTGCTTTTTTTCAAATTTAATTTAAGTTTTGTTTTAGTACTTAACTATTTGAGATGGCTGCCTGGGGGATAGTTTGCGGGCTTTTAAATTGCTTGCATTCAGAAGTGTTAAGAGTTTGCATATTTTTCTAAGCTAATGTCAGCGTGCTTCTGCCCTCCCACACGCTGAACAGTCCATCTTACACAGGGGTTTATCGTTCTTTGAGGACATATGTTATGCTGCTGGTTCTCTTCATATATAGTTTAATGGCTTGTCTTTCATATATGGAGGATTTAAAATCTGCTTAAAAAGCTTTGAAAACTGGTTAAACTTTCAAGTTTTAAAATGGTTTTTGCAAAGCCATAAGACACTTCTCTCTCTAGCACTGACTTGAGGCTGAAGTGTAGGGTTTCCTGTCTGGTTCACAGAAACAGGCTTTTTGATTCTTTTTCCTCTGCCACCAGTGATATTATCTGGGCATGCAGATACACGTAGATGCATGTGCTCATCATATAACTGTTGGGATGGATACTTCTTATTTACTTTGTAAATAAAATAAAACATGATTAGGGCTACAAAGGGAAGAGTTATATGACTGTTCACGAAGGTCTTAAAACGCCTGAAGCCAAAAGAAGTTTTGCCAGTAAAGTGCTACTGTTATCCCTTAAAATAATTTTGTAGTAAGAGCAATTTGAGCGTAGCACCGCTTTGCAGCTAATGTGTTAAGAATCCGTATTTTTCATGGTAGGCTGATGTGCAATAATTCCAAGATCATAGAATGGTTTAGGTTGAAAAGACCTTTAAGATCACCAAGTCCAACCGCATCCAGGTGAAAACATGATGTTTACAGGCACATACTTAGGATGGAAGATTCTATGTGACTGACAGATCAAGTACTAAAATGTTGAAAACATTAACTTCTTATATTTGCCTTTGACATTTTTCCAGGTATCTTGGAACTGTAGCTCTGTGTTTAGAACTGAATAATTTGGGTGGACAAAGACTTCTTATATTTTGTGATTCTGGTTTAGGAGAAAAGATTAAAACTTACTACTGAACTTTATCTGGAAAAGAGAAGAGAAAAAGCAGAAGTGGTGAGAGAAAAAAGGCCTGAACAAGATTTTGGGTGTGGTATCTGCACTTCCTGAGCTGGGAAAGCCAAGGCAGGAGTTTATGGTCGTACTGTCTTCCTTTGCAAAATTCTTAATCCTTGTTTGGAAGGTACTGTCCAAGCATTAAATGCTTAATTAGAAATTAGGCTTGAAAAACACCCTTAGATTATGTTTCCTAGAGTTTGAATCTGGATCTGGTTTCTTTATGCATTTGAGTGGGTATACAAATGTAGATTAAAACCTAGCTAAAATTACAAACTTGTGTCTGAAAATAGCATATTAATTAGCGTTTCTGTGTTTACTTTAGGACATATTTTATAAACTTTCTTAGTTAATGCCGAGTTTTAATCATCATAGAGGCATAATCATCATAAACAAAGTATTTTGCCATAGCTGGTTTACCATTGCATTTTTCCTTAAACTCGGAATGGGAAAGAGTGACACAAAGAATGATTAATACTTCTGCTTACCTTCTAATAGAGAACAAGAAATTTTTGTTCATCTGACTTTTTAGTTGCTGTTCACATCAAGGGTTTTATTTGTTGTACCAGTTTGACCTGTTTTAGAACACACCAAATATTATAAAGTTATGGTGTCATTGTGTAGACTGAGTCAAATGTTTGCTTTTGGGAGGAGGCAGTTCTTTAGCTCTGTTACAGGACAAGCTAAATGCAAAAAGCTGCTGCCTTTGTATTTAAATGCTGGATGCTAAATGTTGAATTTAACTGTGTTGTGAGAGTTGCACTTGACATAGAGAAGCCATGCTGATGATGGTTATAAGGCACAGCATCATTTCCCTCAGAAGTTGCAAACGAAAGCGTAACATTTTAAGGCAGCTGTTTCCAGAATGGAGTTGCATTATTGAAGAATGATGATAATTTTTATATCCTCAAGTTAAGATGCAATATAAAGAAGCAAATGTAAAAGAGTGTTTTGTGTTACAGTGAATGTGTTTATGGTCTGTTTAAACGCAAAATAAGAAAAAGTAGCAGCACAGAGGTAAAAGACAAGGATTGTGTGACAGTTGTAAACTTACCTGGAGGTCTGTAATGAGTTTGACATAATGGAGTGAAACCATTGTGCCTTTAGAGTGACAAGAGGGAAACAGTTATCATAACTGAGTCTTGCTAGCAAGAGCTGATCGTTCATGCATCCTCTTCCGATCCTTTGGAGGTCATTTGGCTCCTAAACTGTGTGTGTTTGCTGTTTGTTTGTGTTTTACTTCAAATAGTAAAACAGCATGTGAGCTAAGCATCCTTCCTGCTTCTGGCGGCACCTGGCAGGCTTGCTCTGTGGGTACGCTCGCCGTTCAACTGGTGGGGCTGCTTCTGGAGCTGACAGGAAATGTTTCTCACGTAGGTCAGATAAGGCAGAACTGGTGGGATTTTCATGCCAAGCGATGTAGCATAGGCTGTCGTTTCATCTCTGGGCATTAATTTCAGGCTTTTGGGGTTTGTTAAAATAAATGTGTTGCCAGTTCAGGAAACTGAAAAAAACTGGGGATGCCCTTACTCTCCCCTGCCACCTTCCTGATGACTTTTGGGCTTCTAGAGTACTCTTAGTGTTGAAAATGTGTCGGGGCTATGTTAAACTCCTGTCCTTTTTTTGAGGAAATGTGTTCAACAGCCTCACTGGTGCATTCCAGTTTTCTGTTCACATAGTAAAATTTAGCTCTTAAGGAAAAAAATATTCAAAGTTAGATCTCTGTTGCCCATGGTCACTTTAAGGCATTGCACATTTGGAGATAGATTAAATTTTCATTTTGTGTAAACAAAATTCTGTCTAAAGAGCACAATTATGCTAGATTGGTATCATGCAGTAATTCATAGAACTGAAAATAGTTAACGGTACCGTGACACAACATGGGAAATTCTGAAAAACTTTGTGTCCAGGAAGGAGTTTTGCTGGTAATCATATTCTAGGTATCTTCTCCCTGCTAAGAATATTGCCAGATAAAAAAGGACTTTAGTTCCCTAGTGGCAGATGAATCGCTTGCTTCTTTAGCTGAAACTAAGGAACTTTTCCTGTCATGTCACAGGTAGCTGTGATGACAGTGATTGTGTGCCAGCACAGGTAAAGCTCTCTGACGCTGGAAGCTGAGTTAGGTGAGGTTCTCAGCATTCGGTTGCAGTTTCAATCAGGTGTTTTTAATTGGTGCATCTGAGTAAACCCATTGTAGTTTCTGGGCATGGGCATGTCCCATGCGTCCCAAGGCATTTGCATCTGCCTTTACTTGGGGTCAGAGCCCTGTAGCATCTTGCAAGGTCTAGTCTAAAAATGCTTATATTAGTGTCAGCCAGGGAAAAAAAGTCAGATCAAACTAGCATGTGTAATTAATAAGTAATTGAAAAAGAGAATTATCTTTTTCAGTCTTGATATAATATGCTGTATTTTATACAGAATAATTTGAAATGTATCCTTTTGCATTCTGATTGTGATGTTAGAAATCAATGCTATGAAACTGCACAACAAAAAAAAAAAAAAAGTGCTTGAGATAACCACTTCTACAGTGCCTGGCTGAAAACATTTTTCATTGGCAATGAAAACCATAGTAAATTAAAGCTTTCCTTAAATTCTCTGGCAGCTAATGATGGTGACTATCTTCTTAAATAAACAATTTTGTGTGATGTTGCTGGATGCTAACAGATCTAGCAAACCGCTTTGTCGTTGAGAATGCTTGTCAGGCCTCACAGTCCTCAGAGGAAATTTGCATTATGTTTTCAACAGTGAATAAACCAGAAATCCTTTCAGCTCTTACTACTGGGGAAAATAATGAAGGAAAGGATAAACCAGATCAAACAATAATAAAATAAATTAAACTACCAGAGCTTTCAGTGGAAGTGAAATAGGGTGAAGGTTGGAAATAGAAAGGTTGGTGAATCAGTGTTGGCTGTGGACAGCAGAGCTCCCAAAGCCAGTAAATACATGAGGATGGGCAAAACCCGAGCACTTGCTCTGTTAGTGGCTGGAGAACATGAACTTGGTCTGCTTGTATATGACCTGCTTTGTGTATTTTGAATAGATGAGAAAGATCTGAAACTGCAGAATTCTTTGAGGCTCTGGAAAGAGGAAAAAGTACTTTGTTCCCAGCCCTAAATTACTTCAGTTCAATCTGTAGGCTTGCCTGACTCTCCTATCATGGGACCAAAGGTGTCTCAGCTCTGAAACACTGCTTTTCTCTGCATTTCCCAGAAAACTTCTTGGTAACAGCATTTGCTCTCACAGAATCCATCTGTATGGCTTCTCCTATCCGAGTGTTTTGGCTGGTGGTACTTTCTATGATTGCTTGACTCTTGTAAACTGCAAAATACTCTGTGTGGTAATCTGTGTGAAAATGAAGATAACCTTGTTATAAGACGTCCTCTGCAAAAGGAGTACCCAGTAGAAATTTTGGCTTTCTGGTGAACAGTGGCTGTACTTCATACACTGTCCAAGTTTTAAAATGCTCAATAGTCCATCTAAAGGGAGACAGAAGTATTCAGGATAAAAATTTGACTGTGTATGCGGTCACTTTAGTAAGTTGTGGCCTGGGATTGCAGAATGATCTGTGCACTCACCAGTTAACATCATCATTAATGACTTCAGTAAAAGACTCTGAAATGAACTCAGCTTAGGACAGTTGCAGAGGTGCTCATTACAGTTGTATTATAACACGGATTTAGAGTCAATCTGTGTAAAGTAAATACATACCCTTGGTATATGCAGTTTTTTGGGATTCCTGCTGGGAACATAACTGGGCTGTGTATGGAGCCAAATCAGAATTGCTCACATTGTGTCTTAAAAACATAATGGGATTTTATAAGCTGGTAAAAGTGCATTGTTTGCTTTGTGTCTCATCGTGTACACTCCTCTGTATATCTTAATATAAGCAGGGAAACTTGATACTGACCTATGCTACTAGGGTACCTCTGCTACTGGAGTTCTGCTCCTGTGTATTTTAACACTAGGAATTATTCATCTAAGCATGACCAGTATGTTTTAATTGTCAGCACATCTTGAAATGTTCATCTTTCAGTGAGCAAGACAAAAAGCCTTGCTAGGACAGAAAGTGCCAGAACAGCATAAACAATAGGTAAAACAAAATGGTGTTTCAAAGTCCTTTGTATGCAATGAGACCAAAGGGATTTTGGTATTTTCTTTTTTTTCTTTTTTTTTTTTTTGGACCTGTATTTAGTTTATGTTGCTTTGGGTATGTAGAACAGTATCTATTACTTAGCATAGCAGTTACTATATTAACTTTGTCCTTGTGGGTCAGAACACAATGCAAATCATGAAACAGAGACAAATTGCCTAATCTGAGATAAATGTTGAAACAGTTAAGTGTTACAGAAAGTGAGAAAGTGGCTTTCTATTGATTGATGTTCCAGAAGCTCAATTTTTTCTTTTTAAGTCCCAGCAGTATACATTCAATTAATCTGTTTCATGGGAATGTTAGAAGTCATGTCATATATGTAAAACAAAAAGAAATGATAGTGTATGCTGTGTGTTATCCTAAATTAATATTCCTGTGACAGAGCAATACTGATGCATTACAAGAAAATAATACATCTTAGAAACCAAAGAAACCAAATTTGAAATGTAAATCAATAGTTCTAAAGTTTAATTACCCCATCATATTCATACTTTGTTTGCCAACATTTCTCGAGGATTATGTTTAACTCTACAGTGTATCAATGAGACATACTGGAATGATGTGAGTATTGCAAGTGTGCAGGGTTAGGCAGAGAGCCAGATTTTATTCTCAGATCTACTTTGAACACCAATGGCTGGGAAAGATGAATTTGAGATCAATGTTTTCATCTTCATTAGGTGCTTCTTAAGAGAATGTTTACTATATAGCAACGATGAAAAACGGTGGTTTGTTGAGATACGCTAATTGACTCCTCAAATTTGAAATTCTCAGACATTATAATATAATTTTTAATTATCTTCAAATAAAATATAGGAGCAGTGAAACAAGAATGCTCTTTCATATGTAGCTGTGTTAGAAGTTATGGGCATTGATAGAATGCACAGGTGTGTGGATAAAATCTGCTTTATGTATGAACTGCAGTCCTTCCCTCTAGAAATTCCTGTGCCCAGAAAACTGATCACATACACCAAAGATATGGTGGTACAAACCACAGTGTCATACAGAGTACCAACCCAGTCTAGTTTTGAATGGTAGTAAGTCAACAAAGAAAATAGTTTTATAAACAATAGATGAAACATCTTCCTAACTTGTGGCTAGATGGCTCAGTAGTTCTATTAATAGGATACAAAATCTTTCAGCTCTGGAATATGTTTACAGAGCTAGCTCTGGTGGTGTGTTTTTTTTTTCTTTTGAGTGTCCTGTTATTGTCCATGCTTCCTCCTTTGTGTGCGTGAGGTTTATGTTTTCATCTGACTTAGCAGCACTAAGGGAAAAGGCTGAAAAAAACCCCACATTGTAAGGGCCAGACATAAACCTAGATTCATTTTGGGCTTTGCTGATGTTGCGTTTCAACCAAACTGGAGAAAAAAATGGTTGTACAAAGGTAAAACACATACTCTATGTTAGTAGGAAGTGCAAGCACCAGTCACCCCCCAAGGGGAGTGAAGAAAGTCAGGATTACATCTCCGAGAGCCCGAGTGATGCATTACTGTGGGCCACATCAATGAGCTTTACTGCTAATAAGCATCCATTAGGCAAGTTCTGCAAAAAACCCCAGGTCTTTGAATAACATTTTCCAGGAAATAGATGCTTCAAGTTTGAAATGAATGACTAATACTGAGCGCAATGCATTTCTTGGTAGTAGTTTTCTGGTGCTAGTGGTAAGCGTTACTGTCTTCTGTTCTATAGCCTGTCTTTCCATGGGCAGCTAGGAGAAAGCAAAAGCTGTCCTAGTTACTGCATGGCTGCACAGAAATTGCGTTGGTGTAACTGAAGTAATAGTGAGGGGATGAGCACTACTGAAACTGCCACGAAGAAAATGGCATGTATATGCTGGTTCTCATTGCTGGAAATCAAGATATAAGTGCGTTATAGAGAATGCACATAGTTTTCCTAAGTGTTAGCTTTTCATGTCCCTGAAGTAACTATTTTTTGGAAATATTTTTATAATATCAGAAAATGACCTACGTTTGTTTGGTTTTGTTCATTGGTGACTAAAAACTTAACTAGCAATGTATTCGGCAGTAGTTAAAGTACCTCTTATGAGCTCCCCTTCAAGCAGGAGTCTATAGTTAAGCAACACATTCACCTCAAATAATCTGAGTGGGGTAAGACAGTGGAGAAAATTTACTGTATAACCTTTTAAACATATTTAGGCAGTAGACAACCTTTAAAAAAAGAAGCCAAAAAAAGCCTCTTTATAAGCTATTGTATCATGAAATATGAGGGGACTGTGATTGTGACCTCCTTGAAGTGCTGTAGTATCTACTATTGCAAAGATTAAACAAGACAATGTATTGTTATTACCTTTGCACCACAGCAGCACTTCAGCTGCACATCTATGTGAAAGTTAGAACTTCCTGCTGACCTGTAACTTCAAAAAGAAAATTGTTCTAGGCTTTATTCAAGTCGGAAATTTACCAAAAGCTTCATTAAAACACTGTTAATGTTGCCTGATGCAACAGCACATCTACAAGGTGTTGTTTCAAGATACTCATAATCCAGGGAAATGAGTAAATTAATAGGTAAAAACTACATGCCAATTTACCCATACCTCATCAAACATATCCTTAGTTACTTACTGCTGTGTCACTCTTCAAGGAATAGCAGTTGTGAGAATGGTACCCACTCCACTTTCTGTTTTCTTGCATGCCTTGCCAAGAAAGAGGTGTGATTTGGCACCTCTTTCTTTTGATCCCCTTTGTGGCAGGGGAAGCTGAAAGGACTCTTGCCACCTCGTGCTACAGTCCCAGTGTTGCTTTGCTTCTCTAACCTTGTCCTGTGTACGAAAGCTGGCCAAGCAAAACTGGTAGGTTTCTGTGACTGTTAACGGGTGAATGGCTCCCCGTGGTATATGGAGAGCAGCTAGGGAACATAGGAAGAAAGTCCAATGAGCAATGACGACTTGAGAGAGGGAGCAGATTAGGATTGCACTGGTGTGTAGCATCGCTCTTCATGTCCTTGTTTTTAGAGGGGAGAATATTGCTGAACTCTGCTCTCAAAGAGTTCAAGGTACCACACAGATGCGTTATATTTAAGATAACAGAGTTTATTTGATTCTTTCTTTTTATTCAGTAAAAGCTAGGTTAATGTGCAGGGAGTAGTGACGTAGACTATGAGGTTTTGTTAGTTCAGGCTGAAACTTTTGCTGCATTCGTAATGTGTTTGTAGTATTTTAGAGCATCTGATAATTGCTTCGAATAATACTGGATCAGTATTGGTTTCTATGTAAAACTCAGGATTTAAAAATAGATCAATATTTTAGAGAACTATAAAAATGAATGAATCTGCTATGCTTTCTTTTTGTTATCAAAGCGTTCCTGTATATTTAGCAAAGAAATAACAAACACTAAAGGGCATTTTTTTTAAAGTTGCTGTAGAGTTTCATTCCAAAAGCAAAACAAATAAGTGATATATTCACTTACCCTTTATTAGAACCTTTTTTTGGGAAAAAATGAACAGTTGTAGTCAGAATTTTCTTAAGTAGTTTTCAAATATTACTGGGGGATTATATTCAGTAACCTTTTTCTTTTTAAATTTAGCTGCAGGGCTTTGTGGTACTTGAAATGACTCATGCATTGTACCACGCTGTGAAAACTTATCCCTTTGTACGTGCAGAACTATAACTCCCATTTTTGAAGCAGTTTTAGTAACTGACTAATTGAGATTAAAATGATTAAAGAGACCAAAAGCGATGGTAGATGAGGAATTCTTTGTGTATCTGTCAGTGTTAAGAAGGGGCTAGGTGTACATTTGTGTGTAGTTTACTTTCTTACATGTGGTGCTTCTAGGATGGTGCATATTGCATAATTGTTTAGGTGTTAATTCGATTATATGCTTGTAGGTCAGGAATGAAAAACAATTTAAGTAATTTTATCTCTAAGAAAGAACAAGATGGTAAACAATAGCATATAGATGAAGAAGAGGACAAAGTAGGACAACCAAGTCATCTGTGCAGGCTGATTCTTAAATGCATGTTTTGTGTGTTTGGTTTATAACTGTCTATAAAAGAAAGTTTTCTTAGCATATCAGAAATGAGATTTCAGTATCTTGCTCAGTAGCTTAGTGAAGTATCCTCTTAGTGCCGTTGGTTCCTTGTTTTGCTGTCTTCTCATTTTTGGTTTTAATTTTGGGTGTAAGTGTATGTGGGAGGAAGTTGTGACTGAGGCTTTTTGTTAAGGAGATGCTCTGTAATTTGAACAACAGAAATGTATTCTTAAATTAGACTTCTGTGTTTGAAAATTTATCTTTCAGCAGTTCTGTGCAAAAGAAAGATGTTACTTCTCATCCTCAGGACAAGTAAAGATTCTGGGTTTTTTTCATTGCAGATGAGTTATCTGTGTGTTCCTTGTTGTTTAATGCGTATGTGATCTCTATGTGAAGGCATGTGTCCCCTTTTGCATAACTGTTAAAACACTGGCTAATAAAACCAGCTGAAGTTAGCCACAGCAGGTGTTGCAGTTCAGTGCTTTGGTGATACTGGCCAGCATGACCTGAATCTGGCTGAATTATCCAGAAAATTTCTTCTGAGATATGCTAAACTCTACTTTCCAGATCTGGCAGCTTAAAATGGGTCTGATGTTGCTGCAAGGAGCTCAGCGTGCAGTCTTTGAAAAGATGGCTGCCTGCTTGGAACAAAACACCTGAACCCCCAGTCTAAAGTATGAATCCTTTCCTGTACTGGATGCAACTTCTTCCTGCGTGGATGCAAAACTAAACTGTTACCCGTTTCTAGCGGTCTCCAAAAGCGTCAGGCCCCCCTTTTGCCAGTATGAAAACTGCTCTGTCCTTCCTCAGCACGGATGAAAGGGAATGGGCCTGACTGAAAGGGTTTGGAGGGCTGACTCCCAGGACCTGCTCCTTGCGGTCACGTTCCTGGTGTGACTCCATTCTTGTATTTCTAACTGAAAGGAAAATGGAAAATGTGTGAAGATACAGATTCTAGCCTTCTAGGCAGAGAAGAAAAACTGTGAGTAGGCTTTGCAGGAGTTCACTCCTTCACCCATGTGTGGCAGTGGGTGGTGGCAGGAGTGGGCGCCGTGTGCCTTGTGTCACTGCCCGAGCCCACCTTGGTCTATGCCAGCTTCCTTTCATTGTGTGCATACCCATGCTGCTTAGGTTTGGAAGTGAGTTAAAACTGTCATTTTTTCTTGTGGCCCACAGCAGACCTGCCTTGTGCAAGCACGCTTGTTCTTGAGCCGCCTTTACACCCTTGGCCTCCGCAGCATCCTGGGGCAGTCCTGTCTGTGGCTGCCGTACAGAATTTGTAAGCAGAGTTTCCTTCTGTTTGTTTTAAACCCGCTACTGTTGATTCATTTGGATTATAGGCTTCGTATTACAAGAAATAGGAAGTAAATATTTCCTTTTCACCTTCACTTGCATCATGGGTGATCTTTTATCCCCCCACAGCTGGCTCTCTAACCTGAAGAGTGTAATTTGTTGAGCCTGACCATGAGTAGGTGCTTTCCATACCTATGATATATCCCTTTGTATTCTTCTCTCAATCTTTTTTGGTTTTTGGGGACAGGGTGGTCATTAACTATGTGAAATATCCAAGGTCTCATCATGTTATGGATTTCTATAGCAGCAGAGCAATGATTCACATTTTTTTTTTTTCCCTGTGCTTGGAAGCAAGTGTTTCATTGTTTTGACCCATGGTGGAGAATCTGCTGTTTATTGTTATGGCTGGTAACAAGATTATAAATATATAGAGTTGTAAAAACAAACATCACCACACCCAAACAAAAACATTGAGTTCTATGTCTGTTTCTAAAGCTTCAAATCAGTAGGTCATCTGATCTTATGTAGTACAGTTTTTCACGGTATTTTTTTCCTGTTTGGTGTGGTGCTATGGTGCTAAATGTGGGGTCAGAGAAGAGAACATAAAAATGGCCCAAAATTTATTTTCAGTATAAGAAGAATAATCTTGGATTTTTTTACTTCTGGCCACAGGGAGAATTTCAAAGTGTTCTGATTTTTAAATCTCCCGTGTTAGTATTTTTTTTTTCTCTCAGTAACCTGGTTTGGAACTAAAAATAGTAATGAATTGTAAGAAAATAAATCTGTTTCTATTATCATACTCTTGGATTAATGCTCTGGGTTTGTTCCTTCTCAGATGTTTTGTCTATCTAAAATCAGTTCGCATATATCCTCTCACATATCCTATATATGTGTGAAAACGTGCATCTTGTTGAATCACACAGTGAATATCTATAAACAAGCAAGTTCTTTGGTACCACTAGCAGGATTATAGTATTAGATCCTCTGTGGTTCTTCTGTGGCAGCTGTGTTTTCGGGAAGCTGAGGTTCCTGTGTAGTGCTACTCAGCTTCAGAGAAAATGGTTATTCTATAGTTTTGAATTTAATGCCCTTAATTTCTTATTTGAGAAATCCCTCTTGTAGTTACTGATTTGGCCAACCTATTTAAAAGTAAATTGAATGTTGATATATCAAGTCGAGCATCCATTGCTATCTTGCACTGAGAAGACATTGTCTGCAAAGAAGGCAGAGTGCAGTGGACATGGAGCAGAAGGCATATCTGATCCGTGGTGTAGAAGGCAACCATTTCCCTTTCCCATTTAATTATACTAAATGCCTTTTTATTACTATTTCTTTGTATCACTTCTGGAGATTAGTGATAATATGGTAGGGTTTATGTATGATAACTTCAAGTAAAAGTAGTTCAGTACAAGCCCGAGGGTGTTTGTGCTGTTGCTATAGTGCAGCAGGCGCTGCTGCTGGTGACTGTAGTGGGCAATACAAGTCTGCTTGGTAAGTGGTCCAATAGTCAGTTGTAGGAAAGATCAGAGCCTGAAACACATCAGAGGTTGACTTAAGTATTTTTATAGCTGAAGATATTAACACCTAGCATCTCTAGGCATGACAGCAGCTATCCTGTGTGGAATTTTTTTTTTTTTTTTTTAGAAGAGCATTACAAGGAACATTAAAATACTCAGGCTTCCTAAGCATGACTGTCCTGTGTGGCAGAGGGAGATGGTGGCATATGCCTGATGTCTGATACTTCATGAAGATAGAGAAGGTTATCTCCTGTTTTCTCCCTCCTTCACAAATCCAATCTTTTCTACCTGTTGAGAGGACTGAGGTTGCTTTTATTCCCGTCCTGGGGCGTTGCAGTTGTGGTAGTGTTTGTTTCCAGGCTGTCAAGTCCTGTTGCTTTCCACATACTGCTGCTGTGACCAGGGCCTGTGGGGCAGCTGGTAAGGGATAAATGTGGGGTTTGGGGTTTTTTTTTGTTTTTCCTGTTATGACAAGGATGATTGCACACTTTCTTGTTTCATCACAAAACACACTTTAAAAAACAAACAAAACCCCAAAAACCAGGCAAACACCCTCACATTCCCCTAGTCAAGCAACCTATGCCAAACAGCAATCTGTTTGCCTCTTATTTTGAGACACTCAGCTCTCTTTTCAAAGCAGATGATTGGTGAAATTGGTGAGAGAGATACATTTCCTCAGCTGTGGCTTATTCTCCTAGCAAAGCCCCAGGAACTCTTTCCAAAATACAGACTCAAGAGAGGCCATAAGAACTCTGCAAAGATGCAAACATCTATTTGTCTGCAATAATAAATTCTTTTCAGTGATTCACAATATATCATATGCTTATTCAAACATTAAAATATTGCTCAGATCTAGTTTTTTTTTTTTTGTTTCTGGCCTGCTTGTGGTTTTTTTTTTCTCAAGATGAAAGAATATATTTTTATTAATGTTAGTCCACGTCAGTAAACTTTCTTGCCTCTGTGTATTATTTATGCTATAGAAATGCAAGTGTTACAAAGAAACAAAATACAAGTCATTGCAGTGTGGGGTTGTTTTCCCCCCTCCTGCCCCTGGAAAATCCCATGGTTTATTTGCACTCTAACTTTATAGATACTCTTTCTTGCCCAGGGATCTCCTTTTTTGATGACTAGTGATGCTGAGCACTTACACGTCTTGTTCCATACAGCAAAGCATAAAATACTTCTGTTGCCATACTTCTGTTATTTCAATTGCTGAAGACAAGTGGGACATTGGGCAATGCTGATGCTATACTTTCAATTAATTCTGGAAGATACACTTCTTTTCCTGTGTCTTGAGCTTTGCCTTAGTGTATCCTTAGTGAATATAAAGTTAGGCTCTGTAGATATCTAGAATGCTAGGTGCTTGAGTATAATTTAATAGTCTGTGTATTATTTTAAAGACACACATAAGCAATAGCTGCTTGCTAATAAAATGCATTTACTGACCCATGAGTGAATTGATCCCTATGACTATTTAAAGCTTAGGGCTCTAAAAGTTTTTCTCTTATCTTTATGTTAAACAATGGAAAGTTTTACCGTATGTTCAAATAACGTCTTCATCAGGTTCACAACAGGATACCATAGTTAATTTTCAGTTGAGTGCTTTACAGGATTTTCTTTTTGCTGGCTGGTTGGGTGAAAGTCTAGACACTGAGAGACGAGGCCTTAGAGGGGCCTCACAATATCGTTATTGTGAATGGTAAGTAGGAGCAGCTTCCTCTGATGTACAGACTCCATGCCCAAACCAGTAGTACAAAGGCATAGCTTTTGTTCACGGGGATAGGGGCTAATCCGAACGCTGCACACTGTGAAAAACCTTTTATGGAAGGGGGGAAAAACTTGCCTTGAAGGTGAGAGGTCAGCAGTTTAACCTCTGACCATAAAATAAGAGACTACCGAAGAATGGGATGAACAAGGGGGAAAAATACTTCAAGTACTCCATCCTTTGTTTATCCAAAATGGGTCAAGCAAATGAGTGTCAGGAATGGTTACAGGAGTTCTGATGGGACGCAAGTGAGTCTGAAGATGTGTGCTGGCTTAGCTGCACGTTGCGACAGTTTGGAGCTTGCATAGCTCTCTCTTCTCAAATGCTTGATAAAGAGATCCCCAAATGAAAACTGAATCTTTCAGCAACCCTTAAAAGTACAGTTACTCTGCTCTCCTCCTCAGCCCAGATCAGATCCTTTTTTATTTTCTTTTTTTATTTTTATCTTCCTTTGCATAAATTAACATCATTTAACATTTGGCCTTTTAACTGTTTCCACTGTTTCTGGACTGTTTTTTTGAAGTTCATAAAGAAGCATCACAGTAATAACCTCCTCATACGCGTTCAACAGGCAGTGAGATGGGTCTCTTTAGTTAATGCCGCGGGTCTTTGGGTGGTCAGTGCTATTGTACAGCAGCAGGGGAGAGCTGTTTCCAATCTTTGTGCAAAGGGAGTATGGAGGCTTTCCCCTCTGATCTCATTTTGGTATTATCAGTGCTGGAAATTTAGTCGCAATCCAATTAGAAATGATGGAAGTTATGTTAACTAATAGTTAAGCCTCCCATATTCTCAGGTCCACCCGTTTGGACTAATTGGTTATGCTACTCTTGGCCCAGGCTGGCAGAAGATACCAACAGTGATTAATGCGTTAAAGCTCCCTGCCTGGCATACAACCATTCCTTGTGCTTCACTACATCCAGCCCCTGAGAACCACTACTCTCCTCCCTCCCGGTCTCTCCCAGCATGCAAAAAAGCAAAGAAGACATAATGCCTTGCTTGTGCACCTCTGGAAGTTTTATACTTCACTGGCTATAGATGTGTTTTATATATGAGGTAAATTCCTCTTCCTGCTTCACACAAAGGGATTAAAGCTAGGCTTTGTTGTTGACCCTCTTCACATGTCACATCTTCAAACATTTCCTTATGACCTGGACAGCTTTAGGCCCCTTGCATTAAGAGGAGTGATCAGTAACCACCAGCATTCCTCAGCCAGCCAGTGGCAGGACTTCTCAGCACTCAGGGACATATATTTTGGTACGTGCTTGATTTTATTTGCGCTTGGATGTAGCACAACCTCAAACGTCATGCTTCCTCTGACTCTTGGCTGAGCTTAATCCTTCGTTTCTCAATTTCATGCGTACATCCCTCTTTATTGTTTTTAATTATATAGGGGTAAATTCCTCAGAAAGGTATTACTAAGTGTACTTCTATGATCTGACATGTCTTCCAATGAGAGAGAAGTCTCTTCATTCTGTTTACCATCCTTAGAAACCCTTTTGAGTTTACTGATTTTGAAATACAGTGTTTTAGTGGAGAGCTTGTCAAATCTGTAGAGTTGTTTAAACTTGAAATGAAAGACTTAGGATTGTGGCTGTTGCTGGACATACTTACGCAGGTGATTCCTATAGCTATTAAGTGAAAGTAAAATGAATAACCCATTATACTCTATTTGCCTTGCTGTTAATGGGTTAGTTTTGTAACTTTTTCAGTGGGCAGCGTTTAATATGAATTGTGACCTTTTAGGCTTTTCAAATTTGATGGGATAAAATGGTATTTTCAACCAAAGAGACTGACATTTTTGCCCTTGGGGAAGCATCAGAAGTTAAAAGGTTTATGCATTTTAGAGAAGGTGACCTTCCAGTGTCTTGTATTTGAATTTGGAAAACAAGAGACGAAGTTTCCTCCTCGTAATTATTTCTTCTGGAATCTTTGAAAACAATCTAAGCCTCTTTTATACCTTAGAAAAGATGACTGGTGATGTCGTCATGTTCTGGAATAGTATGTCATGCAACATGTCCATATTTCAGGAAGAAAATGGGTTAAAACTACTGCTGCATATAGTTTGTATCTCCTTGCTAAGTTATTTTTTTCTGACTAATTGCTACAGTGGTAGAAAACTTTGTGATAAAAATTACTCTATGTCTCAAAACTAAAGTTTCTAAGTCATGCATATCTTAAGGTGATATATTGGTCATGGGAAAGCAAATGGTAAATGAGCATGGACTTGAGCTAGAATAGGATTTTATTTCTAGAATCTTAACTGTCCGTTTTCCCTGAAGAAAGGAGGTATGCTTTACAGTTTTAAGCAGAATGTTATTCTGTGGAATTTACCTACCCTGAAAAGAAATCCTGTGCAGGTGGATGGGGCTTTAGGCTCCAGTTCTGCCCTGAATGTGCTTTTCAACATATGTGGACAAGACATCCAGCTCATAGACCTCCATTTTTGTCTAGAGCAGGTTAGTCACCTTGACAGGAATGAAGAGTTTTAGCAATAACAAGTCATCTGAGATAACTTGTTAAAATTAAGATGTGATATTTGTACATCCATGATTTTTCAAGTCTATTTTTAGCCTTTTCAGTTTTCAGAAACGAGTAGATTTTCCCTGCTCTGGCAAGTGTGCTGGAAGACTCAAGATAAGAGAGTAATCGGAGGCTTGCTTGAGAGAGAGTATGTCTTTCTACTTGAAAGGTGCAGCAGTGTTTTCGTACCTTGTATGTTTTCGTACTAATTATCAAAACAATTAATTAAAAAGGTGCTATAAGGAGATACCTTACTTTATGTAGGCATAATTTACAAATACATCGTATCCCATTGATTATGAAATTGTCAGCACGGGTGATTATGGTTAGACTTCATTAATAAAAAAATGGAATTAGTTATCTTAAAGCAAAGCAACTTCTCTTTTATCTAGCTTCATACTTGATGAGAAGTGTATGCACGTGGTTAATGATTTGTTTCTTCTGCAGCATAGTGTATATTAGCACAAGAATTTGCTTGTCTGAAAACATTTTAATACTTCCTCCGAAAATTCATTTTTATGCCTTAAAAAGACTAGTTGGCACCTGTGATTAATTCTTAGTATTCATAGCTTTTTTGTTTTCCTGATAAATGACCAATGAGACAATGATATTTTCTTGGGGCCCATCTGGTCATGACTTAAATTTGTGTTTAGATCAGAAATTATTAGCCTTTAGCATTGATTTCAACTGTACACCCTTTCTGGTCTAGGTTTCAGATACATAATAGAGCTCAACTCTTTCTCCTAGAGGTGAATTTCCTTTTGTTTTCAGAAACAAAAGGAAAAACAAAGGGGGAAGCTCCAGGTAGTTACCAAATTGTTACCAAACCGTACCGATCATCCTTTTAAGCCTTCCTGTGGTGAGGGTGCAGCCATGGCAGCATCACTGCCCTACTGGTGGGGATGGTGAACATACGGGAGGACAGCGGACGAGTGTGAAGTGACCAGAAGTGGTTAGCGATGTGGGCCTTGTACGTAACCTGAGGTTTGTCTAATGATCTACATCAAGGAAGAAGTTGAAGAAAGAGATACAAAATGGCTGCTAGAATCATACAGCCCCTCCAACATGTGGAAGACATAATAGCAACATCTGATCCTTTCATGCAGCTACTGAACACAGGGAAATTGTGCAATGAAAAGGGCAGTGGTTGAGAGGAGACCTTTTTATGAAAAATTTCTTACAGATTAATGTAATATAATATGTAATATTACATGCAGTGCCATATATTTCAGCTTCTTGTGCATTCTGTGTGTTGACGGCTGTTACTGTTGTGCAGGTTTATATGTGCATTCTGAAATGTTAGCATCAGATTTATTTGGTAAATTGATGTTTTTAGATGAGACATAACCTTAATTTATGCTGTTGTTGATGTATTAATAAGTCATTCCTTGTTCTTTCACATCAATAATAATAATATCATTTTTTCCCTTCCTAATATTTTTGACTGCTGTATATCTGGTGCATACACATGCATTACTCATGGTTTCCCTGTTCTCATCTCACTTCTTTCTGCTGTAAAGAACAAAATGCTCTTTGGAAAGTAAAATTAAGACCTTCATTACTTAAGAGGCAGAAATACTCGGTTCAAACATATGGATGGCCCATCTTTCTGTAATACTGTCTTCCTTCCTGTAGTCCTTATCTGCCCATCCCCAAACACCCCATTGCTCTTCTGAGTGCATGCAGGTCTGTTTCCACTCTTCTTTCTACCCTGAGTGGCAGTAACCATTCTCTGGGCCACTTCTTTGCCTCTGTGACCAGATAACCGACCAGCTGCAGCCCGACTGGTGTACCCTGTCTTTCTGATCAGCAAGGCAGCGAGGCCTGGGTCGGGCTCCCACCCAGCAGCACAGCTGTGTACCTTGAAGGGTGCCTTCATTGATGTAACTGCTTCTGACATACGTTCTTGTACTTTTAGGGCAGCTAATTTCAATGCAGACTGCTGAAATGGGAGAAGGCGGCTTCTGCCCTTGCCTTCTGGAAAGGCTTAATTTACAAAGGATGTGTTGAGTTCTGACCACACATGGGACATGCGAGTGTAGCGTGTTGCTTTGAAGTTTAGCTTTTTCTATCGGGGTGAAATATATTGTCTGCTATTATGACACTATTAAATTATTTCATTATTTTGTGCACGATTTATTTGAGATTCCACTGGATGAAGACGCATTAGGCATTGAGGTTTCATAAGATAAAATAGTTTTGCACTCTAACCACATCACAGTTACTTTGTAATGGGGTGTAAATTGAAATCATGCCTCTACATCACCCTCCTACTTTGCTGTTCTGAATAAATAGTACTTTAGAAATCAGTACAGAAACGTAACTCTTCTGTTTTATCACTGAAGTATGTGATACCAAGATACGTCTTGGAGAGTTTCCTGGTTATTGAATGTGCTTTGGGATTAATAACCCATAGAGACTAGAACCCAGATCTCCTGCCTCCAGGGCAGCAAGATGCAGTACCATTCTGGTTACAGCCCCTTTACGTATATTGGGATGCCGTTTCCATCCCCTGTTTTACTGATCCTGCTCTGGCAAATAGTTGGGAATTTTGACCTGAGTAACTGTAAACACCTGTGAGAAAACCCGTCCACTTGCTTTTACTTGTCTTATGTGTATGTGTAGCCTGTGCTTTAAAAAAACCTAACCCTGGACTTGCTTGGAAAGGTCCTTTTTTATGCATGTAAATGTTCTTCTGAATGAAAAAGAATTAATTTTTCCAAGATCTCATGATATTTGGAAACCTGGAATGACTTATGCGAGGTCATGCAGCAGGTAACTGCCAGGACTGAAAATCAGAGCATGTGTTTTCTAATTCCCAGCGTGTTGTGCTTCTGGCTGGGCCCACATTCTAGCTCTGCTAAAGCAAAGAGGGACAAATATAAATGAAGCTGAAGAAAAAAGAATATAATTTTTTTTCTTGCTGCCCTCTGTAACTACTTTGTGACTCTTCAGAGCTTTGAAGCAGTTGGAGAGAAAGGTGCAGAGAGGTGCAGCTATGACAGAGTTTGTTTTAGTAAAAGATCAATATATTTTCCAGTAGGAAAACACCAAAGAAATAAATTGGATTAACCTTCAGCTGTGTGTGTTGTTCCCCTTTGAAAGGCTTGACGAGGGAAGAGTGCCCGGTTTGGGAGCATCCTGTGGAGGCTGTGCTCCTGTCCTGGGAGGTCCTTGGTGGGGATCAGAGCGGTCTCTCTTCCCCAGGACGTCAGGTGCCAAAGCCACAGTGCCTCTGCTGGGTCAGCCTGAGCCCCTTGCTCTCAGCATGCATTGTGTGCGGTCACTGGCTTGGAAACTTCTGGGAGACCCTTTCTTAATGTTTTCTTTGTTTTCTATGGAAAAAACCCAAGGTTTGGGTATTCTGTGTAAGTGGTTTGGTGAATGACTAGAATATCTTAAGTAGCTGCGCAGACTAATACTACAGGGGACTCGTAACGTCAATGCTAGTGTAAAGGTTGTTCTATGTACTCTTTTTGTCCTGACCATGGCTATTGAATACTGAAACATGAGTGCTTCATGATAGAGTGAGAATCTCAGCTGATTAGAGGTTTGTTAGCTGTTGGAGTAACACTGATCTTTCTGTAAGCAACCTCTTAACCTACTCTTGTGTTTTGTTCTTATCAAAAGTTTAGTGTTGACTTTTAAGGATTGGTATGTGAAAAATGTCAAAACATTGATTTTTCAGCTGCATGCTGCCTGTCATAGACAAATCAGGGCTGAATGCATGTGGGCCAGCCTCTAAAATTTTTTGTTGTTGATTTTTGCTCACATGGAGGGCCCTTGGGACAGATGGCCCCTCGCTGTTGACGGTTCGATTACAGTGATCACCCACAGCTTCTGAGGAGTGCGAAGAAAAGAAATTGCTTTCTTTGTCAAGGTGTTTTCAATTCAATTCTCACCCATTAGCCCTGTTTGGTTAAGTTTTGAATTACTCCATCAGGTGACTGATGAGTTTATTTTTGCCCCCCCAGTGGTATTAAAATGGATTTGGTATAAGATGGAAAGCAAAGGCAGAAAAAGATTTGTGCTTATTGATCAGCACTCCTTCATCTTTATTCTGGTTTAATGTATCACGAACAACCAAGATAAAAATGAACACTGCATCAGAATAGGCTAGAAAATATGTATTTTTACCAGATATTGTGATTATTTTAAATCTGTGAACTGTTTACACATGTAGCAAACTATATACGTAGGCTATAACTAATCAACGTGATTCTTATGGTTTTAGAGTTTTGTGTAACTGAGAATGTTTATGATTGTTATAATTTAATTTGCAGCAGATTGGTATGTATATAAAATTATGAAATATTGTCTGATATAGCTAAAGCTTTCATAGTCAGACATGTTTTCAGTTGTGGTGCTGTAGATGTTCTGAGGAGCAGGAGACAGCCAGGCCAGGTCCTGATTCTCAGTGCTGCTCTACTTCTATCCTTTCCTACCACAGTCAGTAAGCAAAATGTGAAAGGTTTGAATTTGATATAGACAACATTAATTGTAATGGGAGAATGAGAGCAGGATAAAGATAATTTGAAACTATATTTTTGTAGCATACAATAATGTTCATTCTCTTTCACTCATTATTGTTCATTTCATTAGATCACTGCACAGCCTGTCTGGTTGAAACTTCTTTGAACAAGAGACCTAGTGGCAGCAAAACAGAAGTATTTTGTTTTGCAAACCTTCCTCAAACATTAGCAAGGACTTATGGTGCTCACTTCCTTGTTCTTTTGCTACCTGAGTTCTTAGACCCTCATTTTCAGGAGCTGTAATTCACTCATGATTACAAGTTAAAAATAGGAAAATTAAAAATAACACTGCGGCTCCAAAAGGCATACAATTGTTGTTGTACTTTACAAGCTCATTCTAAAGACTTATCAGGTAAAAGAAACTCCTGCTTGTCTTGTGAAGAGACCAAATGAAGGCTGAACATATTCATTTTATCTGTGCACTATCTGTGCAATGAACTCTCACCCTGATTAAGGTTTTATCCTGAAGCATGGCTAACAGCATTGCAGCCAAAAGGACCCTTTCCTTCTGTCCCTAGTTAGCTGAAATGACTTACTGCTCTGTCCTTCAGTGGTAACAAATTCTTGGGCAAAAAGGGATTGACCTGCAGCTCTGAAGGAGGTGGCAAGTTGTGACTAGAAGTTTTAACCATCTACTTGCTCATAAAAGGAAAAAAGTACTTATTGCATAGTTTGAGTGTGTTACAGCCAGGGAAATTGGAAAAATCAGAGGAAGTGTCAGGTCCAAAACCTGTAGTTGCTGTCAGACAAAGCCCCGCATCTGTACAGTGTGGTGGGCTGAACCTTGCACGTGATTAGTTGGAGTTCAGTAATTGCACACTGTTTTCACATCCTTGATTTTCCAAATACTTTGAGGAACCGTTATCACAGAAGTTGAAAGTAGAAGTTCTTGAAAATAATTCTATGGTAAACTTTGCAATCAGTAAATATATTGCATGGCTTTGTAGTGTGATGTACACATGTCAGATTCACACACTTCAGTACAGATCGTGAGCTGTTAATACTTTGATGGGGTGGTACTGACTGCATGTAAAAGCTGTGGAGTTGCCATGACGTAATGCTGCAAGTAGTGACTGAGTTGGACCCACTGACTTCAAATGCGAGCTGTGTTTGTGTGGAGTAGAGCAGAATGTGGTGTGTGTGGTTTTTGTTTAAAGATCAAGTGACTTTTACAGTTGTGGATTGTTTCTTTGTTTTCCCGTGTATTAGAAACAAAATTCTGAATTTCCACAAATGTGGTGTGAGCACTGGTATCTTGAAACCATTTAGTAAGTTACATGTCTGTGAAAAGAGTCAATTAAATTCCAAGCCACTTGGTAAGTCCATGAGTAATTTGGGCTACTTGTAATTTGGGGCGTTTTTCAAGCATAAGTCCTACAGAAATTATTTGAAACTACGATAGAGTTTTCAGTTCACTTGAAAGCTTGCCCAGCTTATGTTCAGCTACAGTTAAAAGCAGTTTCCTTGGGAACAGCTTCCTTGCGGGAGGAAGACGTTTTCATCTTACCTGTGAGGACTCAGTCTTTGTAATTATGTTTCTGAACCTGACTGAAAAGGCACTGGTATAAAATCACATTTCTGATTTGCAAATATGCAGCCCCGAAGACCTACAGGCAACAACTACTGTGACTATAACTGAGGCAGGCTAGTAAAATGTTATTTTCCATTTTCCCTTTCTTAAAGGGCAGTATTTAGTGTGTTGTTTGACAGTTTTGTCATTTAGTTCACACTTTACTTTGTATGAGAAAAATTAAAAGGAAAAATGTCAAAAGTCATGCGTTCCAAATATCTCCTTCAATGCCAGTGAGAGTCAGGTACCTTTGCTGCCAAAATAATTTTTCAAAATGGGTTATAAGCTTTACAGTCAGCTGGACAAGGCAGAGGCCACTGGTGTGGCGAAGGGAAAAGGGGACAGGAGACACCTGGGTCCTGCGTTGTGGCCACACTGTGGCTTATTTTGAAAGGCAAGTCCAGGTCCAGCACCTTGCTCAAATGTGCTGCTGAAATTACTGTGTAAGCACCTAGAGACCCAGAGAAATCTCAATGTATTAATATATAGCAGGAAAAGCTGGCAAATGTAGCTCCTGAAACTCGTTAATGTTTTTCTGTAACTGATATGGTTGTATAGTGTCAGTATTTAGCTCTTAAAATTGTCAGTGGTCAAGCACTCAATATTACCAGTCTTTGACTGGAAGTAGTCGGCTTTTCAGGGGAACATACCTGTTTCGGTGCAGTGTTTTTTTGCCTTGTGTTTGCTTGCTATTTGCTGAACTAGCAACTGTTTGAAACTGGTGGCAATTTAGGAAAGCACATGAGTGGGTAAAGTGTGAGTAAAGAAGTTGAAGGTGCTCGATTGTTAAGATTTGATATAATTTTGTAAATAAGTTTTCTTTTGCTTTTATGAGAAAACTATGAGCGTGGTTGCATCCTGCAATAAGCTTTCTGTGGAATAGTTATAGTAAGAACAGGCTTAACGGTCCTGTAGAAGTTTCTTTCAGTGTTCCTTTGATGAGCAAAAAAATATGTGGACTACATGATTTGCATAAAAGTATACTTTCAAGTATTTTCTACAGTGGCACCTTCATTTGCATATTGTCTTTAATCTGACAGGTTTTAAGTGCCAGAGAAGTTAGTGAGTGTTCCTTAGTTTCACTTTTTTTTTTTTAATGAAGTTGCTTCAATGTATTTTGTCCTTGTTCTTTCTTTTGATTACTGGTGCTTGGAAAATACCGTAACTCCCTTCTTCCCCCCTTTTCCGTGGCATCTTGCTCTTCCTCCAGCTGCTGGTGGGTGCTCCACTTTGATCCCCCAAATCTGGGAGCTGAAGACCACTGTCACACTCAGATCTTCCTGACAGCAGTGCCTTCCGTTCCTACTGCACCTCTGGCACTTCATGTATGAAACTGTTAACAAGCAGATTTTAATACGATATACAGAAGTCTTTTTGCAAGAAGTAATCTTTTTATGTGAATGCTGGTTTTTTTCATCAGATGATTTAATCTGTGAAAACGCTTGGGTTGCACGTTATGGTTCATCTCTTATTTTGTTTCTGAATCACTGTTATAGTCGTAAAATGCTATATTGATACAAAAGCATCATTATAATTATTGTTGCAGGTTTCTGTCAAATTATTTTAAGTATGTAGCAGATTTTTGCCTTTGAACAGTAGCAGTATTATAAACTTGGTTTAGAGAACTAATTTTTTATTGCTGAAAACTACTTATTCTAACAAAACCAATTCTGCTTATTGCTTAAGTGTGTGTTTATAAAGCTGTTCCCTGAGATAATGATATATCATTTCAGCTTTATTAATTGCATTCTCGTGTTCATGTAAGAAAAACAATCTGGAACTTTTTTCTTCCAGACAAGAAAGAAGAACTGTCTGCAATAAGCTTTCCTTTGCTGCCTTCCTTTTCCTCACTGCGTTCCTTCCCCACCCCCATAACTCCTGGCCCCAGTCTCTTCTTTCCCCTCTGCACTGACAGCTTTTTTCCAATGAATATCTTTACAGCATCAGAGCTGTAGCTGGAGTGATGCTGAGCAGTCATATAGTCTATTCCTCTGTCCCAAGACATGACCAACTCTGCTTGGCAGTCTTTTTGTCTATCCTGCTCCGTAAAACCCACAGCGATGAAGATTCCTCCTCTTCAGGCAGAATATTGGACTACTTAATTAATCCATCTCATTTTACCTTAGCTGTGTTTTTCTGTCTGAAATCATTCTCTCTTGCTATCAAGAGAATTACCTGAGATGATGTTTCTCAGCATGTGTTTGTAATTTCTGTTCCATTACCAAATTGAATATCTGCTAATTAGCTTATCCTGTTGTATTTTTGGGTGACGTTTATAATCTGCAAGCTTAATGATTGTGAAGAGTATTTTTAGAGTATATTTAACTACTGAATTTTTGGGAAAGTTACCACTCGGAAAGCTTTCTATTTATTTTTTTGTCATTCTGAATGCACTACTTCTCTAATCTACTCTGTCATGAGAAATAGTACTTTTATATTTTCTTAGATTTGTTACAGAAGTTGAAATGTGTTAGAATTGGTTTTCCTAAAAATACAGATGACGTGCTTTATGAAGTTACCTCTATGGGAATAGATTTTTGGGGAGGAATTACCTTGAAGATATGCATATGTTTTCCTCTTCTCTTAGTGTGTATCATACTTGCCCGCATTTTTCTTGTGGAGCAGTTCTAGATTGCAACATTTTGCGTACTTTTGTTTTTAAGCATTGCATGTGACTTGCTTTTCTCTTTGTGTCAAGTATACTGTATTCTAAATTTTGGTCTCTCAACAAACCTTTCCGTGCTTGTCTCTTTTCTGACTTGTACCAAGAGTTGCACCTGCTGCTAATTGTGGTCCTCAGCGGCTTAACTGGTTCTTTCTGAATCTTATTATAAAAAGCTTTCTTTTAAAATATGTATAAACAGACTTACATGATCGCAAATGATGCAAAAGTAGTCAAATAAGTCAAACGTCACAAGTTATGTCTAGCAATGTGTGTATGAGCTGCAGCCTCACAGCAGTGTGAAATTCGCACCTGGGGAGACGTACTTTCCAATGCTGTAGGATATTTAGCAAAGGAATTTTCAAACATTACTGGCACATGCTAAGATGTACTTTTGTAAGGAATGTCTGTCCTGGATGCAGTAGGCATAGGAAGAAGTGATGCTTGTATGTGCATATATATATCTACTTACACATGCAACGCACAAACCGTTTTATGTGTGCACTTAACAATTTCCTCTTACTACTACATTTACTCAGACTTGGCGCAAAGTGTTTGTCCCAAAAAGTCTGTTAGAAAAAGAAAATAAGGAGAAACTCAGTAGTTCCTCAGCCAGCTATAGCAACAGCTATTTTTGAGTGATTCTCATCCTTTCACCCATAAAATCAGCATAAAATTGACCTAACATTGCCAGATCAGATGAGGTATCTGGAAAGTAATCCTCAGGGAAAAGAAAATTCAGTCTTTGTAAATCTGAAAATAAAGTGCATAAAGTTGCAGAATCGGATTATACTTTCTCTTTTTATTTCTAAATCAGTACTCTTTTGTTTCTTCCTTTGTAGTGCTTGTGAGAAGTTGCCACAAAGATATGTCAGATGCTGCCTGAGCCTAGCTCCAAAAGCAGAAACAAACATAATCTTTTGAAAAAGCCCAACCCCTGACTCAGATAGACAATTATGATAAAATCTCAAGGCTTTTTATAGGTGTTAGGGTTTGGTTTCAGAGAGTGAAGGCATAGAAAGAATATAGTAACGTTTATTTTTGAAACACAAGTCACATCAGATCTTACTTAATAAAGGTATGGCAAGTACCTACTAAAATAACTGGTTAAAAGCCAGTAATAACAAGTGCAAAACCCAGCTCAAAGCAATTGGACAAGTCTTGGAGGTGTATAATTTTTCCTGAATGTAGCACTGAATGTTTTTCTTGAATTGAGTTAGGAATATTTTTTTAAATATTGGCTCTTTTTTGTTTTCACGAAGGAGTATTAAGAGCATTATTCTGCCTGTTTAGATCAGGTGAATTTAGTTACCCTCTCATGATACAAATATCCTTTCATGATATGAAAATAAATGTTATACCTGCAGTTCAGTGAACTAGAATTTACTTCAGAGTTGTTTTTATTATTTCAAATGAGACCAAAGTAGTACGAGAGAGCCCTAATAATATGAAGTAAAGATGGCAAACTGAGCAGCACACTAAATTGTAGTTGCAGGTTTTATATCTGTTAGTATACCAGGGCACCAAAAGAAGTTATTGGAGCTGTTGATCTTGTTGCCAGTAGGTAAAGGGCGCTCCTGTGAAATGTTGTTCAGCACCATTGGCACATCACTGCGGTGTGAAGATATTACCCGTTTTGTGACCCCAAACTCCAAGTTACCTAGAGCCAAGTTTTGCTTAATTCTGAGATTATACTTTGCTCCTGATTGTGACCTTTTAAAATTATGCTTGGTGGTTTTGCTATTGTGATCTGCTTTCTTTTTTGAAGCCTGGTGGTTATACTCCCTCTAAGAACAGCGAAAGAAAGAAATGACATTTCTTTCCCATTTAGAAGTTTATACATTAAACATTTTACAAAGTATCAAAAACCCCTGTGATTTTGTTACTGTGTTGCTAAAGCATTCAATGTACTAAATGTTTCTCATGTAACTGTACTTCACATCTGCCGAAATACTCTGTGCGCCTTCATTGCTAGGAAGAGGTGAGCTTGCCAAGTCCACTCCTCCCTGGCGGTGCTCTGTCAGCCTGCCTTACTGCAGAACGGTCCGCGCACCTCTTTGCAGACTATAACTCTTGCGTTTTGCAATAGAAGCAACTATAAATGGTACAATAAGACTTGGGAAGTTCTGAACAAGAAATAGGTGATAAGAAACGGAACTAGACGCAGCTTAGTAACCAGCTTGTATTTCATGAGGTCTAGCAAATGCCTAAGGCCAGATTGCTGCTGGGTGAAGCAGTCCTGCTTTCGTCTCAGCACAGCTCCCCATTCCCTGGTTTCTCTTCCTTTTTTTTTTTTTTTTTTCTGGCACAAAACCAAGGGTTTTGGGGAACTGATCTAGTTGACGCTGACGTGAAAAATTCCAGATGGTTGGTTTGATCTTGGCCAGTTCCCTCATCTGGTTCAGCGTGTAGCTGTGGAAAAGTCTGCATCAGCAGGAGGGACGATGGTACAGGATCACCAACAAGTAGCTGGTAGCGGGAGTGCAGTGGGATTGCTCGTTTGCAGAGAAATTTATGCTTGAAATATTTGTGGAGATATGGCCTTAGATTTGCAAGCTCTTTTAAGGTATTTTTTGGATTCTGCACAATTTCCAGTGGTTTTTAGCAAGTAATGTATGAATTACTTAACATTGAGTATTTGATATCTGTTACCGTGCTCGCTGCTCCTTGAATTTATCAGTGATAACTGTTGATATATAATTACTTTCTTTTTCATCGTACTAAATTAGAATCAAAATAAGAGATCCCTTACATTATAGGCACTGAGATATTCAAACTCCTCTTGTATCTGGTCATTACACAGATATATTTGTGATTTAAATACACACAAAATAGATGGGAGAAAAGATCTCTGTTTTAGGGAACTGTATTTATTGGCTTTCATATTTTTATAAACATAGCATCTTATCTCTTCTTTCATGTCTGCCTCCAAACGTTCTTGGTTGCTATATTAGATGCAGGAAGATTCCTCATGCAAAATACATACATTTTCATAAATAATAGCTGCAGAACCCTCCCAAGATGTTCTTAGGAGCAAAAATATGCTTGTCCAGTAAGAAGAGTCAAATAGCCACGTTTTTATCTAAAATCTCAATTAGATTTGAATTAGATTAAAATTAGGTTTAAATTAAGTTGAGTTGATTGACAAGTTAAATTTTGCAACACATTCAAAATGTATGTTCCACTGTTGGTTTAACATCTGGCCTGGGGTGAAGGAGGAATAGCGGCTTCAGTCTCCAGCTCCTTGTGAGTGGGCCAGCGGCAAACGCGGGCACAGCAGCTGCATGTTGAATAGCAGGATTTGAAATCAGCAGCTGGGAATAAAAATACCATCAATGGCGTTTCCCTTCCATTAAAGCTTCAATTTGCAACAGCGAACATATGTGGGAGGATGAAGAAGAGTAGAAACCTCTGTACTTTGCCAAAAGTGGAGAACCCTCCGATTCTGATGTAAAATGTAGCAATAAGAAGGAGGTTTCTGATTTATCAGGCAGTGCTAGCGTTAGAGACTGAAGTGGAATCTGAATACGTTTCCCAGATCTTGGCTCTTCAGAAGACAGAAATCCCAGCAGCTCCTGAGGTAGCCAAGAGGCTGCACTTCTCATCAGGCAGTGTCCCCTGGCACTTACCGGTGGGTTTCTCCGTTCGTTTTACGGCCCTCTGGCACCCAGAGGTGTCGTTGGCCACGCGGTCAGCGGCAGGAGGATCTGCCTGGCGTTGGCTAGGACACGAGCAGAAATTGGTGAGCTCTCCCTCTAGTCCAGGCTTTGGCACCGACCTGGGTCTCCCTTGCCAGGGAGATGGGTAATTTCACTTTTAGCACACGGACAAATGCTGCTGCTAATCTGTTGTATGGAAGTGCTGTGAAGCTTCGTGGGTGTCTGTGATACAGTTTAACAGCAGCACCTCGGGAAGGTTTTGTATCACAGGAGATTAAAAGCTTTGGAGGGATGAAGAGCATAATTCGGTTTTTGTTGAAAGGTTATGGTTCAGGTCGTTGTGTTAGATACCTTCAAAATAATGTTAATTGTAGCCTAATATATAGCCTAAACAACACTGATTATTTTGATAATTAACAGTTTATAATAGGTTAATGAAAACTTTAAGATATTATTGAAATGCTGATTTTAAATGGCTCTGAACAGAAAATATTCAAATGTGCTAGCTCTTCTAAACTCTTCCTTGAGAGTTCTGGTTACATTGGTACTATCTTTAAAATCACAAATTATGCTTTTCTATACCTCATAGAGATCTTTCTTTTCCCCTTCTTATCATTTAACATATTTTTTTCCTTGGATGGAAAGCGGTTTTATATCGCTATTTCTTAATTAAATTCAAATGTGAAAATTGAACATGTGCTTAAAAAATTAAGTACTCAAAAAGAGAGAGTTGAATATGAAAATAGTTCAGTACATTATAACCTGCTACGGTATGTAAAACAACAAACATATAGTTTCATAAATATGAAATAAGCCTTTTTAATAATCCAGTATCTTCCTTAGTTTTTAGATACATTTTTGCACTTGCCTCAAAGCTTGACGCTAAGCTGACCCTCTCTTTAATATTAATGTACTCTGACTGTAATACTCTGTTCCTTTGCCTCTGATTAATGCTGTCTGTCAATTATTTACAGATCCAGTGGTACTGTGGAAGTTCCCGGAGGACTTTGGAGACCAGGTTGGAAACATGAGATTGAACTTTTTTTTATGTTAGAATAATAATAAAAAAGCTCTCCTATTCAGCTGTGGGGAGGCAGATGCTAATGATAGCGGGGAGGAAGTCTTCACCGAACTGGTGGCTTGGTGATTAGAATGCCTTTGTGACAGGCATATGCAATAGCAGTTGTAGAGCACTGTATATCATACTAATTCTCTGTATCACCTTATTTTTGATATGAAGTGTTTTATAAGCTGTTTCTGTTGGAAGTGTTGGGGTTTTATCTGTTGTAGGATTGAAAATGTGGAAAATTAATCAACAAAACTTTGCCAAACATTGAAGTTATAAATTGTGCTAACAAAAACCACCAGAACAAAAAAGTTGAAGAGCTGCACATGTATGTCCTTTTAATGTCAGAACCTGTGCTTCCTGTTCCTTTAATCCTTTACAATGCAAAATTTTATGTATTTATTTAATAATATTTTAGAGATAACCTAGTTATTTGTTTGGAAAAAAAAATAAATAATCCTCAGACCCTTATAAGTGGCAATGATCTAAACTTACTGATTTTGAAAGCATGAAAATCCTAGTTTCTGTCTGTAATTAATCCTCAAAGGAAAGCTTATACATACAGGACTGATGGATTATTTCACTGTTTGTAGTGATAGCAAAGCTATTAATTAGTGTGTTGTGTTTTTTTTTTTTCCTGGACTATTTTATTAAAGTTATTAATATTAATATTTAATGAAACTAATAAATTTTATTAGTTCAGCAACTTTTAGATGAGTTTCTTCCATGGAAATATTTTTATTTTCATTAAAAAAATACATAAAAACACTAAATAGAAGAAATATCTCTAACTCGATGTCTCTCTTTGCTCTTCTTTTTAGACTGATACTGAGTCAAACATATTCTTCATTGGTAATATCACCACAATGAATGATCTTGAAATATTTTTGTACAGTAGATCTTGATAAATTGTTGATTTTTCTTGAAATCAATAATACAAGATTCTCTAAAGACAGCTATAAGCTGATTCATGATGAAAGGAATAAATATACAAACATAGAAGGTAGGATGTCTGGTTAGGGAATAGCATCAGTCAGAAACATGTGCAGCTTATAAGATTGTGATAAATGGTACATGAGCAAAGTGTGCCATTATATGTTCTTAGCTAGATATCCAGCAAGTTTTGATAATTTTCCTGGCTGTAGAATTATCATCTTCATTGTCATTTAAATTCTTTTTTTCTAGTTTGTTTTGTTCTTTTTCTTTTCCCTGAGAAAGACTTGATCTTAAAAAAAAAAATTATGTATGAAGAAAAATGGGAGCTTATTCAGTAAGTCGAAGGTTATTCAAAGAACAGCTGGTGTAGAAAAATGATTAGAAGATGAAGCTCACTAACGACTGGAGGGAAATCATACAAAGATGCAATAGACATACCTAATCTATAAAAACCAGAGTCCTCAGGCAGCTCTCTGCCTTTGAGCTCTGAAAAACCTACACCTGCACATTGTGTCTCAGCAGCGTAGGGAATCTAGCATTTCAGGTAAACTGCTTGTGTTCCTGGAGAACAGTATGTTTTAATCGTTGTCCTTGCAAGGGAGCTTTTCCTATTAGAACCACTGAATTTGAACAGAATATATAGCAGCTTCTATAACAACCCCCTGAGCCAAATAATCAAGTGAAAGCAGCAGAAGCCTTCTGTGCGCATGTGTGTGTGCATGTTGAACTCGGTAGGTTTGGATTGGAGACCTTGAATACCTACCAGATTTAATTTTTTTAAGCAATGAGATCTCACTAGAACTATCAAGGCTAATTTCAATGAAGGTTTGTGGGGAGAATATTAAAAAAAAAAAAAAAAAAGGAAAAGAAAAAAAAGAAAAAGAATATTCTCCATCCTATTTTTCCAGTCATTTCTATTTTAAATGTAAAATGTGTGAGTTAGTTTTTGGATGTATCCCAAAGAATCATCTTTCCTAAAATCTAAGGGCTGTCTGTTTGCACAGTGATGTGATAACAGTGGGCAAAATATTTTCCTCTCTTCCTGAATTTTTCTACAGTTTATCATGTCACATTTTTGTTGCTTTCATAATGCAAAGAAAACTTGTCTAAGCCATTTTGATATATTCCTCCTCTTTCTCACATTCATCCTCTCAGTATGCGTGAACTTTCCAATGCTTACTCATCCCTAATACTCTCTCTTATTCTTGCGGCCTGCCATTTTCTTTTATGCTGGCCAGTATTCTTCTTTTGGTCTCTTTTTTTTTTTTCCTTAAATGTCAACTTTCCAAAATCTTGTTTTGCAAAACATCCCATCTGTTGTGGATGGGATGTAGAAACTACAGATGATCAGCAAAAAGAAAAGATTAGTGATTTGTCATAATCGCTTACTCACATGCAGTCCATTAAGTAAAGGAAATATTAAGGTGTAGTTTTGGTACCACAAAAGAATTTGCAAGATTCATTGTTGGTTTCCTTATGTGCCAAGACTGAAGGGAAGCCACTTATTTTCTCTGGTAATTGTTCAGATGCCAGAATAAGAAGGAAAAGGGAAAAACGCAGAATGGGGAAAGAAAAAAAATAATGCTTCAAGGCAGGAAATGAAAAATACTTCTCTTTGCCAGGAGTATTTCAGAAAGGTTTTTTTTTTGTGTTTTTTTTTGTTTGGGTTTTTTTTTTTTTTTGATGGTGGGAGTAATTGACATTTTAGTGACTCTCAAAACTATCAATTAAACCATGAACTCATGTCGGGTAGAATTCTAAGTACAAAGAACCAGGCTGCCATTTCAAAGAAAATCTTTACTTAAAAGTACCACAAGAGCCAAAAGAACTAATCTGTTTGAGACATCATAGAGTTACAATTTACTGTTGTACTGGCATTAATGCTATAAACAGGAGTTTTGCCATGTTGACTAAGTTCTGAATAATCTCAGCAATGTGGAAAAAATGTGAAGATTCCTGATTTGAGCATATATAGCTCTTCTATGGTTATCCTCACAAGCTCACATTTGGATGAGGAATGGGTTGTAGCCATTCAATGGAATATTTTTTTTTATTTAAAATATATTTTGAATGTATATGCCTACAGGCTCTGTCTTGTAGTATGTTCAAAACTCCCCTTGTGCTCAATGAAATTTTTATGATAAAAAATGCACGTGTTTTTAGTCTTGAAATTCCAATTTTGTTTATTCAGACTGGTTAGACTAAAGTTTAATTTCAGCCTTGCAACCTAATTTTCTAACGGAAGTCTATACAGAGGAAATAATAATGCTATGATAACTGGAAAAAAAAATCCAGTAATTTTAAAAAATATTTTTCAAGTGCTTTAGAGAAGCAACCCAAATAAAAACAGCACCTTTGCTTCCAGAATGAAATACTTCATAACTGTTAAGAAAGAAAATGTGTAGAAAGTAATGTCACCCAGCAGAACTGAGATCTGCTGATGCTGGCTGTCGCCTCATGGCAGTGGAGTCAGTGGCAAAGCCCTATTGATGTCAGATGTGTTCAGATGCCTCCAGTATGCCTCTACTCATAGCTGTTCTGGAAATAAAAACACTCAAGCTCCCAGTAACTTTATTGGTTTGAAACATTCCTGGGAAGAGGAGTAGTGTTGGCACAAGGAAGGACGAGAGCACAGTGCTGATAGCATCAGCAGGTGTTAGTGGCTCTGCCAGAGGCTGTGCTGCTTTCTGTGTTGTCTTTACCTTTGAAGCATGTGAAGTCTAACATTTCTTACAAAGTTAGTAATTACAACTATTTTGGATATTATTTTTAGCTGTGTAAAAATTAAGTTGTTTTTTAATCTGACTGCTTATTGGCCCAAGGTGATTTCCATCTGCAATAGGTCCCAGAGTATATGGTGTATAGAAAAACTGATCCATTGAATAGTTCTTATTCTTCTCCCTTCTAATCACATACTAATTTCTTTCTTTAGTCTGCCACTTCTCTGCTGGTGAAAAACATCTCACCAGAAAGATAATACAAATAGCTAATATGGCAGGAGACGGTCTTACCAGAAGTCGCCTTAGTAATATGAAATATGACAAGGGATTGTTGACTGAAGATGTGGGTTAAGAAAGATTTGAGACTCTGCGTTAGATTGTTAGTTGTGTTGCAGATTTCATCCTATCTTCTCTCGCTCTCTGCTTTCTAAGGCACGCAGACTAAATCTGCCTTTTCATGTCAGGCTTTTCCTAAACCCTGCAGATGTGTAACCAGTAAGGGATATGGCATCCCATGTGAGGAATCTCTACTGTTTTCTATGAAGTTACTGTAACACCCTTTGTGTTGTTATCTCATATTTTATATCATAACATCTGGGTTTTATTTATAATGTATCACATTGTGCAAAAGTCACCACTGAATTGTGAGCAATAAACCTTACTCCTTATCCTGTAGTGACCCAACTACTAAAGCCTGATATTATACATGTAAATTGATCAGATTCATGTGAAAATATTGGTATGTATAAAAATATAGATATGCATGCGTGTGTGTAAACATCAGTTGTTTAAGGGATAAATCCTATGAACGTACAATATGTTAGCCTTCCCTCAGCAAAGCACTAATCACATGCTTTACTTTCAATGTATGTATTAACTACTGAAAGTTAAGCCTGGCTTAAATGAATGTCTGATTGGACTCAAAGTGCTCAGTTTCTTGAAGGATGGAATATTTAATTACATGGATCATGTCAGCAATTCTATAAATGAGGTCAATATGAAAGAGGTTATATTCTTTTTTTTAAGATTTAAATAATAGCACAAGTTTTATTAAAAAAAAAACATCAAGAAGCAAACTAAAGTCTGTTGTCTGGGTCAAAATAATGTGTGGAAGCCAGTTGTGACGATTTTGTGTTCCCCTGTGCTCTCCTAAGAGACCAGCAGGAACCCAGGAGGTACGAGACTGTTTACACTCTTTTCAAGGCTGCGGGCATGCTGTTAGGGGATACATCTCACCGGCTTTCTGCATTTGATGGCTTTGTTCTTTTATTCTGATGAGGCATTAAATACATGTTTCAAATGTTTATGCTAACTAGATAGGTGCTTGCTTTGGTGTTTTTGTTTTTATCAGTAAATCTTAAAAAGGGTTTTGGGATTTTGTTGCTTGTGTATTAATAAGTTTGATTAGTATTTGGGTACTTTGGTATGAGAAAGGAGGAATCAATCTAATGCGATTACTAATTTTCCGAAGTATTTTTGTCTAAATGTTACACCTTATTGTTTAGTTTAAGGATATTTTGGAACTTGAATCCCTGTGTAACTTTGGGGAAAACAACTAACCCAGCTGAGATGATGGCAACTTTGTGCATTGCAAGTAAGCTTTATCAGGTTAAGATAGTTTCCTGTGATTTCCTGACACTTCGTGTTTGAAATACGTATTGTTTTTATTGAAGAATATTGTGTGTGTAAGGTAGCAATGCTTTCTGTCTATGCAAATCACAGCTGATAGGCGGTCGGCAGAAAAACACTCAGAGGTGTATTTATAGTTGCTAACTGCACTGTGTGAACCAAAAAGATCTGTCTGGTCCTGATAAATATTCTGTGAAATAACTACCCACCTAGACATGCTGGGAACACCCGGGATCACTGAGACCTTTACATCTTTCGAGATGTAAATATTCCAAGATGCATTCTCTGTTTTTTGTTGTGTTTTTTTTTTTTTTTTTTAAAATTCGTCCCAACAGAAACAGAATAAATCTTTATTTTGAAACTTTTATTTTTAAAATCATAAAAGCCCAATACCTGAAACTTGGAACTTTCTTGAAACTTTGAGGACAGGTGGCAACATCAAGTATGCTTGTTTGCAGGATTGTGACAGTTTTGTTTTATAGAGCTTTTAAGTTAGAAATGTTGAACTTGATCAGCATATGGTACTGGCTAGCCTCATCTCTACCAGCTCTTTTGTTATCTTGTTATTGTTATAGGTCTTAATGACAGTTGTAAGCCATAGTTCTGGATGCAGGGGTTAGTCCACCCTGGGGAGGAGAGGGAGAAACAGCAGTGTGGATTATGGAAATATGAATTGATCTAAAAAGCAGCTCTCTTGTAACAGAATGGGACTCAAAGAAAGACTGGGGAGAAGCTGGTGAAAAGACGATGGAATATGATGTGAAAATGATCATTTGAATGCTTTTCTTTTCATTCCCAGCTGCTGTGTTCTGGTGAAAAGGCATGCATTTGTATATCTTAAGGCTGGGTGAAAAAGGGCCAGATGAATGGAATTACTTGTTAGATATGTCTTCATTTTGAGTCAAATAAATTATGTGCATTTTAATAGACTGTATGCATATGTTAGCCATTTTTTTTTATCATACAGCTGTGATATTGGGGGACTCCATTTTGTAGAAATGTTCTTTTCTCTGTTTGCTCAAATAAGTACAGTATTAATATTTGACTGTCCTTCAGATATTCTGTATCAGCCTATCAAAAATAACTGTTAGTGATTTGGCTTATTCCTACAGCCTTCAGCGGTGTGCCAAGCCAAAGAAGAAAAAATTAACTGATGGTTGAAACAGTGATGACAATCATTTGGAACGTCTTCCAGAAAGACTGCCAAATTGTCATGTGTGATGTCGTTGTTGACTGACCTCAACTGCCCTCAGAATATTCCAGTCTAATGTCACCTAATTCGTTATTCTGTGCTACCTTATACTTTCTCATCTACTTGCTTAGTACCCTCCATCCACTTTAGTCTTCAATATGTTGCCTCTGTTTTACTTTCAGCATTGCTCTTGTGTCTCAAGCTTACTGCTGCTCTTTGAGGAATATCCTAACTAGCTCAGCCTCTTTTTGTGTTTGGTAGTGGATGTAATATTCCTGAACCCTGTGTTTGGTTCTTGGCTCTTGCTCTGCCTTTCTTGATGATAGTTTTCTGCGGAACTGGGAAAGCATTTGAGGCACATTGGTTTGCTGTTACTGCTACAGGTATTTGAAGTGTCACTTCAAATAATTTGTTTATATTTTGTTAAATAAAATAACTTTATTTTACCTGTTACTTATGTTAGGAAATGATCTGGGATCAAATGTCATAATCCAAGTATGATGAAATCAAGGAACCAGGGCATTCTGGTGCCAAAGAGCGAGACTTGATGGGCCTGAGATCAGGCACTGGAGCAGCAGAGGACTTTGCCAGCAGCAAGAGCAAGGCAAGGGTGGTTAGTGGGCTGCAGCTAGAGGGGTCCAGACTACATGTTTTGGGATCCTGGATGAGGAATAAGTGAAGGTGAAGTAGCTCCAGGCAGGTGATCAGGAAAGGAAATACATTAACCCATCAGAATATAATTATTTATGGTACTCATTATTTCTGTATAAGTTTTCAGGGCATTGTGAACTATTTGCCTGATAGACTCTATTTGCTTCTTCCCTAAGCAGAGGTGTCAAGTTTCTGGTTTTTGTGTGAGTCAGTTTCTGTCTGCTATCATTAATAAAAGTACAATCAGTAACAAAAGATCCACATCTGAGAAATAACCTGTCTCTGAGGGCACAGTGCATGCTTATCTCTGTCCTTTGTCCTTCACTAGGTACTAATGGCCACTATTAGAGGAAAATATACTGGGCCAGTGCAGACTCAGTGCATCAGTTCTTGAATTTTAGACTAAAGTTGGGAAGAGGGAAGACCTTTTTCAATTTATAGATAAATCCTGCTGTAGGAATAGGTTTTTTATTAATTTTCAGTAAGTGCAGTGAAAATTTGGGTTAGATTTGTGAGTGTCTTCCCTGAGCATGGGCAGTTTTGTTCTTCTGCATCAAAGTGAAGCAGCTGAATATCTTCCTGGCTGTAGCTGCTTGTGCTGCCTGGCTTGCTGGTAGAAGCTGCCTCCCTCTCCTCTTAGCTGTTCAAAGTTGGCTTATGATATATCAGAGGTCTAAGCTAAGCTGATTGACTTTGTGCTGAAGTGGCTGAGGGATGCTCGCATGCAGAAACACCAACCTGAAATTGTTGCAGAGTAATCTCTAGCAACGATACCGTAGCAGGGAGCCAGAAGGTCTGGACAGGCTCAGCCACAGGTAAAGCAAATGTACATTGTATATCGCCTTGGGAAAAAATACATCGAATTGTATGTCTGTTGTGTTTTATTTTTTGTGATAGTCATCTGTCTGTATCTGATAACGCAAGGGATATGTTAGAGCTTTAAAATTATGCTTGTTTGCTTCTTCCCTGTCCCTCTTTGGTCTTGGAGTTGTTTCATCTCCATTTTTCAACACTGTTGATAGTATCTGAATTTAGTATTACTAAATTACTACAATTACTATTACTACAAGTGAGTCTTGTTGAGCTATGTTATGGTAAGGCTTAGAATTTGACCTATGCTGCCTGTAAAACAAGAAATAACTGTTTTCTTTATAAAAATATCACAAATAATTGTAATTATGAAATGATAATCCTAGCAGGTTCCTTAGAAGCTGATTTCCTTTCTCAGTTCCTTTTCTTTTGGCTATAGATTTTCTAGCTCAAGAAACTCAGCCCACACATGTAATTGGTTTCGCTACCCTTTACAACGTAATGTGGTTCCCTGACTTCCCCTACTACTGCCACAGCCATGAGAGCAGGCATGCTTCCCCATAGGACTGCACATTTAGAGGTGGACAAGCCCAATCAAGGGTTTAACTTTTGGACTGTATCACCTTATTTATCAGCATAAGTCATTCTCTACTACAGATATTTTCTCTTGGTGTGGGACCCAAGTTGTTCATTAACTTATGTGATACTTCATTTATTAACTACTTTTAAGTTTCTGAGTTGCCAGCAAAATCAGGATTTCATCATGGCATATGCTGTATGGTCATTTTATGAAAAAAATCAGTGGAAGGTTCTGATTCTGGAAGAGCATCACCTGGCATTACAAGACACAGTTTCACTCCCCAGCCTGAGGAGGCCAATTCTTGCATATAAGCAATCTCTAGATCTGGTGTTGACCTTTCTGGGTACATCAGTACTGGGTATTTACTGGGCAGACCAATTGTTCAATAGAAGCTTCCTAGGCAAGGAATGACTTCTATTTACAGACACTCTCTGTTTCAGGACTTATCTTTTAGGTAACTAATGCAGTACTTTTTATTTATACTTAGGATTTAGTTCAGAAAAAGGAACAATTTCATATGTTGTGCTCAGGGCGCTGTTCCCAGTTTGACTATTGTAGTCAAAATGTTTGCTTGCTTGCTTCTGTTTCTGAAATATGCCTGGGTGAAAGTGTAATGGTTATAAAACTGAGGGAATCAGAAAGTGTAAAGTGGTATTTCAAACAAGGTGGAGTTTTCTGTTTGTTTGTTTTTTACCTGTCAGTCTGCAAAAACATGTTTTATGGAAAAATCCACTTTTTACTGATGACACTAAGAGGAGACTTGAAAGAACTTCAGTAGTTGTCAAAAATGTTTGCTGGTTGTACATCCAAAAGTCTGGCAACCTCTGATTACCTGTATTGAAAAGACGATGTGGTGCCGTGTGTGGCTAGAAACCATTATCTCATTTATGAAGTAAATCCATTTAGCTGGTTTCTCTCTTCTGCCTCAGAAACGATTTTCTCCTTTTCTTGCGTCTGACCTTTCATTCTGGTTTTCTGGTTGCTGCATGTTTTGGGTCTTCTGCCTTGGCTACTTCCATCAAAAGTGCAGTTGCTTTTTTTGGTTTGTTTCTTTTATAATTAGTACTATGTGTAGTTTGAAGTCTCTGGTGAAATACTAGAATTTATGGAGGAAAAATAATTTGGAATATATTTGGAACAACATATGCTTGGAGTTGAAATGAATCTGAAATGTATCAACTGTCATCAAGAGTCATTTGTCATGCTTGAAATTTTATGACTTTTTCAATATATTTTATTTTTATGGAAATGCAGCTATTTATTATTTGTAGTATATTTTTATAGCTAAGTTTCCTTTTAAAAATTTCTTCCCTTGATGATTGAGAAGAAAATCTTGCAAATAGCAGCCTTTTGACCTGAGTGTCAACTATGCTCTACTTGTGATATTCCTTGATACTGTTTTGCAGACATTTCTGAGACTGCAAACTTCACTTTAAAGCAATATATTGAATAGGTAGAGTTGGGTATGTTGCAGATAGGCTCATTTCTGTCCTAAGCTATCAGAGTATTCCAAGGTGGAATGAAAAAACTAACAGGACAATTTCTCTGTTCAGTTTCCAGATAATGTTGGAGATACTGTCATTGAAAGTGTATATTAATAAAAAGTCACTTTTCCCCTACTGCATGATGATAGAAAATTGTGTCATACTCTGGTGTCTTTTTTTGTACAAAATCTAATGGACTTTCTTAAAGGTAATAAATGCTCTACTACCTTAAAAGTTAAGTATTGCCCACGTAGTAATCTCAAGAGTGGAGACGGAAGAACATATTTCCTGTTTTTCCCAGCTCTCTGCTATTGCCTGGGGAATAATGGTCTCCCTGACATGAGTCAGGGAAGTAAGGGGAAACTATTTATTGGTGCATGGGATACAAATATTATATGCTTCCTAGAGCTGTATGGCAAAGTATTTCTCTTGTTTTTGTTTGCCTTGCCAGTAATAGGGGTAGATGGTAATGTTTCAATCTACACTTAGTCTAATGGGAACTTTCTTTGGGAAGAAGAGCATTGTCAATTTTTTTGTTTTTATTATGAGTTCCAGGAAAGTTGAGGGTTGTCTTTAAGCAGGTATATTAACCTGTGCTGAACTTCGTATTGTTTTAACTGTTCTGCTATTTGTAACTAAGCTTGTTATTTTAAAGTGAACTTTGGGTCCCTGTATGCTACGCTGGCTACATACAGCCACAACTGTGGCTGAAATATGCTTTATTTTTAACTGGTTACATGGTGAGATTCAGCAGCAATTAGACAAATAGAGACTCCAAGATGTTATAACTTAGCAAAAATCTCTGAATTTTTAAACTTACTCTGTGATTGTTTAGGAAGCCTTATTCTTCAGTCTTGCAGGATAGTGAGATTAACAATGCCTTTTAAAATACTCGGGATTAATTAATACATTTGTTCTTTTCTCCTTCTAAGGTGCCTTTGAAAGATGCTCTAAAAGCAGTAGTCTTATGCGTGCTGCCTGGGATGCCAGCCTTAGTCTGCTGTACAGGGCCAGAGTGTCCGGTAGTGTGCCTCCAGTAGAAGTGTACTGCATCCTGGTCATGTCACTGTTCCAGTCGTTAATTTTCTTTCATTTATTGTTGTCTGTATTTAATGTACTCTTAGTTCTAAGTGATGTTGCAACCATCATCTATAAGTTCAGTAGCAGATACAGCTGACCTTCAGGTCTCTGCTGCCACTTCTATGATAGCTACTTGTTTACATGATTTTGCTTCTCTAAGATCTGAATATCTTCTTGTTACCTTGTTGTCTAGAGTCTTTCTGTCCCGCTACCTTGTCTGTCTTAATGATTTAACTGTGCCCTTATTGCTCTGTAGAGCATAGCGCAGCTAGACTAAGCTACCAAGAACCTTCAGCTGCCTGTCTGGCAGGAGCAAGTAGGTGAATCAACCTCTTCTTCCTTCCAGCCTCCCCTTGGGCATGTAGCTGAGAGGTGGCCAAGTGAAGAAGAGATAGGGAACAGGAACAAGAAAAATTAACTCTGATTGGAATTCTGTAAGCGATCTCCTCCTCATTTGCGGGTATTCAGCTCCTCATTCATTTTAGACAACAAGTATTTCTTTGAATAAGCTTTAGAAAGATGAAGACATGACACTTTTTAGAGAGAAAGTCGTCTTCTAAAAGGCTTGGTGTTTAAGCATTATGAATAACCTGATTCTTCTGAATGTCAGTCATATATTGTAGGGCCTCTCCAGTTGTAGTTTATGTGTGAGCCAACTAAATGAGGATCAAAAATTGTTCTCAGCAATGGAGTAGAACTTGTGTTCTGTGGGTCAAAACAAACTGATTGTAGGAATGTACACATAGCTCAGCTTAGTGGAGTTTTAATCTTTCACGGATCCATTAGTGACATGGCCCATGTCACATACAATCCATTCTGCTACATGGTCCTGAATCACCTTCCCCTTTATATGTTTGTCAGGGATGTATGAACCCTTACATGTCAGCTCTATCTGGATAGGATTAGGTGTCAGAAGACACACTGCCATCCACAACTTACTCTGAAAACTGTCAAATGAAAAGAACAGGTCTATTTTGAGCAAGCTGCTATTGCATAAATTTTCTTCTTTATCTTCTGGGAATAGAAGTATTGCAACAGGTAGAGCTTAGAGAGCACATCTGCGGGTCCGTGTTTTGCTACCCGCACAACACTGAAACTCCTGTCACGCAGTTGTGTTACCCCCACCATTTTACGTCATGACTGCATTCATCCTGTGGTGTTACGCTGCAAATGAAATGGTGCTATGTGCACGTGACTTCTGTGGGGCTACCCCATAAATATGACTAGCAAGCCAATTAGTAATTGCTATTAAATATTAATATTTCTCTGAAACAATTTCAGAGAATTCTTCATAATTTGCCTTTAGACCTAGAGGAAAATTTGAAATATCTGAAGGCAAAAATGCAGAAAGTTAACTACTGATTGTGTTTCTTTCCAGTGTACAAAGTGGGACTCGTTGCTAAGTCCGGAAAACTTTTTTGTTTCAAATGATTCATGAAGGTTGGAGAAAGGTGTTGCTTGTGTTGCAGAGAGCTTGCTAGAATCACGTGGTTGTACACTTCTGCTTTCCAGTCTCTTCTTCACAAGAGCCTTGAACTCCTGAAAATTCTAAATTATATGTACGCTTTATTTAACAAATATGGAAGTGATAGCTAAAATACTGAAAACTGGAGATTTCTGACTTTTAAAAAAAGGTTTAAAAAAAAAGTAAAAAAAAAAAAGCGCCATGTAATTTAGTGGTTCATTCTTGCAACAATGAAGTTCTGTAACCTTAAGGTGCATTTTTCTTTTTCTTTCTTGAAACAGCTTTTCATCTCCACCCTTAACCATTTGCATTTAATGTCTGTATTCTTCTTTTCTTTAAGTGTTCAGAAAGCAGCTGATAATTTTTTTTTTTTTTTAACCCTACAGAACTACTAGATAATCACTGAATGATGCACTTTGGAGGGAGGCATGTAGAGGTTAAAAATACTTACGGAGGCCTGATAATGACTTCCATACTTTAGACCTTTGGATTTCCGTGAATGTAATCTAAGATTAAAATTTTTATTATTGAAACCATTTGGGCCTTTCTTTATTGTAGCTACAATTTTCTGATGAGATTTTTAGCAGAGGTAAGAGCTAAGTCTTTGAAATGTAACTACTGATGCTGTCTTCACATGGGTCCCTGCTGTGGGTGTGCATGACTTCAGAGGAAGGAAAAGGAAAAGTCGATGGCGAGGACAGAGCTTGCCTTTTCATCGGCTGTTTTCTGTAGCAGCATTAGAATTTCACCTTCGTTGAACCATGATGATGAAGGGCTCAACACTGCAAGATGCTAAGCAGCCTGGCTTTGATTTAAGAATGAACCTAAATCTGTGCTTAACTTTTAAGCATTTAAATATTCCCACTGAAGTGACTGGTTTGAGTCAGAAATACCTGTCATGGCAGTCTTAAATCTCAAGTAGGTCTCTTGTTTGTATGTTTGGACTGGCACAAGGTGACTGAAAACTATAGTAAGGAATGGTGAAATAGAGTCCCCTTTGAGGAAAGATCAGAGAGGAAGTTGGGTTAAGAGTGAAGAAGAGAGGAGTGTGGAGTTGGAGATGGGGATTTGAAGAGGGAAAACTGGTAAGAAGAACCAAAAGAGAGACCTGCAGTCAGGTGTTTCAAGAGAAAACATTTAAAGAGAGGTTAGTACGGAGAGGAAGTTCTAGCAGGAAGAAAACAAGAATTTTGAAGGACAATTAGATGAAATACTAGAATAGAATAACAAGTAGGTTTTGTCAACAAGGGAAAAAAAGGAGACTGTTTAATGAAGTAGATATGACAAAGATAAAAGACTGACAAAAAGGAGAATTTCCCCTTTCAGTGAAAAGGGATGGGGGAAAAGAACTTCACAAAAATAAGGTAGAGAAGTAAGAGAAAGACAAAAGCTAGAAAAATAGTGTTACTAAGAAAGAAAACAGTTAAAGAAGTAAGGATTGGGGGGGAAGTGCAAAAGCATTTTGTAACTAAGTGGATGACCATTTATTTGTGCTCCTATAATTGATATTTCTTTGACTGATTTCTGCCTCAAAACAGAATAAAGAGATGAGGATAGATAGATAGTTATTTGAGTTTTAGTTTATATGAATGGTTTTGGTAACCTGGTCTGGATTATGTAATTAAATAATTCAAATTATCTTGGTTACTGTCTATTTTATTTAAGCCATTTCTTCCCTGGGTATCCTGACGTGTCTTTGGAATGAGCATGGTGTGACTGTGTCTCAGTGTAAGGCTGTTCCCTTTCTTCTCCAGAGATGCTCTTTCCATATGTAGAATGGACCTGGGGGAGAACCCACCTGCTTGCTTGAGGAACAGTCTTATGCTGCAAATAAACGCAGAAATAGTTGGAAGGTAACAGGACTCTCTTTTTAAAAACAGCGTCTAAACTGCTATTTATGAAGTGGTTCAGCATTCTCGATACCTTAAAATATTCCAATCAGGAAAGATTTTCAATCCTTTCGCAGGGATGCACTTGGAAAAGATCAAGTTCTTTTCCCTCCCCACTTAAATGCAAACTGCAGAATACGTTATAATATGAACAAAAATGCTGGGGTGAATAGTTCCCACATCCTTCTAACCTCAGAAATTAATCAGGTTAAGCTTCAATACTTAATTATTTCAGTAGTATAATATTAAGTGATTAACTTAATTTATGTCAATTCATCAAGTCATCAGGCCTCATCTACATAGGAAAAGGTAACTGCCTGAAATGCGTAAGTTAAAGTGAAAAAAGATACATTAATAAGCTGATTCTGTAATATATAAAAAGCCTGGTGCAATTTTCCTGTAGAAGCAGCTCCTGTACCTTCTTCCAGCTGTGGTGAGATCCCATTGTGTCTTGTTCAAGTGGAAAAAGAAACAAGTATCCTTCCAAATCACTGTGCTCTACAACGTATACTGAACAGCCCTGAAGGTTTCATACGCTTGTATCAATTGACTGTGATATTATTTAAAAAAAAAAAATCCTATCTTTTCTAGTTAGTAAGGAATATGGTGTATATCTTGAATCTAACCAAAATGACTAACCAGTAATTTCACTTAAGGGCAAGACTGTGAGTTGTCAGGAGCTTTTCTCCAGAAAACTGGTGTGTATGAGTTCAGAAGCATCTTCTACCACCTTCTACACTGCTTTATGAAATACTGATACACAGAATTAGCTGTACGGGTATCCAAATAAGCAAGGAACGCTAAATAATTCTTACTTTTTAGGCTTCTGTAATATCATCTCAATGTAGAGCCAGGGAGCATGACCAGGCCAGGCTGGAGTTGTGTAGTGCAATTGATGAAAGTGAATTAATAAAACCACTGGACCATGAGCCTGTGAGAGTGCAAGCTTCTGCTGCTGTACCATAGGCATAAAGAAATATTTTCTTAAATACCATTTCCACTTTTGTTTAAGCTTTTTGCGAGGGAAGCAGTATGCTGTAGTTCACATGATATTAATTTTATGATTTTCTTCTTTCTTTTGGAGCTTGTATAAGGAATGAGAGAGTTATACTTTAACATAGCAATTAAACTTAATTGTGTATGCAACTGTAGGTGTTTATTTGGTGTTTGAAAGCAAATAGATAATCTTTTACTGGTGTGGGGTTTTTTTAACATTGTTATCCTGTTCCCCATGTATACAATTTCTTTCCTTTATGACACAGTGACCATTTCTGAAAGCACTAATACTGTGGGAACCGGAGGGGGAAATAATCATGGGGCACGTGAATCAAGGATATTTTGTTTTCTGAAAGACTTGTACAACCTTTTGTCTTCAGAAATAAACACATACTTTTATGAAGCTATGAAAATAAAAGACAATAAGTATGTTATTCTTTTTCTGAGAATGTGTATGTTGACTCAAGAGGAAGTCCTGGCTGAGTTATGGATCCTTGAAAATGATGACCCATTAGGAGACAGAGCTTAAATTTTATTCAGTAGAGAGGTTACTGGAAGTATCAACTGTAATTGTACATGAATAGTGACTGTGTATGTGAATGTGTATATAATGTCATTTGCATTTTAAATTTGTCTAGGAGCATCTTGAGGGCATCTTGTTTTCTTCCATTTTAAAAATCTGAATAGCACCTGTAATTAAGGGAGAAAACTGAGCCCTGGAAGCTAGGTAGGACTTCCATCTATTGATCCGTGTAAACCTGGCTTACGCTGTCAGGGGAGAAGCAGTCAACTGCTGAGCTGCTTTGTCACTGACATAAGCTGAGAGAGGATTTTTTTTTTTTTTTTTTTGTCTATACTGTTTATACACCAGTCTATAGACCTGCTGGCTGGTTGAATTTTAAAGAGTGCGGAGGTTTAAAGACTTGTCCCCTGAGGGATGCTCCTGCCAGTTGGGAAGCGAGCTGAGGCTGCTCTGCAGAAGTTGTGTGCACGTGTGCTGGCTGGGGGAGGGATGGAGCAGAGCTGGGGGAAACGCAGTCCTGCAGCTCAGCCTGGAAAACGCTGCAAAACATACCCATAATTTTCAGGTTGTTTAGTCAAAATATTGAGCTAATACCTTTGATTTTTTTGTTTTTGTTTTCTTTTTCTTGTGTGATAATTTATTCTGAGAGAATACAATGGGGAACATAAATGAATACATTTCCATACCCAATTCTGAGTCAGTGCTAAGCTCACCAGGCAGCAATTAAAATCCTTGGTAATAAGGATCCTCCTATAGTGTGAGAATAGGTGCAGATTTGGAAAGAGAATTTAAAGAGAGTATGACATTCTGTTTCTTTGGAATGGGAAAAACAAGCTTCATGAGCCTGAAGTAAGAGACTATTTGGAAATGTTTAGGAAATTTCTGAGTTAAAAGTTTTGATTAGCCTTTCTGCTTGCTTTTTTTTGTTAGAGTTTATTATTACTACCAGCAGCATCTGGTTTCCTACCTACAGAAATTAAAATGTTTACCTGCTCTGTTTGTATTTTGCTTGTCATGCTTCCACAGTGGCCACTCACAGTAGTCAGGATGGTGCTTGAGCTGTTTCTTTTGGAGAATATTATATGTACTGCTGTTGTTCATAATTAAGTTAATACCTTGCTCAAAACACAGTATGTGGCTTTCATATCCTTCTTTATCTGTGCTGACAAAGTAAAAGTTCCAAAAATTTCTTGAACTCTCTTGTATGACTTAGAAATGCTAGCAAAATTGACTTTTCCATTTTGTACTGTATGATGATTTACTGGGGCACAATCATACACCTTTAAAATGTCGCAACTAACATATACATGTTGTATTCAGAGGCATCTTTTTCCTGAACTATTTGTCCCTTGCTGATTAACTTGCATGGGTTCTTCATGTTTTGCACTATCCACTGAGCCAGGCAAATGTTTGAACTAAATAGTCATTGTGGTGTGTAGGAATTTAAATATATAATTTCCCCTAATGGGAGTTGACTGTTCAACATGCAGTAAATAGAGAGTTCAGGCTGGAGAGTGCTAACATCTTAAATCAAGTTCTTAAACCGCCATGTGCAGCTCTGGAAATTTGCAATCAATATGCATTTTTCTGAAAACACACACCTCGTGTATACAGCAGTATATCTGTCGCTGTTGGTCTGCTACAGAAAGGGAATTCTGTAGCTTTGCTGACCAACTCTGTCGACGTTGATTGTCTCTTCTTAGCTGAAGCATTACACAGAGGGTTTGTTTTCCCAGTTGGGAGCAAGGAAATAAAACCTGTTTTTCTGGGATCTTGTAAGGTCATTGTTTAATATTTGCTGCTAACTGATCTGGTAATTAACTTTTTTTTTCTTAAAAAGAAAAATGTTGACTAGTTTGAGACCATTTTTATATTTTAATTAACACGTTTTATTTGCCACTAAACAGCTTCTTAAATAAAATTCTGCAAGAAAGAGTGACATTATCCTTTCATATTATGGTACGAATGTAGATCTGGTGGATTCCCCCCCCCACCTCTTTCCCTTTATTAATAGCGAGGCTTGGTTGTGAAACCCAAAGGGTTAATCATATAAATTTCTCCTTTGGACCAGCAGACAATTTCCATCATTTTCAGCATTTGACTATGGAACATGTATAGAGTTGTTATACCTCTCTCTAATTCATTCTGCTGCCAACTTCATTCCCTTTTCTCTGCCTGCATTTTAATTGAAACAACATTGTATTTTTGAGCCAGGATCTGTCAGAAGTCCCTGTGGCTAGTCTGTGGTACAAGTAGCAGCAGACGTGGCTTACCCATATGGTGTGGTGCTTCTTGTAAAATCCATATGGCCTTGTTGAAGGGAATCCCAGCGGGGATGTGAAGGGTGTTAATACCCTTCAGGCCAGGCCTTTCCCTCCTGGGGCTTCTATGGCATTGTCTTTGCAATCTGCCAAAGCACAAACTTAATTCCTTTTTAATAATCAATTATTTCAGTCCAGGAACGTGTGCTGTATTTTTTGCAATCATATATTCCTTGAATTTAATATTTGTTATGAGTATTTTTTGGTATTTTTTTAAAAGCAAGCTGTAGGGCAGTTGCTAGCAAATACAGATAAACGCCTTTTCAAAATCTTAACTTTATTTCTTTTACTTGTATTTACAGGAAGTGCTGAACAGCATTCCAAAGTTCTGCTTTCCTTTTGACATTGAAAGGTATGTATTACAGTTATTGTTTATTTAAAAATATTTCATAGAAAATGATATTTAGCATAATTGCAAGGAAAGATTTAAAGAAAAGGAAAACATATTGTACTCCCTAAACTTGCACCTGCAGATAAGAAGAACATGTCCTTTGTGTTCAAGTAAGTATGAAATCACTAATAGGAAATTATCACAGCAAAATGCAACCTTTACAGAATTTTGGGGATATCTCTTTCAAGGTAGAGCTACGTTCTGGCTCCCATTTTTGTCCATTATAATTGTAAACACCATCTGTGTTAATATAAGCATATAACATAGTTTCCTTCAAACGGCAAGCATCATAAAAAATGTTACGGTGCACCAGGATATAAAAACACACTGAGCAGTACTGAAAACATGTTGTTTGAGTTCAAAGAAATTAAGACTTTAATTGCATGGAAATAACTGAATATGCAATTGATTTTTCTCAGAGAAGAATCAGGACCATTATTTATAATTAATTAGCCCTTACCTTTCTGGTATCAGTTATAGTGTGGCTTCCATGTAATGATGCCAGTCATTTAAATTGTTCACATAAAACATTTTTATTAATTAAAATATTTATTTAGGCTTGTCAAAATGACTAATGATAATTTATTTAATCAATTGGTACTCACTCAGTTTGGAAAACTCATATTGTCCAAATCAGCAAAGATTGAATTCGAAGCTTGATTTGCATAATTAATGAAAGATACACCCAGGTAGTGTGCAGGCTGAGCCGGTTTCAGAACAACATTGGCATCAGTTGTAGATGGAGACTCAAAGACGGGAAGCATCTATCAGATGCAAGAAGCTACTATCTGTGGAGTAAAAGATGGTGTATGTATAGAGGAAAGAAGAGAGGCTTTGCAGAAAAACACGCTGGCAAAATAAAGATCTTCATAAACACAACTTCCCTGAAGTAAACTAGGTTCATTTAGTCTTTTATAGTTGAATTTAATTCAGTTGTTTGGGTTTTGGACTGGTTAAGCTCACTGTCCTTTAAGCTGTTTTAATGACTTAACTAATACAGTTGTCAGTGTTGGCTTTAAAGCATTAAAGTCTTTAATGTGCTTAAAATATGTACAGAATTCTATTTAAAATTGGTAATGAAGATGAATAATGGAAATAAAATTTGAGGATAACAGAAAAAGGTGAGGTTCTGTTGCTGCCATCCAGTGGCAAGAAGATAATCAGTGGCAGCAAATAATTATTTTCAAATAACTCATCTTGCATTAACTATTTCTGTTGAACTATTCAGAAGACACTTAGTTGCTTGTATGAGATGGATAAGCTTAATCAATAAACTGTGCGAATACATGAATTTATAGCATAGCTAGGTATGTATTTTAGCTGAGTATCCAAAGCCGGGGGGGGGGGGGGAGCAAGGAAAAAAAGAAAAGTTATGGGATGTTTGTTGTTTGTCTGTTAATGCAGGCGCTCCTGTGCGCCCCTCCCAGACATGCTTTTTGACTCTTGGCCTCATACTCAGCTGTAAAGCAGTGCTCTCAAAGGTGCAAAATTTCTACAAATTTCATAAAATTGGCAGTTGGACGGAGGAAGGAGAGGTTCTTGGAAGCTGAGATAGACTGATGGGGGAACAACACTGACGTGTTCGGTCTGGCCTGCTGACTGCTCCGGCAGTACCGTGGTGTCTTTAAAGTCAGCCACCGCACTCACAGCTTCTTGTGTGAGTTTTAGGGGATTTGTGGGAGAATGAAAGGCAATGAGACATCATGAGAGTATAAAAGAGCACGGGCAAGGAGGAGGGGCAGAGCTATTGTGGGGAAAAGGATGGAAATACTGGAAGCTCATTCAAGAAAGCAGGCGACTGTTTACTGGCAAGCTATTTGTGTGAACAACTTACTGGCTGTGTGGTGTATGTTACTCCTCAGTTCAGGCATTTTCTATAGTGTAGACATATATTACCACTTTTTCAAAGAAAACTTCAGCTGTCTTCTGCTTTCTCAGTTTTATTTTTTGTTTTGAAATTTAGACTGATAAAGAAAAGTATTGAGAAAAACACTGCTGTAGCTCCTTTTTCATATGGCTTTTTTCCAATGGACATTTAAAATGTGACAAGCATATTCGTTTTTGTCTAGCCGTAAATGTGCTTTTCACTTGTCTGGTGAATATATATATAAAAATATGTGTGTGTGTGTGTGTGTATATATATATATATATATAAAAATTTATGGGTTTTTTTTCTTGTATAGAGGATCATGATAGACCATACAAGTAATACCCCCAAGTATTTTACAGGCAGTTTCAGTGAGAGTTTCTGTACAGAAAGCTTTGATTGAAGTGAAATACAAAGTATCCGTTTCATTGATTGAGCATACTGTACTTTAGGGAGCATAGTTTCTCAACCTGTATCATGCGTACTATTACCTATATAAAACACTTCAAGCAATATCTGGTCCTAGTAAGAGCTAGAAATTACCAGTGCAAAAGTGATAACTTCCACTGATGCTGCTGATCAAGATACCTAGAATTAAAAAATGTGACTCTGTTCCATAGATTCCTACTGTACAGCAGAGTTGGAGGGAATGGAGTGTATTTTCTGTTAACTAGGTAAATAAAATTCATTAAAGTAGGAAGTCTATATTCTTCAAATTATGGAAATAGGAAAGTTAAAGCACAGTGGTAAGATCCTCGTCACCCGTTTTCCTCCACCTCACCTGTATTAATTAGTGAATGAATTGAAAAGTGAATGAAATGAGAACATGTATTTGATTTTGTTTTATTCACTATGCTACAGTGAATGTAGACAGAGAGCCAGGTTTGGTTCTTACTGTTTGATGCATCTTACATCATCTCACCAGACATACTTACTTAATCTTTTACGCAGATGCTATAAATAGCTGTACTCTAATCATTCTAATTATCAAAAGTTTATACTGTGAATGGTGATTAAAAATCTATAGGTAACTCCCATTAAATTTAAACTGAAGGTCAAGCCAAAATAGGCACAATGGTGTAATGTTTTGACCATGACTTAAACTTTGAGTTTTATATATATAATTTTTTTATTGAAAGCAAGCACATAATTTCATTACTGCTGGTTATGGGGCTTACATTTTCTTTTGAAGGGGTTAAGAAATTAATTGCGTCATATAAGTTCTTGAGCATTTGCTCCAAGAACCTATGTCTTTTTTGTGAATAAATGATTTTAGGCTTAATAAATGGCACAATTGTATAACATTCCAACAGTTTGCTTGTAGATATTTAGGAATAAGTTCCCTTTTCTCTGCTGCAGAATTCCTTTCTTTGTTTCTTTTCATACGGAATAGGAGGATTTAACGTTTGAGAATGTAGAGATTTTTAATGTTTGCTAAACTAATACATCAGAAAAAGCACCTTGTTCTCTCTTTTGTTCCTTGAATCCTTTATGCAAATTCTGCATGGTTTTCTTCACCTTTCTCCAGCGGTCTTCTGTATTTTTCCCTCTCAACCCAAAACTCAGGTATAACTTTGCAGACAGCCCACACATCGATCTCTACATCCATCAGTTATTTAGCTGGGTGATGACTAGGGAGCATGCAACTTCTCCTCTTTTTCCTTTTGGCCCCATTTCAAATTCAGTCCTAAGTTGTGCTACATCGATGCTTGACCCCTCAATTTTATCTGTGCTTTGAATCTCTCTCATTTGTCTCCACCATAAATACTTCCCCTCTCTCCTTCCATTCCTCTGTCTTTTCCCTTTCAAGATGCATTTCTTCTGCTGAATGTGTAGCACATGTGGCTTTTTAGCTAAGATACTTTGGAAACAGCCTGTAGGATCAGCATGGAGACAATGATATGTACCTCATTGATTTCCCCTACCGCACTCACCTGATTGCAGGGAAGTGTTGTATTTTGGAGCATAAGAAGTGGCTCTACTGCTGATGCTGTAGAATATTTCTCGTTAGCAGTAGAATATTACTCAATTATGGGAATTACTGTGCATATTATTTAACTCATAATCTATTAGAGTCAATGAGTAATGATGGCGGGAGTGACATCGCTTTCACTCTCTTGTTCCTGGCTAGTGCTGTTTCTGTTGGTATTTCTGGTAGAAGTTTGTGTGCAGAAACACAGCTATGATCAAGACAAGTGCAAAACAATGGCTGGAGAGATCATTGGATTTGCAGATCTTGTGAAAGGCAATTATAAGCTATCTTACACAAAAAGTTTTGCCTTCAAAGTAAATAGTTGAGAATGAAAAGTAAATAATTGAGAACATATTTCAAGCTTTACAGGTGAAGATAAACTATAGCATCTCCTGTACACTTCAGTCATTCCAGTCAGTTTGCAAGATGGGTTATGAACTTGAGAATATAGCAGTAGTTTTATACAGTTGAGTTCTTTCCATCCTTTATCTCATTGTGTTATGGGATGTGCATATGTATGTGTAAGAGAGAAGTCTTTGTAAGGACAGGTTGCAGCATGAACTGTGCGCCGTGGGAGAGTGTAACTATTGATTTCAAATGTGGGTTATTTGGTTTCCATGTGTGTGCAGAAGTGGACCTGTCTGAGGAAACCTGGGCATACTGAGGGAGCCGCAGCGTGCTCTGATAGACCCTGGGCGAGGTACTGTGGCCAGGGCCTCTGGACAGAGCTGGGGTGTGTTGCGACTTAAATACATCCAGTGAGGCTCTTTACTAACTAGTTGTGGTTTCTTTTAATGCTTCTGTTGTTTTGAAAACATAACCCCAATTATAAGTTAACTATGCTTTTTATTTGTGGGAATTTCCTTATTTCGTGGTAGCTTTGTACATTTTCATATCTTCTGCAGTTTTCTTCCGGTTCTTTTTCTTTCTGATGTGTAAGGGGTTGAGGTTTCTGGGAAGCTCAAGTCAGATAGCTCAGTTGGAGCAGAGGAGCCCTCCATACGGGGAGCCTGAGCTGTGGAGTCATGGATCATGGAGTGTGCTTGGAAGTGGAGAAAATAGTCCCTGAAGCTTAGATTTGGGGATAGCAATCAGTTGAGGGAGACAGCACAACCTAGGGTTACCCAGTCTCTCCACCAGCTTGTACCACTACCTTAACATCTGTTTTTCAAATTCCTGCATGAAACGGTTTCTAATCTATTCTCTAATCCGGAGAGAATTAGGGTGAATGACTGGTGGGGTTTGCTTCTCAGCATCAGATTGGGAGATGTAATACATTTGAAATTTTCAGGTTTAGGTAGCAGCCGCCAAAGCCTTAATCAGAACCGTATACTTTAATTACATTGGTCAAGTACGTGTACGTGACACCTTATAATTAATGATACCAGTAACTGTTGTCTATTAAAAATAAGTCATCAAAATCTGTATTCCCATGCATAAAGTCTTTCATTTTTTGAAACTCACTGAAAAAATGAATTCTCTGAAAAATCTCTCTGAAATTCAAAACCCTTTAAAAATTCCTAAAATTTGAAGAAAAAATAATTTCAAACATCATCTGTGTCCTAAACAGATTAATTTGGAAGAGCAATTCTTATTGAGAACAAGGGATAAATTCAGTGATTAGACATGCTATTTTTTTGTTCGAAGAAGAGATTTAATTCCTGTCTTAATCAGCTCTCTCAAGGCGCCCTTAAAATGAGGCCTGAACAATAGCTGTAGTGTAAACAAAAAATCATTAAAATGACTCTTTACCTACTCCATGCGTACCAAAGAGCCTTTTCTGCACTGTGTAGATATGTACTTAGAAAATTTTAAAAACTGCTTTTATTCCTATAGTGAACTGTAATAACCTTGAAAGAGCCCATTGTGGTCTGCAGGGTTAATAAGTATTTACACACATTCTTTGCTATTAGTGATTTATTATTGTTAAACTAAGATTAAATGTAAGCATGCAGGGCAGGAGTTGAAAGTAAGTCAAAAGCAAGGCAGAGGAATGAGTGAGGAGAAGGTCAGCAATGGTTGGGAATGACTTGTGCCTACTCTCCCTGCACAAGTGAGTAGATCATGCTCTCTTCAAATAGCCGACCAGACCAGCATTTTGCAGAAAGTTTTTAAAGCTCGGCCAGTCGATCCTGCGCTCCAATAGAAAGTCTAGATAACATTTTACGTAGGGAATTCTTGTACGTAATAATTGCGTTTTACCTGTGTTGATATTCACGTTAAGGAAAACTTGAAAGGCATCATTGAAGGTGAGACTTGACTTCTGAACAACCTGAGTGTGCTGCAGTGAAACAGAGAGCCACAAGCCTCAAGTCACATAGCCAACATTTGTCCACATGATGGTACATGCAATATATATGTGAAAACTGCAGTGCTAGCACTTTTTGAATGTTTTATGTGTCTGGTTTATACATTGTGGTTATCTATTGATATGCAGACATCCCTAATCATCATTTGTTTGTTTCTGTAAGGTTTACATGTAGTCAGTTTTAATTCTGCTGAAGAGGAGTAAAAAACCAGGCATCCTTGCTGCCTCCAGATCTTAAGTGGAATTTCCAAATTAGAATCCCAGAATTAATTCAGTATTTTAAACTCTGGTCACAAAATGTGGTCCAGATGGATGGTCACTGGCTTCTGTTAGCTGTTACTTTGAAGCAAATGGGACCAAATGCAAACTCTTGGGTTCTTTGTGGAGATTCAGTTTTAGCCTTGGAGTTTTTCTCAGTTCGAAAACCTGCAACATGCTGTTTGCATCTCCTTCTAAACTCTGTGGGAAGCAGTTTTCAAGCTGCGCCATTTTTACACTGACTGTCAAAACAGAGTTCTCTCTCTTAAAGAAGCAAAGGGAAGACATTGAGTTGGAGGTGTTGAGATGGCATTGGAATTGCCTCTTGCTGAACTGTCATAACTGAGCTATTTTTAATAGAGAATATCAGAAATTAAATCTCATTTTTGAAGTGGTCTTGCGTAGTGACACTTTTATGTATGCTTTAATTGCAAAACCGATTATTTTCCCATGTCATCTTCAGGTTTTGGGAAGGGAGGAGGCAAATAACTGAAAGCAAGAGATCCTTACTGATATGAGTTTTTTTTAGGGCTAAGGAATTGTTTTAAAGCAGTGATGGAGTAGTCATTTGCCTGACATACATGTACACAGTACATTAAAAGCAATGCCTGCATAGATGGGCATCTATTAACAATTACTTTTTGTGAATTATTAATGATCTCTTTGGGTTAAGATAGATGGATAGAGACCCCAGCCTAACCATGCCAGGTGTTTGGCAGTGTAAGAAAAAGCCAGTCATGGCTGCAGAAAGCTCCGAGCCTGATGGTGGGACACAGCAGAGCAGAGAGGGGGCGGGAGCAGGAGGCAGGCAAGGTTGCTGTGCATGGTGCGTTATCAGTGCTACCGACTGACCAGCTACTGCTGAATTACTCTGTAAGCCACAGTCTGCACAGGGATGCTGAAACCATGCTGCAGGTTTCAGTGGCGATCTGTTCTCAGGAATAAAGAGGGAAATGCAAAGATGTGAAATAGAAAATTGCATCATTGGCAGGGGAGTAATAACACATTGTTATTGATGGCTCTCTGTTGTATCAGGCATAACATACAGGCAGCATGCTAGCTACGCAGAACCGGAAAAATGAAGAACTGAGTGAAAGCCACTGAGCATTTGCTGTGTTTAAAGAGCACACTAGGTTGTTCTAGTCTGTTGAAGACAAGTGAGAAAAATGCTTGTCTTAATGATTTGAGTTTAATTACCTAAATAAAAAATTCCATTAATAATCATGGGTTTCCAGTGATTATATTGGAATAGAGGTATCTTGTAATGTCATATATGCTCAGCACAGGCTTTTGTTTCAGCCTAGTCACTGGATGCTCACAAGGGACTAGACCAAACTGAAATGAGTGGGAGACTGTACAGTCTGGGTAGTGGTATCACTTAACTAATCTTTTAACCTTTTGTCATGCATGTGTTAAGCAGTGGAATGTGCATGTGTCCCCTGTAACTTCTCTCGCCCTTTGACCATCTTCTATGTTCTTCTTTCCTAGGGGAAAATGTTTATATTTTATTTTGGTGGAGATTTAAAAAAAATCGCAACAGAAAAACCCAACCCATATTGCAGGGGATAAAGTAAAAAAAATATTTTGTGCTCTTGTGAGACTGTCAGATCTGTGAGATCTGTGATGGTTCTCAGCTTCTGCGGGAACTCATTTTCAGCTTGGCATCCAAGAATGAACCACACACGACACATGTTAATCATAGTGCTTACTAGCAGGTGCTTAGGTATTCTGCTGTAGAAGATCATGTAAGAATGGGAACAGAACAGAGGACAATAGAATTACAGGCAGAACTGCTAAGTTTTACATTTTCAAATCTCCATGCACTCCCCATAACAATGTTGTTTTCATTTGGAAGGTCCCTTCCAACCCAAACCATTCTATGATTCATTCTATGCTACACATTACCTCTCCTGGCTGAAAATGCTGAGTCTACCTAAAGCTGATTCTCTTTGGGAGATTTTGGAAAAGTGCAATATGTATTTCTGTGAGTAAACTTCAGATACAGTTCTAAAATGCTTACATTGAATATATTTTGCAATTTCTATGAAGATCACTGAAGTTTGGCCATATTGAAAAGTGGGTCCTCAGTGATCCTCTTTCTGAAGCTGACAAATTGCACAAGAGAGAAAGGTGCCTGGCTTGAGAGCGTAAAGGAGATAAGAGTCATGTCATGGCAGTGAAAATGCCATTTCTTCTTAAAAAGAAATTGGGAAAAGATTCATGCTGTCAAGCAGAAAGTGGGGGGTCAGGAATGGAGGTTGGGACTGGGACCTAGACGTGAGTACAAAGAGTCAGAGGTGACACTGGAGGGGAGGCAGAAACTGAGAACAAAACAGATGCGCCTGCACTGCTGAGGGAAGGCTGGCTGAGCAGAGTTTGGGGATGAGAGGAGTTGGACCATCAGGCAGTGAAATTTTGTGTAAATGTATTCTGTCTCAAGTAGGTACATGTTTTGATACAGTCTTGAAGATATTATTATTTTAGCTCTCATGCTGTTTGTTCTTGATTATTTTCTGGCTTTTGCATTTCCAGAACTGAACAAGTTTGCACTGGAAAAGGGGAACTTAGCAAAACGTTGTTTGTTAGGCAATGTGTAGTGCAAAAAAGGGAAGATGATGTGTATGGGTGCGTGGGAAGGCTACAGGTTTAACCAACACAGCTATTCTGAAGGCGGGGGTGGGGAACAAGCTAGTTTTATAATGGCTGTCTTAAGCCAGGCCTGTGTTATGACAGTTGATAAATTATTTGTAGAATTTTAAACCTTTGCTTTGGTCACCATTTTCCATTGTTGAGGTGTGCTCAAAGACGACAAGCTGTGGCAGGCTTGTACTGGCTTGGCTTAGGCCTTACGTAGGAAAAACCCTTATGAAATACCCTGTCCGTTCAGACTGCGGGCCAGATCCCACGGAGCACATCAGCTGGAGCGCGGGCCTGGGGCGGCAGCTGGAGACATGGCTGAAGGAAGGACCCGGGCTCTTCCGTGCTGAGGGGAGGGAGTGGGGTGCAGGAGGCAGCCTTGGGGGTGGGAAGGGGGAGAAGGATAGTGAGGCTTGAGTATGAAAATGCTTGAAACCAATGACTTAAGTGCTTGTCTTTTATGTGATTTAGTGGTTTTATGCTCTGTCTCTAATTTTTCAGGGTGTCCCAAAACCAAGTAGGACAGCATTTTACCTTTGTGCTCACCGACATTGAAAGTAAGCAAAGGTTTGGATTTTGCCGTTTGACGTCAGGAGGCAAGGTCTGCCTCTGTATTCTAAGGTAAGTCGGCATAAGAAAAATTGAGTCAAGGAGCGAATATAAGAAAAATACAAGAAAAAATTATCTTTTGCAAATCCTCTGATATGTTGTACTTCTCTATCAGGGTGTCATTTCTCTACAACAGTGTTACCATTGGTTTCACATGAAAAGTGGTCCCAAGCCCCATCTGATGGTATTCTTGTGTGAAGCTAAATAATTCTATTTAAATAACATGAAATCTCTGCTTAAAAGCAAAGAGCAATACACTGCAGCTTTAGAGGCTTTGAGTATTGTGTGGATATTTTTACTTTCTAATGAGATCTTTGACAAGTATCCAGTCAATTTAACAATAAAGTGCACTATTCTGTATTCCTCTCCTTGGAACTATGATTTTTTGGGGTTTCTTCCATGTTCTTTGGCCAGACTATATCTAATGTAAGAAACACCAGAGCTAGATAATTCTCAATAAAGAGCATGCCGCTTTGTTGCAGAAGAGATATTGATGATGGAGAAATTGACCCCAGTGAAATACTTTGTTTCTCCCTCTGCTTTTTCTTTCTTCTCCTGCAAGATCGTTGTTTTGGTAATGAAAAAAAGATTGTTGAGCTGTCCTAAAACCTTTTGAATTAAATTAATTAAAAGGCAGAGTGCTTTAATTAAAAAGCAAATTTGCCACTTTAGTTAAGAGCCTAGCAGCCTGTAATGTCCATAGAGGAAATGGGAACATCCAGTTCAGCAGTATATGAGAAGAACAAGATTGAAGTATAATTGCATTAAAAGTGAGAATCCCCAAATGCAAGGTGAAAGAGGAGCCATGTGTTGCCAAAGAGCCAAACCCATTGGCAGCAGAGGGGCAACTTGGAGAATTTTGGAGAGTAAGCTAGGAAGCTTATGGAGAAAAGCAGAATATCAGGTATTTGGACAACATGGAAGTTGGGCAGTCATGGAAGGTGTCATTAGGATAGACCACATGAGTTAGGGAGACAAACCCTACATGGACTTGTAAAGGAACATCAGTAAAAGAACACACGGAGGGGAGAAAAAACCCAGACAATACAGAAACTTGTAGAGTAGTGCTTAAAATTACTGGAAATATCACATCAAGACTTCTGTGAGCTTTTAATCAGATTCTAAACTCATGTTGAGAGCCAGTTCACTGGACGTTTTGGGGCAGGTAATTTAAAAATAAGTATTTGCTATAAATATTGCAAAAAATTATAATTACTACCATAAAATGAAAACAGCAAAAGGAAAAGATTTTATTCTGGAAATTAACTGGCTTTCTGTGACCCTGACAATAACTCTTTAACTTAACCCTTTTCTCTGTGATACCTTTTGTCGATACATCTTGTAAGGCACAGAGAGAGAATGTATGTGTGTGCTTTTAGCTCTCTTCTCTAGGTTAACCTTTTCTTCCCTCATCAAGCTAGAAACAAAATTTTTTGCTTGTACTGCTAACATTGTCTGGCTGGCTTCTAATGCTATGATAACAAATGTTTAATCAGTTATGTACACTCAAATACGCACATTTAAATACTGTGTGTGGTGCTGCAAAGCAAAGGACGCAAATTCTCAGCTGGTGTAAACTTGGGTATTTCTTTTAACATTTCCCCACAGACATACATCAGCTAAAGATTAGTCAATGGTCTGTTACTTGGTAGAAATAACTAGGAAAATGAAAAGCGGCAAGCTATAATTTTTCACCAAACCATAATCAAAGCACTGCCTTTATTGCTATTATTGTGACAATTTCAAATTTACAACGCATAGCTGAATGTGTAACAGCACTAGCTTTCTGGCATTGTACTTCTAGCTTGGTAGTCCGTTTCTCTCCAATTTGTGTGTTTGTTATGTTCAGCTCAGACAGAAAGAATGCATCAGTATTTCCATCTAATGCATTTTAGTATCCAGTCTGGTTTCTGCTCTGAATCCAAGATTCATTCGAAATGACCAAGTGAAAGAAGACTCACTAGCAGATTTCTTTTGACATTTTATCTGGCTTTTCTTTGTACATGCCTGTTGATCTTAAATTAACCAAAATCAGAGAAATCTTAACAAATGAATGCTGTCTTCATATATAAAGAGTATGCATGCATATTCACACTCTCTCTTTTCCATATAGCAAAATAGCATAAATTTATATTCACTGTGTGTCTATACACATGACGACTCTGATATATGAGCAATTCAAACTACTTGTCCATCACAGAGATGTACAAAATAGTCATAGACTTCCAAATAAACACACAAATGCAGGCGTACATAAATACCATCCATGTCTAACTATACATCTACATGTGCGCATACATGTATATCGCCTCAAACAAGAGGAATATATTAAGATGGCTGACTGGGCTTTAACAAAGACAACTAGAGAGAGTCAAATACAGAAAAATTAACTAAATGAAATAGTCCTAAATAACTAAAATCTACATAAGAATCTCTGAAAAGAAGAGCAGGAACAAGCCAGTCGAAGTGATGAGAAGGAAATGCTATAGAAATTTGGGCAGGCTGATGAGTGGGGAACAGGACACAACTTTTCTCTTGTGAATGTCTTTTGTGGATGATACTGGGCCATGTGTTAACCTATGCGAGTGCAGCTGAAGGGATAGGATTTGAACTACTAAACAGGATTCTTAACTGAAAACTGAAGAAAAGGCTGCTTGTCCTCAGGTTTTACACCAACAACCTAAAGCTGCTTCTAAGATTCAAGTCTTGTAGTTTATGGGACTTCTCTCTATAATTCTTTCTTCATCTGGAACACTAATTTAAAGGAAATCATCTCTGAATTTCCAGCCACATGGTCCTGCTTTAAACTGGATAGTTGGAAACAGAAAATATACTTGTACATATAAAATTCTTCTAAAAGTTTTATGTTTTTTTTTTAATGTTTTATATATGCATACATAGGAAATGTGTAAACAGAATTTTCTCCCAAATCAGAATGTTTTGTTCAAGTTCTCTGTATGTTTATACAGTGAAATAAAAATCCCCAAAGGTAGCTACCTCAGGCATTTTTGTTTGAAGAACTTGTGTTACAGTATGGTCTGAAATGATCATGCAGAGCTTGACTGCAGTTGCCAAATTCAAAGTGCAAGTAAATGCAAAACCATAGTGAGATGACAAAATAAATCTTGGATTATTCTCAGGAAGTTTTGTGTGATTCCTTTGCGAGTTTTGTTTTGTTTTTTTCTTTAAACTGCACAGCTGCTTTGAGAAGCTCTCGGTGTGAATCCTGCTGTGTCACCTCCTCCCTCTCCACAAACTGTTGAGCTAATGCAGCCCTGTAAGAACGAGGGGTACCACAATAGGAATATTGTATTATACCTTGTTGTGCTCATATACTATGCTAGATCTTTTCTTCTAGTTTTACTTTTTATGTTTTAATTTAAATAATAATTTTGACAGCTGAGATTTGAAGTGGCACAGTAGAAGCTTCAATGTTCACTTTTGAATAATAGAAGGAGACTTAATTCTTCTGGGTATTGTTTCTCAATACCATTGCTGTTTGCAGTAGGAATAATACTTTCTGGGTTTACATAAAATTGTTTTTGAATTACCTGAACGGTTTTAGTACAAAGTACAACTAATTTGACTGAAATTTGTTTTGTTAAAAGTCTGGAAACTGTTGATGGACTCTGAGGTTGACCTTATGTATCCAGAGGAACGCAAAATGCATCATTAAAATGCTCAGTCTTAGATTTCATTAATTTTATGACTGTAAAATTGTCACCTACGTTTCCAAATGGAATGCTCTAATAAGGAAGACAGGTTTATGTGGTAAGCCTTTGTAGTTCTTCAGTTCAGACCACGCTTGAAGGTTTCTCGCTCTTCCTTTAGGCAAATCCCTTAGAAGCAGAATGTTTCAATTTTACACATTTTGTGTCAATTTTCCAGACAGAAAAGTAGCCCCTAGACATTAGACATTTAGCTACGGAAAGGCAGTTTCCTTAGTTTTATTTGATTACTAGAAGTTAGATTCCTGCTGATAGTTCAGGACTGTTAGCGGTTACCTGACTATTTGACAGAAAACATTTCCTCTCCTTTATTTAACCTTTGACTCATGAATGTAAAAGTTTTATCAGAGCTATAGTAGAAGCACCAGTCTACTTACGGCAACAAGGGTTATATGTGACTTTGAATAAAAGTCTGAGCTCCTGCCTTGTGGCTCATTTGGATTAAAAGAAAATGCTAAGTACGTTTTTAATTAACCATGAAATATCTTGGGCTTTTGCTTTCATGACAGGCAGTGGCTGTACTTTTAAATAAAGACCGCTGTATTCTCAATCAGGGACTACATATCTATTAAAACAATATTGCGTATGTTTTGATGTTTTTCTTTATTATGGGAAAAATGTTTTGTGGCAGCTTTAGAGAAATTGTTCTGTGTTGTTGGAGGTTGTATGTTTGTCCTGTATATTTGTTTCTCAAACAGGTATTGATTGTAACATGAGGAATGCAAAGACCATGTGTACAATTATGGAAAAATAAAAAAGAAACCGATAATGATTTCATAGTTTAAGAACCTAAATTATTTTTATTTGAAGTTTAGGCTTCTAAATACATTAAAATTGAAAACTAAACCCCTGTTGTTCCTCTGTTTTATCTACTATGAAGGGGCTTCATCGATAACCTTTTGACGTTTTTGTAAGACAGCTAATTAATTATGAAATGCACTGCTCATAAATAATTTTATGAATACAAGTATGATGGTAAGGTCTTCCCAGTAACGGACTTAATTTTGATTTTATCTGTTGTTAAGGTACATACATATTAGTGTGACAGTTTTGAGTTAGGGGTAATATATTGCAGGTCTCCTCTGCTAAATTCAGCCATTTCAAAACTATTTTTTGCAGACAGTGCATTTCTGTACTGACTTGAAAAAAATTGTTATCCAACCTAACAGATGTTGATGGACATTTGTGTGCTGGATGACTTTTCTGTACATAGACTAGTTCTTCTGTGCTAAACAAGATTAAATGATTTTGCAAGATTTGCTAACAGGGCAAGCTAAGAAGATTCTTTTACCTGTAATGCTTCTGGTTTTTAGCTGTCACACACACAAGTGCCATATACAGTGCTTTATCCAATATGATGTACTGGATAAAGATGTAAAGCCTATATCATGGGAATGTTAATCTATAAATAAATCTATTTACTAGAGTAGTCCAAATAAATTAATAGGATTATTAACACACATGCTTCCAAAATCAGCCTGTGATATAAGAGGACAAAAATGTTGCTTGACAGCCTTGAGGATGTTACAAAGTAAAAAGAGTTTATACTTGCTTTTTGAATTGAGAATCTAAAATACCACCTGATATGTCTCTCTATTATGAACAAACACAACTTGTGTTTATGTTTCCTTCTGAACATAGAGATGCATTGCATATGCACACGCACAAATGCACTCTATTGTTTATGAAAACAACAAATGTAACAATTCTTTATTATACTGAATTAATAGCAATTAGCAAATAAATAAAAGAAAAATATAAGGGGAACTCTTTTGCTTTCCAATAGATCTTTGTAATATTGTATTGCAGTAAGAACAGTATAATTAAAAATATTGACAAAAACTTCTGCAATTAAACCACGCTTTTGCAGAACAGATTATGTGGAAAAGAAACAGAGGACAGGTCTTGGTGGCCTTTGGTTTCATGCCATATAATGTAATGGAGTACTTGTTTTGATTTCCTTAATTTTTCAGGTTTAAGAGGCATATTGAAATTATATTAACCTCGTGTCTGTGGTTATAAGGCTTAAAGCAATCCTTTTTCCAGTCTTTCAGCTCAGAAAGGAAACTGGCATTTTTAAACTATGTTCAAGTAGTCTGTTTTTACAATGGTTTTCTTTGTGGTTTTGTTACATGAAGACATGGAAGTGTATCATCAACCTGATTTTGGTAAGGGAAGAAATTCTTGTATGAGTATTCTGGTCAGTATGCCTTGCTGTATGAAAGAAAAATCTCCCTTGGCTTTCTGCTAGGGTTCATTAATTTCAAATAATGAATTTGACCTTTTTATGCATAGACTTAAAAACTGCATTTAATTTTTCTGTTCACAGTAAGAGGGGAGTTGAGAACACAGATACAAAAAAGAAATATGGTTACTATTTTATTGAAGTAGGAGCATTTATTTTTATAGAATGCTGTTCATAAATGTTCGTTATGAAAAATGAGTGATCAGATAAGATTTTAGAGTATTCTACAGCAAAATACGCTGGGGCGATGAACACTGCTAATGCAGAGGTGATAGCAAAAGACTGGAAAGCTTTTAGATAATCTCACCCATTTGTGTGTCCAGTGTTATGAAAATACTTTGTGATTTATACCTACCTTCTACCTTGACTTGGACAAAATGCTAGAAGAGTGTTCCAGTCCCTGGTGTAATTCTAGGCTGGTAAAACTGTTCAATAGCTGACATTTGCAGGTACTCTGAATGCTGTAGCGAACAATTTTGTTTGCCTATCTATCTGCACTGTGTTTCAGTGACATGTAAAACCAGGTTAACATGATTTCAGAAGATAATAGAACAGGAGTCCTATGTGGAAGAAAACTCAAAGATCAGATGTCTTAGGTGCTGTTATGATGGGTGTTTTACAAGGGTGTGCAGCGTTCATGCCTGTAAGCAGTGAGTGGCCTTACACAGGTGCAATGAAGTAAATTTTCTGATTATATAGGAATATATTGAAAAGCAAATACAATAATGTCACACCTTAACTACTGTCAACAATACCAAGCATTAAAAATGTGTGTGAGCATTAAGAGGTTGATGTAGTTTTGATTAATAGCTAGCACAGTGTATGGTAAAGTGTGATAAAGACATTAATACAGTGGCTCTAAAAGAAATCATTGCCTCTGTGTCACTTTGGCTTGGCAAGTGTAAATTCACGATGGTTTTTGGTGTTTTTTTTTTTAAGAACCAGTAGTTTAGCATTTATAAGGACAGCAAAGTAGGATTGCTACAAAATGCATGACTATGTTCAGATTTCTGCTGTTGTTTTCTTTGCCCTAAGAACTGGGATCTGTTTTTAAAGCCTCGCCAGCTGCCTACTGAGAACAGAGGTGTTACAAAGAAAACATAACCCGTCACTGGACTTGCTGCACAAAAGTAAACTTGGCTTCTCTGCCAGCCAGGGTTTCCCCTAACAGGTTTCCTTTTCCTATCAGGGAAGACATTTAGGTTCTGCATACCGGGCTTTTTCAGTTGCAGTTAGTATGTTTCCTGAAATATATAAATTTGAAATTTTAAGGTCTGTCTACAGCACACACTAAAGGTTTTAAGAAATGCATTGGAAGTATGTCCGTGGATTTACACTGCACTGAATAAGAAAGTGTGTAGTATTGTTACATGTAGGTATGAAATGTAGTAAAAACATTTCAGGCTTTATTTCCTTCCCAGTCCCCCTTCTAATCTCAAGCAACTAATATTAACTATACTATTACCATTTTAGTAAATCTTCTTTGTGATAATATTCTAACAGACATGAGAAGGTGTGTAATTTGTAAATAAGGAGTAATTTATGCTGGTACCATTTAGTTTATCAGACTTATTACATTGGTATCATAGGCTTAAATAGTGATCATGGAAAGTTCTGTAGCATGCGGTCACTGATTGATGTCACTGTTAAAGGTAACTGTTCTGTAAATAGATGACAAAAAAATGGAACCGATGCCACGGTGTTTGAGTTTCTTTTCTCATGGTCTTCAGTTATGTCTTATTTATCTTGAATGCTGTTTAATTCACTGAGAGTATTGCATGCATATGGGATGCAGATTTGTGTTGAAAGTCGATTAAGTATTCATGTATTAATGTGCTGTGTGTTTACAATATTGGTGAATGCTCTCGTATTTTTAGAAGTTAACTCTATCTATAGAAATTACTCTATAGGGAGACAAATATTCTTACATGACATCTATACTATTGCATAGCATTGTACCACTTGTCAAATATGGGGTACCTGGTCTGCCAGGTGAACTTGTTTTTCATCTTCTGGGGAAGCAGCAGTTCTGGCAGCCCACCAGGTACAACAGGACGTAGAATTTCAAAATTGCAAATAAATACAGACAATCATAACAATTAAAGATAATGGGAATGTGATTTGGCAATGTTTAAAATGATTTTTGGTGCCTTTAAATTAATGAGAAGTGAAAGTATTATGAGCTAATCTACGCTTAATGGAACTTCAAGCAGGTGTCCAGCATAAAGAAACATAGTTTTGCTATCTATCAGTGATGTACCATTAAATTTGTGGGGAAAAGTTTTATATGCATTTTATTTATATGTATTGTGCAAGTCAGATTAATCGTAGTAGTATTTTATAAGCACTGGAAAAAATACATTGATATTTTATTAAAATGCTTTTTCCCCTCCTGTTTTAGTTACCTACCATGGTTTGAGGTATACTACAAGCTCCTAAATACCCTGGCAGATTATTTGGCTAAAGAACAGGTAATTTTAGATATTCTATTTTTTGTGTAAAATATTTTCCTTGAAATAATAGTCACCATTTGAAGTGCTGTAAAGTCATTCTATACTGTTTAAAAGTTTAAAATTTTAGTAGAATTTAGAGTCAAGTTTTTACATTCGTCATATTGAAATTCAAAGAATCTGAACATACAGCTGCCACTGTCACTTGAATCCCACATTAATCTTAAAAAGCTGCTGAGAATATACCTTTATAAAGTGTCAGTCTTAGCATAAACAAGTCCTGGGTGAAGTGTGAGCAAAGTGTCACATCACTGGAGATCTGTATGATGTATTGATTGTAAACTGTAGATCTCTGGAACTATCTGATTATCAGTTACAAACACTTTTTTTCAGAACTGCATAAAATATGATGTACTGTTTCACCCTTCATATTAACTAAAAACTACCTCTTGTAATTCTGTCATCTCAACTAGCAAGACAAAATTACTTGTAGCTTGTGGTGAAGGATCATGATAGTTTAGTTTGCATATTCATGAGCAATTAGACATATTCCAGGATTACACAGTAAGGGAAATACTGGCATCTGTCTTTACAGAGAACATTAAAGGTATACCTTTCTGCTTTAACGATATTAGTGTACTAGATTGTAATTAAAAAAAAAAAGCATCAGTAGTCAGCCATATGCTGTAGACTGGAAAAGCTGACATTTCAGGAATATATGAACTATAGAATAAGCAATTATTGTGCATTATAGTAAATGGACTGTAGAGAATGATGATATTTTATGTGAAAAGAAAATGCAGTAGGAAAGTTTTGGTGTTAGCTGTGTTTAAATAAAGTGGAATACATTTAAGTCTTATAAATGGTATAATGAGACTTTGGTTTGGGCCCCGATTTTACTGTAATAGTGCAAATTGTTATTAAGGTTGTATTTGACAGAAGGGGTAGGGATTGTTTTCTCCTTTGTTTCTTGATCACTGGTTCTGGCATTGCAACTATTACTGCAACCAATTTAAGTTACTAGGTTGTAAGTTTGTTGTCCTATATGCCGAGAAAACTGTTCTGATGGATCAGAAAGTTTTAGCAGTGTATGGAAATCTTTTTTTGTATTGCCTGTATCTGTTGCTGAGGAGGCTGTTAGAGGATACTGCTCCCTCCTGGCCCAGGCACTGTTTGTCTGACCAAGAGCTAGACCCAAAGTCTAAGATCCAGTAACGTCATCATTCTTGCAGGGAGAGGCAGAAGGTTCCTGCAAACTCAAACAATATATTTAAAATCTGGCCCTGGCTTTTCACTGATATTTTTGGTTTTACTTTGACAACAAAAAGAATTTAATCTCCATGAACAAATACCCTAAACTGAAACCCCTAAACCAAACAAAATCTCCAGCTGCATCTCTTTCCCAAGTAAGTGTCTCTCTTGGAGATCAGGGTAGGGGATCCTAGGTAAACCTGGTAGCTGCGTGTACTTTTTAGTAAACCTTATTAACTGTTTTATGTGCTCTAATGAATCATTTTTAAAGTGTACAATATAGCTATGTAAGCTGAATATTTAGTAAAACTTCGCATAGACAAATGTCATGGCTAACAGTTTTAGGAAGATGATGTCCAAGATGCACAGACCAGCTAGACGTGTTAACACTATTTTTAGTTGCAAATAATGTGATTCATTCAAGGAGTATATGGAGAAATATATGAGAGATTGACTTAACTTGCAGATACAATCATTTTCTGAGATACAAAGTTGGCCTGAATTTTATACTTAATATTTAAATACTTCACTGTGAATTGCAATTGTCTTTCTCATTAAATATATATATCTCTCTTTGTCAATATATAGTTTGAAGTGTAGTAAATGGTAATTAGTCAGTTTTTATACAATAATTAACTATGTTTTAAAAATATTCCCTATAGGAAAATGACTCAAATGATTTGTTAAAATCATTGTATAGCCATCCTGTGCCAAAGGCGAACGCTTTAGTCAGTTTAAGTGTGGTAAGTATTCTCTGTTTAACTCCTTCTCCTATTACTGACTATGAAATAGTAGGTAAGGTTGAAACGAAAAAAAAAACCCAAAACCCAAACAATCCTTTGTAAAGAATAAACTTATGTTGCTTCCCATCATTAACTGTCTTGGACAGGTTCCCCCCCCCCCCCCCCCGAGTTTGTCTCTTGCCTCATGTTGTTCTCTTAAAGTCATAGTCATAAAGAAGCAGAAATTTGAATTTTGCTGTATGGATGAGAAAGTAAACTGCAGTGGGATCTGGCAGTGCTAGAACTACTTTTTTGTGCTTCTAGCTGTTTCATGTAGATAATTTTGGTTTCTCCTGCTGTGGATTGGGAGACACTAACTCTGTTTTATTGCCTCTTTATGTCTGAGTAGGTAGACTTGCAGGATTGGACAAAAATCTGTGTAAGCTGGCTTCTTTCCCATCTTCCTTTCCCTTCTTCCTAGTTTTGCTTGATCATGCAAAAATGCTGTAGGAAAGATGGTAGGAGACGTGTACTGCCTTACATGAAACTTTTAGCACATCTAGGTAAAAGAACGTGTCCACGCCTACCTTGCTTTTGTGCTCTGACTTTTCGTGATGTGGGACTGGACATTGATAGTATGGCAAGGTGGTGTTGCTGCAGAAACATCAAAAAGTGAGCCTGTCAGTGTTACAGTTCCTGAAGTTTTTAACAGAAATGGCATATGGACACATGTTTAAATACATTTGTAGAGCCTGAATGAAATGTAAAGGCAATACAGAGCCTCTGCTGTCTCTGAGACATTGTTGATGTTCACAGCATCTGTACAATTACTGCACGCATAAGTAACTCTGTGCAAATAACTGTTTCTTAATTGAACTATCACAGTCTGCAGGGCACAGAAAGAAGTGATTTTGTAAAGGCTTCCCTTACACACATACTGAAAGATCATTAGATTATTTATCTTGACCTTATTTGTGTCATTTCCTGTTACTTTTAACTCATTTATTTTGGAATTGAGCCCAATATTTCGAGTAAAGTAAGCACAGACTCTAGAAAAGCATCTGGCTGTATTATGAAGGCATACAGAAATGGAGTCTACCACTTTTGTTCCAGTACTTACTCACCGTTGCTGCTTAACATCACGCTACCTTTATTTCATTTTAATTTGTCATATTTCAGATTCCTTGTTATGCTTTTTTCAATAGGCTAAAGAGGCCTAATATTTTTCTGCCTTGAACACTGCTAATCCACCTTATTTGGAAGTCTTTCCAGTCTTGTGTGTTGTTTTTCACCAGAACAATGTACTGGTTTTTGAGGCTGCAGTCAGAATTGTTTCTGTTGCTAAGTTTTTTTTTTTTTTTTTTCTGTTGTCAGTGTAGTATTTTCAAGTTATTTTTTAGTTCATAGTACCTTTGCCAAGAATACTTCTGTATATTGAATAATATTTTGCTATCATTAATTGGAGTATTATAACCAATTCTAATTTGGCAACCCTAAAATGCTTTATGAAGTCCTTTAAAAATGCTACTGTGTTTCAGAGGGACATAGAGAAGTTTTAAAGATATTTTTCCTTCCATTTCTAGCAAAGTGTTACTGCCTGTTGCAGTCAGCATTGCAGTTCATCTTGCACAGAACTTGCTTATGTCAAAATGAATGTTGTGATGAACCTGGAAATGGATGTTGTGGTGAATACAGCTGGCAACACTGGGATGACAAATTGCTTGCAATGAAATCAATGCTTGCTGGTTTTATTTCAATATCATAGAATCATAGAATGCTTTGGGATGGAAGGGACCTTTAAAGGTTATCTAGTCCATTCCCCCTGCAATTGGCAGGGACATCTACAACTAGATCAGGTTGCTCAGAGCCCCATCCAGCCTGTCCTTGAATGTTTCCAAGGATGGGGCATCTACCACCTCTCTGGGCAACCCGTTCCAGTGTTTCACCACCCTCATCGTGAAAAATTTCTCCTGTATATCTAGTCTGAATCTGCCCTCTTTTAGTTTAAAACCATTACCCCTTGTCCTATTGCTACAGGCCCTGCTAAAAAGTCTGTCCCCATCTTTCTTGTAGTCTCCCTTGAAGTATTGAAAGGCTGCAATAAGGTCTCCCTGCAGCCTTCTCTTCTCCAGGCTGAACAACACCAGCTCTTTCAGCCTTTCCTCATAGCAGAGGTGTTCCAGCCCTCTGATAGATTTTGTGGCCCTCCTCTGGACCCTTTCCAACAGGTCCGTGTCCTTCCTGTGCTGAGGGCTCCAGAGCTGGGCGCAGTACCTTATCTGACTTTTGCATTTTTTTTTTTTTCTCAATTGTCTCTTGTTCCCAGTAGCTTGTTACATCAAAGAGTTTTGTAATCTTTTTAGCTGAACAACGATTATCTAATCTGCACAGTCGAGCGAATGTTGTGGGTTCGGATGGGGCAGAGCAGGAAGGAATAGCTTAGTCTGAATCAGAATGCTTCTTGGATCTACAGGCATCTCTGTTTTTGTAATGCTCAGTGCTGCAAGGAGCAGTGAAATGTTTCTGGCCACTTTCAACTCAAACTTTGCGTGCCTAGTCTTTCATATTTATGTTCCTTTCTTGCTCCTTGTATATTGTAAATAAGTTAGACTGGAACTGTCAGTAGTAATAGACTTAAAAAGAAGTTACAGTCTGAAAAATAATTGTAGAAATGACATCATGAGGTGCCTTTTCATTGTGCCAGGATGAGTCTAGTTCAAATTTCATGATGTAGAATTAAAAACATCCCTCCTCCCATTTACTCGTAGATGCTGAAGCGGGGTTTAGATGGCAGACCACAACGGTACTTAGGATTGCATGTATGTAATCATGCATAAATTATGGCCAGTATCTGGATACATGGTGTTTCCCAGTAGTCCTTGGTGAGGAGGATACCAAAATGCCTTGGTCCAGTTAGGGACCAAGTTCTACTCTCACCTGTTGGTCCCAGTAACAAATATTCTGTAGCTGAAATTTATGAGGGGTAATCATTTGTTCTGTGAAACCTGAGCTTAAATATAATTTGGGTCACTTTTATTTTACCCACAGAGGGCCAACAAAAGTGATTTTTCTTTTTTTTTTTCTTTTTTTTTGGTTGGAAAAGCTAGCTAAGTTAGGTCTGAATTCAAATGGGGGAGGAATACAAAGAATAAAACATATTTTCAGCCAATATTTTAAACATGGAATATTACAAGCATTAGAGTCAGCTTTGGCCTTTCTGTTGGAAAACTAAAAAGTCAATTGTTCAATCTTTCTCTCATCTTGCATAAGAACCAAGAGATGATTTTTGCAAGTGAGCAAGTGTTGAAAAAACAGCCTTGTCTTGTATCGGTGAGTTTAAAAGGCACTGACTATCTAAAAGCTATTGTAATTAAAGAAATAATTACTTGCTATAGTATATCTCTTTTGATTTCAGGCTTATTTATACCCGTCCTTTGGGAAATTCTGCTTCTGTCTTTAGTCTAAAAGAGCAGTCTAATATTAATGTACCTATTCTGTTTAAATCAATCTAACTTCAGAGCTATGTGAGTGTGCATCATAATCCTTTCAAAAAAAAACGCAACCAAAATCAAACCCTCAAATTGATGAACAAAACTTGCATTTTCTAGTGTCCTTTTTAGAGAAAACTTTCTACAGGACAGCAACTATTAATTTAGTATCTCTTCGAAGGTCGTACATCTTCCTAAGGGAGTTCACAAAGATGTGCAAGGACTCCATACCACATTATTTTTGCTGCTTTATGACTCTTAATGACTTCAGTAATGGGTCTTTGCTTCTCATAGTTCTGACTTCCTTTTCTGTTTAATGAGTGAAATATTATTACTTTGTTAATTATAAATAATTACTTCTCTAAGTTATTAACTTCATTACTCAGAAATCTTTTGATAAATATTCTGTGACCTTATTACATATAGGAAATAATTTTCTATTCTCACTATACTTCTGAAGAATGTAGGCATTCCATTAATCTGAATATTTCCTGTTCTTGCCTAGAGAAAAAAAATCTTAGCTTTTTTCCTCTGTTGATGCAAAACAATAACCTGGGATATTTATTGTGCAAGCGCTATGATGTTTATGAGATGGCTTTTTTTAAGCCAATTTTTCTTCTTAAATTTTTAACTATTGCCAAATGACCTAATTTGTGGGGAAAATTTTCTATTAAATGTATCAAGCTGGTTTAATAAGTCTCCTACATGGAGTTAATAGTATTAATAAATTTTTTTTTGCTTGAACACAAGACACATTTAATATCTTATAGACTTCCTTTATGTTTTGGTGTATCTTTTTCAAGTTTGACTTGAAAACAAACTGTGTCTTTGTGTTGTTAATTATAATTTTAAAATACACTATAAAAACAAAGAAAGTCTACGAAAAATGTCAAAATTCTGTTAAAAACAAATAAAAGCTAGAAAGTCAATAATTATCACATTTACTTAGTATGCACTTAAGGTTTTTTGTCCTTCAAGATTTAGACTAATATGCAAAAATGTCTTAAAGTTACTGAGCTAAATCCATGTCTGGTAACTACTAAAAGCACTGAATTAATGAGAATAATTTAAATTACATCTGTTTTTAGTTTAATCCATTTTATATTTACATCCTTGATGGCCTCAAACTAAGATGCATAAAATTGCTAATGTATTTCATAAATGATTGTGGAATCTCAAGCTGTCAGACCTTGCATTTCTGTTTGCACATTTTTGATTCAAAGATGTTTGGAAAGAGAAGAGAATGTATATCAAGTAATAATATTTCTATTCTAATTAATTTTCTCATGTGAATGATTTTTGCTTTTCCATTCTAAATTTACATTTTGTCCTTTAACATTTTTTTTTTTTTGGTTGCAATTTTTAAAACAATGCCTAAGTTAATCAGTGCTGCTCTCAGGCTCATGACAACATTTAAAGCTGGCTTAATTTCAGTGTTATTTCAAAACTGCAGCCCAGTGTTTTGTTCCCTTGGTTTTTGTGCTGTGCTGAACCAGAGCTTGTCATTTTGTGTTGTGATCTGCTTAATTCTTTGTCTAATAGTGGTAAGAATGCTGTTGCAAAAATGGCTATTTGCTTAAACAAAGATGGGGTTGGAAATCCTAAATGCTGGATTTTTTCCAAAAGAATTTTTGGTTTCTGTGTGCATAAATTATTAATTATTTTTCCCCATTCATTAGCACTCGTATTTCATTACTCCTGATATAACTGGATTGCCAACAATCCCTGAAAGCGTAAGTATGCAGTTTCTTTTTTTAAATATTTAGGAGAAGTATCAACCTCATTCTGTGGGTAGGGCTGAACTCTGCTTTTATCAATAGGAGATGTTTTTTTTTTCCAGGACTGTTTTTAGAATATGATTGATGTCTATTATTACAACCTTTAGCTAGTAGTTACTGTTGCATTCATCATTAACCTATTTTAAGGCATTAACAGGGCATTTTTGACCACTGCTATATCTACCCTTTGTTCATAATTACTTGGCTTGTTTGCATTTGTTGGGATTATTTATGTAAAATATATTCTACTTCTGCACCTCGTGTTATTTGAATACCTGCCCTTTAAACACTGCTTTGCTAAGCTGCAAATTCAGCTATCAAGATATGCAGTTGTTTTTTGTGTAAGAAGGCATTGTTTCAGGCTTTCTGAAAACATGCCGTACCTGCCTACATTTGGACGGTAACCATGCTCCAGGAATGGTGGTGGTTATTATTATTTTTTTTTTTTTCTTATGAAGACTTGCATTCTGTAGATGCTAAATCCTTGATGGTGCTGCGGGTAGATTGCAAATGTGAAATTTCAGATCACATTCTCTATGATGTGTTTAGCTGGACAACATCTAACAAAAAAGCTTCAAAACTTGCTGCTTTCCACTCTTGCATTTAAATCTGGAATTGAATATGGATGTATAGATGTGCATTTTTACACTTTCAAATAATAACTTCCTTCTGAAAGTTAAGCTGCTGGGGGGTTCACCACAGTAGAAAATCACGCAGTACCATAGAACTTGTTCTTGGTAGATGTGGAGGTGTTTGTTCAGAAAGCGTGAGAGAAGCGTGCTCGCAGCCTCTGGGGTGAGGTATCGGTGAGGCACGGTGGGGAATGCGTCCTGATTGCCCGCTCCCTGGCTCCGCGCTGCAGGTGAGAGGGGAGGCTGTGCCCCTCAGTGCCCCGGGCGGGCAGCGGCTCCGGGGCCGCGGGGTGGGACGGGCGAGGGAAAGCACCGGAGCCGGGAAGCTTAGGCTGGCGAGGAGAGGTAGGGTGCTTGTAGCGGAGAGGAGGCCTGCGGGTACGTCTGTGGTGGTGGAAAGGAGTCTGTGCCAGGGACACAGAGGAGATGGCGCAGCCCTCGTTGCAACCCAGAAAACCACGGAAAGTTGCTGGATGGAGGAGTAAAAGAGAGGACCCTTGTTGCAAGGGCTCTTTGGGCAGGACAAGGCTTAGCTTTTCAATGTTTATCTTCATTTGTTTCACCCTACGGGTTGAATTCCTCTATTTTAAAGAATTCTCTTGTTCTAGCTTATTATTTGGGGTTCTAATAAGACACAGCTTTGGAGGTTAGAAGGTGTGTTATGTGTACAACTTGAAGAAAATGCGGGGAAGCTTCACTCCGGGCCTCTGGCTGATGGAGGATCTTGAGATGGTGCCACTGTGGATTTATTTTTCTGATTCTGTGGGAGAAGGGAACAGTAATTTTCAAGGTGCCCTTCTATAATTATTTTTTACTTCATTTATAAAAGTCTCATCCTTCCAGAATGAATCAAAATAGTATGGTACTAATGGAGGGTTAGAACATGCAGGCAGTGAAGAGGTGAGGTAATTACAGTAAATTAGCAATAAAGTGAATTTTCTTATTCTTTGTTGTAAGATTCACAGATTTCAGGGGCAGTAACTTTTCAGATGTAATGCAGAAATAACTGTGACTGTCTCCCAAAGATATATTGGTCTGTACAAGATTGCAAACTCTTTTTACCACAGCTTTTGCAACACAGAATCAGCATACCATTATCAACTACAGTGTTAGAGCGTGTCCGAGGTAAATTGGACTCAAATTGTCATGGTGTATCAGCCTCTGACAACCAGTTAAAGGTAGCACTTGAAAGACCAGAGTTTCTTTCGAAATTGAATGTTTGTAGCCTTAAAGCTCTTGTTTTTATCTCTTCCAAAATCTTATGCAGCATGGACCAAGAATAACTCTATACTCCGTGTCTTCGAATTAATAATGCATTTCTGAATTTACATGAAACTGCATCGTCCATTGGATTTTTGTTTGTCAATGTCTTTTTATTTAATATCGCAATATATCCAAAAAGGAGGTCAACCTTCTGATCGTCATCTGGGCTTTAACTAAAGTTAGCTTTTCATATAGTAGAGCCTGTAAGGAGATAAACCAGCAGCTGGTGAACAGCAGCTCTGCCCCACACCGCATTCCCTGACTGTGGAGGGCTGTAAGCTGGAGAGGCCACAGCTGGCCACTGTGTCCCGGCCCCCGTGGGGGAGCTCCCAGCAGTGAGGGGGGGTCACCCCACTGTGAAGCCTTTACCACTTGTTTTGCCCTCGCTGTTTTTTTAGGGGTGCATTACCTTGCTGCCATGTGTTGACCACATCCAGTATAGACTAACAGTTCCACTGTTCGGATTTCTATCCTTGGGTTCGGGCATATAGTTGATAGATCTCCTATATTAACGTTCAGCAATATGTTGTTCCTGAGAAGAGATAAGTAAGAGTTCTGGTTGCAGATACAATAATGAATGTGTGAAATTAAATGTTTTGTATATTGTGGGGGGTATTAGTATATTTTCATATGTATTCTCTAAAGTTTACAAAAACTTGCTGTTTTCCTAGGCATTTTTGCTGGTAGCTGTTGTAGCTTATTCAGAACTTGTATCTCTCTGGCACTGTGCCATGCAGAAATAATACTATTAAGTTCAGCTGGAACACAGACATCCTCCTCCCTCCACCCCCCCTCCCCCTTTTCTCTTTTCCCCCCACTTTTGTGTTGCCTGAACTATAAATAAGAGGTGCTGGTGACTTTGCCTTTCATTAAACCCTTCTTATTGGTTTCTTATTGGGGTAAAAAGGGTGGCTGCAGGAAGGACCCGGTACCTTCTACCAGTGCTGCTGGACATTTGATGTCCTGGCACATACAGCTCAAGTAAAAGCTTGTTTTTCAGCAAGCTGTTTTGCTGTACTTGAAGTAGAATAAAATGCATTGGGAGAGCCTGGCAAAATAGCACAGTTTTGTTATTGTAGCTATGACAGAACAGTTATTGCAGTGGTGGAAGATCTGTTCCTCGGTTAGAAGTAATGGTTACCTTAATAGCATATGGTGCTATTGAGATAATACCAAATTTAATGTTTTTTCAAATTTGGAAAAAAAGGGCAAATCTAAATTCACAAGCATAATCAAATGACCAAAATATTAATATCTTACACCAAAGTTAGTTTTTCATTGGCTTTAAAACCCAGTCAATTATTCTTAAAGCATACAAATTTTAATGCAAAGGGATTTCTTTCATAGTTTTGGGTTCGTTTTTTTTTCCCCACCTACTAATTGGACAAAAATTTTTGTAAGTAATATATAAAATGCTCCACTTAGCTACTACTGTTGCTATATTGTTAACATCTTATTTATTTAAACAGAGAAACCTCACTGAATATTTTGTTGCTGTGGATGTGAACAACATGCTGCAACTTTATGCCAGTATGTTGCATGAGAGACGAATCATTATTACCTCTAGCAAACTAAGCACTGTAAGTACTTCACACGTCTCCTTTTAAGTAGAATATATTGAACATTTCACAAAATGACCTGCAGCCCTTTGTGGTTTTAGATATGTTCCATGTGTACTTATAAGACAATATCTACATACTTTTCTGATACATGGTTTTAGTCTGGCTCTTGAAGTACAAAAGTCTGATTTATATAAGACCTACTCGGATACATTAAGTCAGGTTAATTATTTTTCTTATCAGGAGATGAGAGTTCTTTAACTCTCCTGAGTTCATTTCTGTGCCTTCTAACCTAAAAAGAATTCTTGAGGGCTATTATAAGATCTTTATTATTCACTTGTGGCTTATTCCATTGGAGCTACTTGAAAGAAATCAAGGGTCCATAATAATAGCTGCTATCCTAACCTGGTAATAGGTAGATTCATCTTTGTTAGAGTGGTTTGGGAGTGCATACTGTAATAGCTCTGATTTGGAGCAGCTCTTCAGACTGATAATAACGTACAACTCAAAATAGCATTTTTTTTTTTATTAAAGGTTTTGGGCTATTGCCCACATTAAAATGTTTGGGTTTTTTTTCCTCCTTATGCCTGCTTAGACTGCTTAATAAAAGAATGTTTTGTTTCATTTTGAAAGTATACCTAAATGTTCAGGTGTTGTTTTGTTTTATTCTTCACAGAATCTTGAGTTTTTAAAATATATATTTTGAAAATATTCCCAAGATTAATTTTGCATTAGTACAAGACTGTCACTTTATAACCAACTTTCATCATAGAGTGTATTTGTTATGCAGAATCTTTAGCCTGTTAAGCACAGTCATTGAAAATACCTTTATTTTTTTCAACAGTACTGCATAAAACGTTTTGTTTAATATGCTTTCTGTGGTGGAAAATCAACTTTATGTTCCTGAACACTGCTAATTGTACTACCAAATAAATGAACAGTTATTTTCAACACTTAGGTGCAAGGTTGGATATACTACTAGAAATGAATATCTTCAAAGACTTGCAGGTGCTGATTTCCAATACATACATGTGCATGTAAGGAATAAGAATTTTTGGATTATAAATAGTGGATAAAACCCCTTTAAATTCTTTTGAGTCAAAAGTAAATTGAAGATAGAGAAGATTCAGAATTGCCATAAAAGGCTGACAGGTTTTACAATTCTTGGTGGTAGCAGTAATTATATAACTGCCTTTTTTTTTTTTAACACCACAGTGTTGGGTCCCTGAATCTGCAGTCACCATTGCAGTTAGGAGAATGCACAAATACAACACTTGACCAGTGGTTTGCAGAATATGGAGCTAAGTCAGTCCATGGTGACTGGAGAGTAAAGGAAACATGGGCTCATATAAGCAGAGGCCATATAAACAACTGAAAACCAGAAAAATAAATAGTGAATGAATATAAGCAATCTTCAAATTACTAGTCTATGATATATTTTTTTTGCCACCAAAGATTTTACTTCATCTTGGGAAATTTCCATATGCTATCACACTTTTTTCTTCCACCTGCCCCTCACCCCCCTAAATGGCTAGGGGAAGAACTGGGTATTACAACACAGTAATAAGACCACCCAAATGGGCAAAGAGAATTTGAAGGGAAAGCCCTTTCAAAGAACCTGTTTGCTTAGTAGAAGTTCACATAATGTAGCAAAACCATGGAATCAAAATTTTTTTTTTTCAGTTTGCCAGTCTGGGACCCCAACTTGGCATATTAAAAAAAAAAAAAGGGGGAAAAAATACACCATAAAAAACCCTCAGCTCCAATGATGCCCCAGTCAAACCTGTTTTATTGCTCCAGTAGAGAGGAGATAGGAATCATGATGGCAGCTCTGTGCCTGTGGAAGATTCATTCCGCAGGTGGGCACATGCCCGTCTGCTTAACGCGATTTGGAATAGTACTTTCAGCCTACATTTGGATCCTCTTAAGGCTTGTTTTTGTTAGGCTGAACATCTCAGCTGATCTCTGTTGCTATGATATGACAAGAGAAGAGGAGGTATCAGAATCACACTGTGCTGATCCAGACCACCTTATTTTTATGTTCCGATTCTAAGCTCTTTGGAAGTCATTACAGAACAACAGATATAATATGCTGGTTGTGAGAAACTTTAACTTTGTTCAAAATTCAGCTATTTATTCCAAACCTTTTCATGAACTAATAGTCATTTGATGGTGTCCTTACTTGAAAATAATTTATATCACTCTCTGGGACAAGGATAGGTAGCAATAGCAGACATTTGCAGTGGCATTTGGATGTCCTGAAGAATATCGCAAAGGTGTGAATGTAAATAGTAGGTTGCAGGTCAAGTCCAAAAAGAGACAGCACATCAATTTCACTTTCTTCTGGTTATTTTTTCTGTCTACTAGCATTACTTAATAATAGCTAAATGAAATTACTGCCACATCGTGTTGGATCCACTTTTGATATAGGACTGGGTTAATTTTCACTTGCACTAGTGAGTTCTGATAAAACAGAGAAATAGACCTGGTTTATTAAGAACTTCAGTGAGAACTGCTACCTGCTAATCTCTTTCATAAACAGAACAGGACTGCTGTAAGGCTTGCTTCTTTACAGAGCAATATAGTTTAAAAAGTAAATTAAACACTTCTCAGTATCTCCTTTAAGAATTTAATTGAATTGATTAAATAAGATATTCTTTAAAATGTTGGATTGCTTAACATAATACAAATAAGCAAATAGAGTTATTTGGAAATTAGCATTTGCTAGCTTTGTGCTGTTTTACTATTGTGTAGAAAACACAGCAGACTGGTACTTTGTGTTGCAAAGGTTGTGTTTTAATATTCCTAAATTACAGCCTGATATTTGAAAAGATTATTTGTTCAAAAATAGTGCTATCAAGTACAGCTTTCTGTTAAGGGAGTTGTGCCTTATCTTTGGGGTTAACTGAATATCAAGTGTTTATGTCAGTTCATGAAGACTGGGTTGTGATGTCACCTTCGAGTTATCAGCTCTGTTTCGGTTCACTATCTCAGGGCAGCGACTGATAACAAAAGGCATAATTCAAGGCCTTGCTCACTTTCTCCTCGCCCTTCTTGTCAGGGGCCAGGAATGGAAAACTACACTTACTTATGTACAGGAATTCTTTGTCTAGCATCTCTGCCCTATAAATTTCATGCTTTCATTATACTCAAGTAAAGGATCAGTCCTGTTATGGAAAAAGGGGGGAAAAATGACGCTATATTTAAAAAGAAGGTTTACTTTGGAGGAAAAAAGAGAAAGAGAAAAGAAAGTTGCCTATTTTAAGCTGTTGTGGAGTAGAGTTTTTTAATCTAAAAAAAAACGAAAAAGAAAAACATAAGTACCATTTTATTCTGAGGGTGTGTTTCAATTGTCGGTTTATATTTTATTTCAGCCAAGCAGGCTTTGTTTTATATGCATTTTCTGATTTTTTTGCAATTGTTATGTATTCTTTGCATCTTTCTTTAAATTGATATTCTGTGGTTTTACCCCCTTTAAAAACTCCTTTGTGGGGGATCTTTGTCTATTTGCCCTACCAATTACTACCAAGACATAAGGTGGAAACTTCCCACTACTCCTTTCTGTCGTAGCTTCTGGGTCATTATTTGCCCTAACTGTTGATTCTTTTATTAGCTTGACTTTCCAGCCACTTTAATAACATGATTATCACCAACCTCACAGCTTGCTTCAGGCTTAGTGTTAGAGTGAGATGGATTCAGCTAGCCTGAGGATTATGCTCTGTAAGATCTGTTTGTAGCAAAAATTAACCATTTCTGGCTTTTGAACAGTAAACTATGAAAGAGAAACAAATTATATAGCTTTGGATTAAATGAAAGGATGAATGAAACAAAGGAAATGATCTGTTCACAGAGGTGGCTGTTAATTGTTTCACTTTAGCTGAAAAGGAAGACCTTTCCTAAATGTCATGCTGTATGTTCTTGCACAGCACTGTGTTCTCACACGTCACTGCATCTGCATGTATTCTTATTAGTTGCATGGAGCTGTACGAATTTCAGTACAAATAATTTTTTAATTCAGTCTTTCTATAAATTATTAAAGTGCTGGGAATGGCTTTTCCAGGAAGGCTGAACTACAGCATTGATTTTATGCATGCTGGAGGCAGGCCCTAGATGTTTCAGCCCCAAGTGCACCTGCTGTGGTAGTCTACCAGAACATCATACCACGCTCTCATGTATTCAAAGCAAAGGAATAAATCATGATTTTACAACAGTGCATCAGTTGACTTATTGCTGTTTTGTGACCGGAGGTAGGAAGGATTGCTGTTTAAAGCCATGTCATCGGTTCTCAAGTCACTCAAGCATGAAAGCTTGTCATATGCCTCTGTAATTGTACCTCACCAGTCTTTCCCTAACTAGTCAGCTGGGGCTGTGCATTTTGTCTCAAACACCCGGCTGGCCCATGTCTGACAGGAGCTTTCTCATCATCCTGTCAGTAATATGCTAACTAGAGTGTATCTTCTGCGGCCTACGCTGGCAGGTGGAAAGGATGCCACACTTTAAAGCAAATGTCTAAACGTTATCTCCATTTTGACCAGTATTTGTTTCAGGTAATACAAGTCTGATGTGTCTGAGAGCACGGTGGTTACAAAGTTCTGCTTTGCGCTGGCTGTAGGTTTCTTTGGTGATCCCTATAAAAACAAACATATATGTCAATAAAAGATACAGGTTTGTGGTGGTGGTGTTTTTTTTTTTGTGGTGAATGAGCAATGAATATAAATTTACATGCAAACGTACATTTGTGGAGCTTTTTGCAGTTGCCCTCAGTTGCCACAGGGAGTTGGACTGAGTGATGGCTTCATGTTCCTTGCCTCATTGGTCTTGTTCAGGCATGGTCACACGATCCATGGTCGCTCAGGCACTACAAAGACATGGAGGCTCCTTGGAGAATGTAGTACCAGCCACTAGAGAAAGTGAAACACCCTTTACTCTAAGCATGTTGTCTTCGTGAATCGCTTTGCTCCTCCTGCATCTGACCCTAAATCCAATATTCTTGAGTTTATTCAAAAATCCATGTGTCCCAGGGCAGTAATATCGTCAACTGAATCAGAAAACAACTGTGGTGATTGTCTGTTTCTCTCATGTCACTTAAATCTCTCTGCATTTTACATGTTGGAGATTCATGGATATGGTTAAAAAAACTGCCAAGGAGCACTTTGTGACTAGGCCAGATCGCTGGGATGTGGTTTTGGAGCACGGTGCACGTTAGTGTGGAGCCTGGAAAGACAGAAAGCTCCTCTTTTTTAGTTTTATGTTTCTGAGTTCAAAGCTGGCTATTTATGGAGCTACTTCTCTGGTGCAAACTAAGGATCCAAGGCAGTGGAACAATTGGCTCCATACAGGCCTTCCATGTTGGAGAAAATAGTGGCATTGGGAGCTGTCATACAGCTTAGCGACATCCTCACACTGCCTTCTGCTAGGGTGATGCTCCCAGTTCTGATTAAATGAACTATAGCATCTAATTTATTTTAATTGTGCACTGTAGTGCAGTCACAATTTTATCTAAAAATGTATTTATGAAGTGTATGGCAGACCCATTGTAAATAATACTGGTCCAATAATTAAAAAAATTATAGATGTAAAATTTAATTCATATCTCAAATTCCTGTGACGTAGTACATAGTGGGTGGAAATACGCAAGGGCTAAATTTAGTTCTTGGAAAACAAGAAATGGATGGGAATTTATCATTAACTTTCAAGGCAGAACAGATATTCCACTGATACTCACTGAGCTCCCAGAAGCATAATTAGAATTCATTTTGGAGTATTAGGTCAATTAGACCATGTGGTCTGGGAGTAGATGAGGAGTGGTGTTTAATAAATTTTTTTTTTTTTATAGTTCAGGTGTAAGCAGTCTAAGATAAACTGAGCAGAGGTGTGTGTTGTGGGTGCAGTTAAGGTCCCATTGGGACACCTGTATGGAGTGTACTTCTAGCAGTGAAGCTGTGGGATGTCAATAAGGAATCAAAATATGGTTAGGATATTACAGCCAGACCTGGGAAGCTCTCCCAGTCTTGAAGTTTAGAATAGTTTTCCCACTGCCACAGCATAATATTAGGAGAAATAATTGTGAAAGACTTTGTGAAAAGAAATAGAAATGTGTGGTCAGCAAATGATCACAATTCTTTTTCTTTTAATGAGAGGGGGGGAAAAAACAATAAAAAGTTGCAGATTGCTATTACCTGCCATCTATGTAAAACATGAAGAACTGTATCACCGGGTTTTATTTAAAAAAAAAAAAATCCCAAACCCCCAAAAAAACCAAAAAAGACAAAAAAACATACTGTAAAAGAAAAACATGTAGACAGAAAGATCTACAAATTCATTTCAAAATTAAATTTTTCACTTATTAGCACTTTCAGGAAAAAGAACAAATCTGAGATTAGGATAATCTGGAGCAAAGGTTGTTTCTTTTTCCAACTCGTATAATCTTTGGCAATTCAGTAAAAACTGCCAGAACAAAATGCTGTGTAGAGCCAGTGCAGGTGCTGCTGCGGGCATATGCAGTCTAAGAGAAGCCTTTAAGTACCGAGTCCTTTGTGGTTGGGCTCTATGGGAACTGAAAGCAAAAGAGTCTGTATTCTGTTGACTAGAACTGTCTCACCCCCTAAAAAAACTACCCCTGAAGTCACTGGCGGTCATGTGAAGCATAAGATGTGAAGACCAGTTACTGAAGGGTGTGTGAGTGTAATACCAGCTCTCTGTTCTGGTGTGCCATTATGGCAAGATTTCTGCTTTTCCATGGTCACTGCTGCTTTATCACTTTTTTTTTTTTTTCCAAAATTCACCAATGATGAGATGAACTGTAACATAGTCAGTGGTTATCTCTACTCTTGCTTGCAGTAAATAAGTTGTCTGTCAGCTATTCACAAGGAAGCTGTTCCCTGCTGGTTCTTAATTAGTGTATGGCAGAAGAACATACCATGGAGTTACTCTGGGGGAGGAGATGTTAATAAAAATTATTTTCCTGGAAACTCTTCTTTCAGAAGTGAGAAACATTTGCAGAACTCCCTTGTTTTATGGGAGGGTAGCTCTTCCTCCATGGAGACAGGTCATAAAATAAAGGAGGGAGGAAAGGGGGAGTCAGGAGATGGTCAGGAAAAGGGACAAAAAGATGTATATGTTTGTGGTGTTCTGTGTTTTTCTGAGAAAGGAAGAGATAAAGAAGTTAGGAAATACATGAATGTCAAAAAGAGAATAAACAAATTTTCAAGAATGTACAGAGATTAAATGGAGAAATACAAGGAAACTGAAATTATTGAACAGATGATATAAAGAAGCATAATTACTTAATTATAGGATAAATGAGTATCAGAAGAGACCTGTTAGTTAACCTAATCTGTAACATGTTAGGGATAAAAGATGACAACTAACTTCCAAAAGTTTAATTTTCAACCAATGAAAAATACTAAAAACCTTTGTGGGATGAAGAAATTAACTAAATCAAGTTACGTGGCTTTTTCTATGACACCCACACCTACTTTGTTGTATAGATACCTCTGATTATCTGTAGAAGTGCGTGTAGGTCCTTAGTATAGGCACAGTATGCCAGTGGTATTCCTTGTTGAGCGCTCACCTGTCCACTACCACTTCAATTTTATTTTCTGCTCAGCTTCCATTATTGGGAAACATGTCACTCGTGGAGCCATAGGCAAGGAATAAACTGTGTCTGCAGTCTTTTCTTTTCCCTTCTGAACTAATGCACAAGAATGATGCCATAATGCTGCTTTGTGAATCAAGAATTGCAAGAAAAGAATGAAATTGATTGTATATGAAGTGCTGTCAAATTCATGAATAAGACTTTTCTCTTCCCTTTCCTTCCCCCAGAAAGAATGATAAAAGGAAGTGAATAATACTAAAAAAACCAACCAAACAAAAAAAACAAAAAAAACCCAAACCCAGGAGACAGTAATTTTTTTATATTAGTGTTTTCTTTTTCACATTTAATTTTCACAATGGAAGAAGTTAAAATTTTCATCTGTGGACTGGAAATATATTTCCCTTCCCCTCTCTCTCTTCTGTGAGAGAGGAGAGCTGGGGGGTCTCATCTTGCCAACAGGAAAAAAAATGCATTATGGCTCATTTAAGGTCCTCTCTCTTTTTCTTCTTAAAGATTATGGGGATGGCAGATTGGAAACGATTAGCCAGGAGCTAAATTAAAGAAATGCAGAAGAAGTGGCTTTGGGTACCTTGGCTCGGACAGTATATTCTGTTCTCTTTCATTGCTAAATTTTTTTATCAGTGACTTCTGACTTCTCACCAATGCCAGCAGAATGGACTATTTAGTCCAACTGTTTAGAGCTGGGAAGGGATTTGCGCTCTGTAAACGGGTGAAAGCAAGGGTTCCCTTCCCACTTTCACTCCCCAGCAGTCTTACCCCACCCGCTCAAGAAATGGATGGGAAGGTAGGTCTTAGCAACCGTTAAGTATCTGTTATGGGTTTGGGGCCTGATCTCATTCCTGATCAAACAAGATTTAGATATGGATGCCCCTCTAACAAAGCTGGTAGTCTTAGGAGTTGTAATAATGTAGAGGAGAGGCTTCCTTTCACCTGTACAACTGCTCCCCTTTCAGGAAGTGGACAGTGGTTTCTCAGTAATTCTCGTGAACTGGGAGTATTGGGGTAACAGCAATAAGAGTTGGTCTAGGTTGATGGTAGCTACTGGAATTGTGGTAAAACGGTGACCAATCCCCTACAATTTATTGCTATAGGTATTAATAAATAGATGAGAGAACTAAACAGAATCTTCGGCATTTTTCAACATATGTGTGGTCAAGGCAGTGGGAGGGAAGCAGCTCTTTGGCCCAATGGGACTGTGAGGGAGGAGGGAGAGAGCACACCCGTACCCATTTCTGGACATGGTGTTGACAGAGATTGACAGTGTTTGAGGTTTTTTCAAGAAATGGTTTTATCACAGTAGTTCTTTAGTTGCTTACAGTAGATTTTGAAAGGTTGTATGATATCACAGGTTAATTTTACTTTAGTGTTTTGTCTAACTTCTGTTGCTGTTTTTGGCTTTCTGACAAGATTCTGCTAATCAGTTTCTGTCTTTCTAGTTTGTGCATTGTGGTGCGTGCAAATCTTGCCACCTATGCTCTGCCTCTCTTTTTACCTTTGGTTATAGAAAAGGCTTTGAAGAAAATAATTTATATAGATAGAAAGTAACTGCCAGACAAGTTTTATACAGGATACCGAATAATTATTTTCATGTTACTCATTGAAATTATGTGAATAATAGGTATCAAATAAGCATAATGCGTGAGTCTGCAGAAAATCTTTCAGCCGAAGTAGTATGGCTCTAGACATGTCACAGTGTTTTAGCAAAAACTAAAATTAGAAAAGGAAAAAAAAAAAAAAGAAAAAGGGGCCAGTCCTTTTGAAATCCAGAGTAGAAAGGTTCATTGATAGAAGTGAGCATTGGGGTAGCAGATACACACATCAGAATTACTGCATCCACATGAGGGATAGGGAGGAACTGCATTCTTCATGTTCCCACGAGCAGGGAAACCTGCTCTGATCAAATCTTGAGCTAAAACTTTTCCTGACTGTTCCTGTTCAGCAGTGCGTAGATTTTGAACAACAGTCTTCCCAACTGGCTGCTTATTACCATAAGGTGGAAAGTAACTCCTCATTCTCTAGAATTTGTGCATTATTTCAGTCTTGCAGGGATTTGGTCACCCAATACTGAATTTTGCTAACAAACTTTGTAACGTGGTCTCCCACTATTTGGAGAGACTGTATTATCACCAGGCACATAGTTCTAGCTTTTTTTTCTTTTTAAGGAGACAAAGATAAAACTGTTGTACCAGAATCACTACAAAACTCTGGAGAAAACACCACATACCTTTCCTTGTAGGGTGATGAAAGCTTATATGGTGACGCTGGCTGCAGTGTCTTATCAGAAGAGATCAGAAACAAACTGAAACCTTCAGTTGTACTCAGTAATGTTAGTAAATTCATTACTGATAGAATGGGACAGGAAACTTCTTTTCACGTCCAATGCAAATACTAGGGATTTCAAATTACATTTGTCTAGTCTATTTATTAGAGAGTTGACCATTGAAATTTTTTGTTAAAAGTTGTTTTTTAAGTAGTTCAATTGACTCATATTGTTTATGTAATTTAGAACCACATTATTTAAACCATTTTTAAAACCGTAATTAGATTTATTTTTGAAATAAAACTTGTTTAAACTAAAAGACATTCTTTGAAATGGAGAAAAACATTCTAAAAAAATCAAAATTGTTGGAAGCAGAAATACTGAAAGTTCTGTTCAATATTGACAAATGAGTTTCAACAGACAAAAACTTTACTTAAAAACTGCCCGCCCATTTTATTATGTATAGAAACACAACTCTGGTAGATCTTTTCCACTGCAGTGGGCTGTAGGAGGATGTCTCAACATCATTTGTTGCCTCAAAACATGTAATAAACTATCAGATTTGCAATAAATAGGTTCCGCAGCACTGTTCTGCTATAATTTAAGATTTTCTAGCAAACTGCAAGGTTGAGCAATGATATGTTTGTGTGTATACATAAATATATAGCAAATTTATTGGACAGATGCTTTCACCTTATATATACAAGCTTATTTGTAAAGGGGATCACAGTTGATGTAATTTCCAGTTGTTGCTGGCAAAATACGTAAGGTTGTACACAGCCTTGAAGATGACTTCGAGATAATTTAGGATAACTACTACCTGTCCTGAAAAAGAGATTTTTCTGATCTATGACATTTCTCTTCTTACAAATCTTTTTTAAAAGGTGGATCTTGATAATTCCTTTTGGAATAGATAGCAATCAACAGACAGGTTCCCTATGAATGCCTTTTTCCCTAAATAGCATAGAGAATTGTTTTCTGCAAAAGATCTCACCAATTGGTCAAGCAACAGATGCTCGTTTCTGCACCGAGGAGCTTGTGCTGCACTCTCTGCCTTACCGTCTCCTCCTTCAGCATTCGGCAGGGTGCCTGCCGGGGCTCTCCCTGGCTCCTCTCCCAAGCGCAGATGCTATCAGACACCCCTCCAAATCCAGTGTCGCCTTTTTAGACCTCCGTGTTCAGATGTAAGGAGTTGGGCTCTACCTGGTCCCCGAATGCTTTTCAGATCTCCTGAACTGTCTGGTTACTTAAGACATGCAGCATTATTCCAAGATTTGCAGTAGTCCCCATTCTATTTAGAAGAGTGAATGTGTCAGTTAAAGAGGTAAGTTGTTTAAATAGCTAATGCATTTGAGAAATGCAGTCACTGTGGAAACAGTAAAAAAGGCAAAAGAGAATTTGCCAGAAAATGTGCAATTTTTAATATGAAATCCATAATTATCTTATCAGTATTTGCTTAAAGGCAGAGTTGGCACAGTATTAAAATGTCACACAGTTTGAAGAGCAGCAGAATCCCATAGCTGCTTGTATTACAGGCTGTATACAACAGGAAACTATAAAACATATTCATGCCATACTAAAATGTTTGGAAACCTACTGCAGCAGCATAGATGGAAATGTTTAAATAAGATGTTACATTAAGATGTTATTAAATAGAAAAGCAAGGAACAGTACAGCAAAACCTTGATGTGTAAGTAATCAAATCTTTACCTTTCCTGCTAGAAATGTTAAAATGTAGTAGATTTTTTTAATTACAAATGTTAAATAGATGCCAGTCTGAGTGCCACACCAAAATATAGATTGTAAAACAAGAGAGTTAATAAAACTTCAAATGTTTTTAAGGAATTATCCACTTCCTCTGTTAAAGTGAGAACTAAAATATAACGCAGACATATGCGTAAGATAGGAAAATATTTCTTCATGCAAATAGTATAGTCATCTTAATTCATAATTTAAGAATGCCTATTAAGAGGAGGAGGAGGAGGCTGTATACATTGGGGGATATCCTGTATAACTGTATGCTCAGCTTTATTTCAGTCTGTGATTGAAATATATGAAATGCTAATTTTTATATAGGTAGCTGCATTTTTAAATTTATATACTGTGTACACTAGTATGTGGACATACTAATTAGTAATTCCATATCCATTTTGAGTAAAAGAGCAAAAAACATGATACGCAGCTTGACTGCACTATCAGTAGTGTTAGTTAAACTACAGAGAGAGATAATATGGAAATAAAACTCATAAATCCCACTGTGTAGAATAGGGATAAGATACTAATTTATTTCTTCCCCCAAATCAATTAATTCTTAGTAACAACACAGTAATTATTAAAGTAGCCATTATTATAAGTCTAAAATGAGAGTAATTGCAGAGGTTTGATGTAAAGCTAAGAAACGAGGTGTTAATCTGAAACGAAGAGTTTAAATACGGAATTATGATATACTTGGCTTTCTGTAGTGTAGCTGTCAGGCTCAGGCGGTTCGCTGGTCAATAGTGACATTCTGTGTGTCAGTGAACAGAGTCTCCTGATACCTTAACCTGCAGTTCACACATTACTGCAGCTCCAACTGTCGAACATTCATGTCCCTTGGTACTACTGCAGCTTCCAGACTCTCCTGACTGGCTCATGTTTCATTCTTTGGCAATTTGCCCTAATGATATCCCTCAGGAGCTTTCAGACCCTCTTCTTTTCCATATTTAATCGTGTTATATTAATCTGAGTGCTGAGCAAACTATGCTGCACAAATTGTAATTGTCCGTGATTTCTGCTGCGATGGTCTTATAATTTTTTTTTTTTCATTTTTAGTGTAAAAATACATGTACAAAATTGCAGTATAATTTTTATTTACAAGTCTAAATGTCCAAGACAGCCAGGGTGTAAAAGCTTTAACTGCTGATCTGTTCCACAAAGAGGGTTTTTTTTCCTGTAAAATCCATAATGTTTTAGCACTTGCTGTATGGACAGGATTTACATTTTCTTTTTAGCTCTTCGTTTCGTTACTGTAAAAGTACATGTCTAATAAACAGTGCTATTATCAAGTTAACCTCAGATAGTAATTTTGTTGTGATATAAAACACTAGGACAGTCTTGTCTTTTTCCATAAGCTTGGTGTCTTCTACATGGGGCATTCCCTTTTTTTAAAAAAAATTGGTTTTTTTTTCTTCATTTTATGAGGTTTTTAGTTTTTTATTTGCTGGATATAGACTACCTCATTTTGAACACAGTCTTGATGTTTTCTCATTCTGTGGTAACTCTGTGGCTGTGTAATAAAATAGATAAATTTATGTGACTCCCTGACAAGAAAGCAGTATTTGATAGATCAAATTTGAATTCTTTAGGTATTGCAGATTATTTTGTTCACTTGAGGAGTGAACTAGACCACGTTTTTGATCAATTCCATAGTTTGGTTTTTTTTTTGTTGAGGTGGGTGGGTTTTTTTGTGGTGTTTTTTTGTTTGTTTGTTTGTTTGTTTTAGAAGAACAGGTTTTGAACGGTAAGCGGATCGTAACACCACCTTTCCTGGTCAAGGAGTTTTTCGTTTTCTGGTGATGCTAGTGCTAGACTTGCCAGTCTCTGCTTTGGGAAGGGAGTTTTTGAAAACTGTAATAAAGTTGCTTTGCTGTCACAGGGAATATTCACTTCAGATGTTTTTAAAGGTAGTTTGGAAATCAAGATAGTGACACAAACAGAAATTAATCCTGCCCCTGAGTTTAATGCTCTTCTGCGGCTTCATGCAGGTTCAGATCAATTCCAGTTGTTCCAAATAGCAGAAATGTGGACCATAAAACTCCCCTGAGTCTTCCCCACTCGGCAGAGCTGAGTGCGACTGCGCTGCACTCAAGTTCTGTGTGTTCATGGCAGTACCCACATTTGATAAACATCAAACAGTGCATGTTTATTTTCTTTTTTTCAAGGAAATAGCTGAGCAGGGCTAACCTTTTAATTGACTTGTTAGTCTGACTTCTTGCAAATGTTGTAGTTGTATATGTATATCAGAGTTCTTCATAGATGCATTTAAGCAATTAAAATAATTAAAAATGCTATAATAGGTGGTTTGTTGAGGTTAAGATTCTTACATGTCTAAAAGTTAATTTAAGATTTTGTATATTCTTTTTATTCTTTTTTTTTTTTGCCAATTCTCTGTGTGTATTTTTATTTTTAGTTAACTGCTTGTGTTCATGCATCAGCTGCATTGTTATATCCAATGTATTGGCAACACATTTACATCCCAGTGCTTCCTCCACATCTTCTGGACTACTGCTGGTAAGACAGCTAACTTGTTATCCCCATTTCTGAGATTCTTACCTATCTTGTAATTCTAAGTAACTGATGAAAACACTAACTGCTTATGTGACTAAATATACAAGATCCAGTTTATGAAAGCACTTAAGCAAGTGCTTAAATGATGACTTGAATGGAGACATTGCAGCATATCTTTATGTGCTGTTTGAATTGGTACCTTGAATTACAGTGCTGATTACTATCAATGCAGCATTTAGAATCATGTTTGTAATAGCTGTTCCTGTTTTATTGTTAGAGAATGCATTCAGTAATTTAGATGTGGCTGTGTTACGGTTTTCTTTTATTTGGCATTTTTCTTAACTTGAAAAAAATGATAGTGATAGAAGCACAAAAAAAAAAAGATCAGTTTTTCTGGCATCAAATATTAGTAGGCATCAATGTTTCCCCTAGGTCTATCCAATAATTTAATATTTGTATTTTAGACTCAGCCAGGTTCAGGATCCTATCCAACACCTTCTTGAAAGAGCTGAAAATCTCCTTTTGGTACTTCCAAAATTTTCATTATAAGAATTCTGCTTCTCCCGACATGTTTCTGTTCACATGACAGGCTTTGTGGTTTTGGCAGATCTTTAAGTTGAACAAGAGTCACTTTTGAGTCACTTCTGATCCTTCAAGGGACAATGTTTCCACATGCCTGTGTTTTAAGATTCCAGGCTAAGAAGAGATCTGCTTTCTTTTATTCGTAGTAGTGCCAGAGATACCAAATAAGAGTTTCCATTAAAGCACCTAAAACAGGAGTATCCATCCCTGGAGACTTTCACTTTAACTAGACCCTATGGATCTGTGGTGGAGAAATGAACCATGTAAAGCCATTTTAGAGATCAGGAATTGTTATTACATATAAAAACCGAGTCCAAGTCAGATGCCTACCAACATAAGTCTATGTTTCTGTTACTAATGTTTTTCTTCACAGAAATAAATTATGCTTCTATGTTTGCTGGACTTTGTTTTGTTTTTCTTCTGGTACCTATAAATATTGATGTTCCGTTGAACTCCACCCAGTCTATTGAACTTCTTGTTTTCAAAGAAATTCTCATTATGTTTCCTTATGTCTCTTTGACAGTTTTTCCTTAAGTTTACAATATTTGCCCATGGTATATCTTTTTCTGTGATAGTTCCTATACTTCATATGTATATTATTTATTGTTTTTAAAAAGAAATCAAATATTCTTCTCCCACTCCTCCCTTTACTTTCAACTATAGCTAAGCCTTTCATCTTTAATGATAGTTTTCTTTTGAAGAAACTCTGTCCTAATTGTTTTTCCTCCTAGCTTTGATAAAATACACCAAGATGAGGGTAGAGCTTGGATGTATTTGTTTAGGTTTTGCATTACTTGAGCTTACCACCAGAAGCTTTGTAATTTCTTCAGTATCATCCATAAATGCTGTTCTCAGAAGGTAGATCAACACCTTTATTCAAGCTTTACCCTGCAGAGTGCATCCTGAATACTGGAAGATTTTTTTATTTCCTCTCCTAAGCACAGATAATGTTTCCAGAAATAATAATGTTAGATGCTGTACACAGCTTCTTGTGATGAAGATAATAGTTGAGATTCTAGGTCATTATGGCATGACCTGAAATTTTTTTTTACTCATTAAAAAGAAGCATGGAGTTTCTTAAACTTCTAAAACTCATTTATATCCCTTTTTCTTTTTCACAGTAGTACAATAGAGTGGGGGAAAAAAAAGTTTCCCTTTTTTAGAGATGTTCAAATGGAAACTTAAAGTTCATGAAAGGAAATGCACAACTGATGAATTTACCACAGTAACTATAATTCAGACCTTTTAACTCAGATTTTTGTTCATTTACATTTCTCTGTCTGCTCATGTCTGGTTTGAATGGTTCTTTTGTGAGACAGATTGGAATAGTGTAATAAAAACACATAAAATACTTAGCTTTCCTCATGTTTTGGCATATTAACAGTGAATAAATATTTTTCTCATAGGTATATGATATATCAAGTTAGAAAACCTTGATGAATTCATAAGGTCAAAGTTTATACTAGGCCAGACCTAGTCTGCAGTCCAAGAGGGTCACGTCAATTTAAAATTAATAAAATAATTGTCTAATTCTGTTTTATATTTTCGCTTTGATAGAGCAAAGTTCTTTTATAAAATTGCCTTTTTTCCCTTTAGCTTAACATGCATTTTTATTCCTAGAAACTACATTATCGTTGCTTCACTTGGACTTTGTTGCAGTCTCCCATGAACTCTCATTTTCTTCGTGTTGTTCTGAAATGATATTCAAATAAATGAAGTAGGGGATTATCAGTTTGATAATTTTGTTTTTTCCAAGGGAGTAAGGCCATTTTTAAACAAAGATAAAATGCATTTAAATCTACTGGTTCAATTATAGGCCCTGATCCTGCAACTTCTCTTTGCATATTAATCATTCAATGTATTTTGAGAGAAATCTGCAATTTTTTTTTGAGTTGGATTATATATATTCAAAATTTTGTAAAGATAAATGATATAATTCTGTGGGGGTTAGAATTTGATAAATTACATAAACTGCTCAGCTTGTACATTTTGTGGGCAAGAAAAAAGCAAAATGTATCTTTGAGTAAAACAGATCTATATTAAAAATTATTTAAATTCTTCCACTTGCCTTTTTAATCAAAAAGCCTCTTAAGTTCTATCAGGCAACCTGATATACAGACTGGTTTTAGACATAATGTAACGGATGTTCTTAAAGTAGTCCAAACCCACTGGTACTGAGCATCAGTGTGGACTGTAATGCTGTCAGGATTGGCCAGGTTATGAGTACTTGCAAGGTCCACTGTGTGAACATACTGTGTATTTATTTACTTCAGGAAGTTTTTTTCCCCCACATAGCTTATCTTGGCCTTGATTTCCATTATAAGAACTCCAGTGTGAGAATTGGAACAACTATCCAAAAAAGAAGAGATGATAAATTTCTTTTTCTAGAAGATAGCAAAATATTAGGCAGTGAAAGTAATTTTCATTTTAGCTCTAGAGGAAGAAAACCCAGGAGAGTTACTAAAAAATGGAATTTTCTGAATATTTTTTAAGCCTTTATTTCTTTTCCACATTTAAGTAAGCAAAAAGATATTGTTGCACTCAGCCCAGTAGGTGGCTGGCTTTCAGGAAAGCTTTTACAAAAATTAAGTTTGAGCATTGATACAGTAATTATATTTGAATAAAATTAATTTTTGTAAAGGAGAAAGCTAATTTCATCAAATTTCTGTGTAATTTCTTCGCAAACTAAGTCACTGCTAAAAGAATGTATGACAGTTTTGTCTGTGGATGATAAAGCATCTGTTCTACTGATGCTCTGCTAAGAATATAATGCAATTAGAAAATTCAAGTTACAATTGCAACATGTCTTTTTATGAGATTTGGTCTCTTCTGAATTGGGATATAGGCATGCCTGTTTTCGTGAGAATGGGACAATTATTTTCCCATTAACTTACATGTTTTGCATAACATAGTAATTATTTTAGGCAATGATGCTGTAGATTAATAACATTTTTGGTAATAACATGCATAAGCAAGAGAAAAACTATATAGCAGCTCCCAGTAGTATCATAGTAAGCAATTTCATGTACATATTACAAACCTGTGCTGTTAAGGTTTCAGAATCCAGCAGTAATAAAATTCATTCTTTGCTGAATATGATCAAATTGACTTTCCATACCTGCAATTTTTATTTAATGCATTTTCAAGATGTGTTTATCTAATTAGCTTTGTACCTTTATTCTGTTAACTTCTCAAAATTGAAATGATGTAGCTGTTGCTTTGTTCCATAGAAAGAGCTACACACTACCCTTTTGAATGACAGATTTATTAATGGAGCAAATCATCAGCTATTTTAAGTTAGTACAGGCCTGATGAAGCTGCTAGAACAGTGTTGGTGTATAAGAAAACAAGTGTGCATAAAATGCATACATGATATGGCGCTTGTTTTCACCGTAGTTTCTCCAGTTCACATTATTTGTAACACTAAGATAACTCTGATGCAATGAACCTGAGGATCTATTTTGCTGCATATTCAGAAGAAGAATCCTCAGTTACGTGTCAGTCATAGTCATTCTTATTGGCTTGGTTAAATATGTTACATAGGATAAAGCGCTGTTAAAATTATAGAGTGTTTTAAAGCTGTCTGATTCTTCACTGAATATAAATGCATGTCTGCTCTGGAGGGGCACCCATTTATGATTCCATGTAACTTGTGTTTAGTCCACAAAGGCGTAAGGCCTTAGCCTGGATGAAGTCATCAGGAGGTACTAAAATTTTTCAGTATTGGGCTAAGGAAAAGATGTGTGGGGACATGGGGGTCTCTGTTTCCCCTTTTGGAAGCCCCATTGCCTAGAAACCTTAAGCCATGACAGTTTTCAGTCTCAGCAAACCTTTATTTTGGTAGTATAAACGTGATGAAAGCTCATTTTGGCCTCAGTCAGTCTGGGTTTTGGGTGTTGTTTTGTTTGGTGTGGTGGTTTTTTGGTTTTTGGTTTGGGTTTTTTTGGTTGTTTTTTTTTTTTTTGCATTGATCCTCTCCTGTGGGACATTGTTAATGAGAGCAACTGGCTAATCCATAGTGTGTACAGATTTTTCTAAAACTGGCTGCAGTCACAGGCAGGTGAGAATTACTACTTTTGCTCCCAGAGTTGGGACCAAATGGGTGTGGCCATGTGAACTGATGCAGTGAAGCCTCTTCTGGGCCTCAAGAAGTCAATTGCCAATCAGTCGGTGCCAGTGGCTCAGATCCATGATCGAATTAATGCAATGGGAGAAATTATTGTATGTCAGCTATCTGTGTAACTTTGTATGAGTCATCTTACCTTCCATTTATTTTTCAGAGATTATTTTTATTTATTTTTTTTCTCTCTTCTCCCTTAGTATTTCGTTTCCCACTGAGTTGCTTAAACCAGCCTATCTATTGCTCACTTCTCTGGAGTGAATATTTTTAGTAATCTTGCAGTACCCAAAAGTGTGATGATCATTGGATGTTTTTTCCCTTCAGCGCTGCATACTGGGTATATTCTTTGTCCGATGTTGGCAGAACACATTCAGTAGAGAAAGAAACAGAAGATTATAGGAAACTGTGATAATTTAGCCTGACTAATTCAGTTTCTTGCTTGCATGCTGCAGGAGGTCTCACTCCAGAGGCTTTGTTGGTGATATTTGTTTTATTTTGAGAATATAGTTCCTTGTCTTATTCAAATTGGAAATGAGAAGTTTACTCTCTTGAGTTAAATAGGATATTATACAGTTTCGAAATGCCCACCGAGGAAGGGTTTCAGAAGCACATCCAGAACCAAAACTGGTGTTAATGATGTTTGCATTGCAGTGTGGTGATGTTAACTGGTACCATATTCTCCAGAATGGTGTTTTAAAACCATTACAGTTCTAGAGACACACCACTTTTGGAACATCCACTAGGTTAGCTCTGCCATACCGTATGGTTAGTTATTGAAACTAGGTATGGCAAGCCGGTTAGCAAGCCTTACATGTCTTCTCACTCATACTTCCATGTTAGGAAGTGTCCTTTATTTCGTGGTCGTCTTTACTGAAGAGTAAAAAAAAAAAAATAAATTGCCCTTGCATAGTAAAAATTACAGTAGCGACTGTGTAAATTTAATACAGGCTTAAACAGGGAATGTTAACTAGGGACTGTATGTACCAAGATTCTAGATTTTTTTTGCTCCACAAATATTGTAGTAGTTGGTACTTAAACCAATAATTTGATCTTTTCCACGTTTTTTCTTCAGTGCACCGATGCCTTATCTAATTGGCGTCCACTTAAGCTTAATAGAGGTAAGTTTACTATACACTTCTGCATGCTGGTAAGGTGTGTGTGCCATAAATGGTAATTTGAATGGAAATGCTTTAGAAAGAATCCCTGTGTTTTAGCATACAGAATTACAAAATTTAAGCTTCAGATGCTTTACCAAGTAAAAAATGTCCCTCTTTGAAATCTTACTTTTGAAGTGTTTTATGGAGACATGTAAGCTCTACATCATGATTTGTTTCTGTGTCTATTTAATAGCTCAATGATAGCTTTTTTTGTGCCTTTTTTAGTGGTTCAGCAACAGATTTTCCCAATAATAAGAACAGTTAAAATTTATTTTGGAGTTGCCATCAATCAAAATTCAGCATCGTTCTGATTTCCCAGATAATTTATGTTCCTTTTCCTCTGAAAATCTGAGTCTAACATTCATCCCATAACATTCATAACTATTAATCTAGAAATGAATATTTTTTGCCAAAAACCAGGAGGTAGCCTTTTCAGATTTAAACATACAACATACAACAAACCAAACAGAACTCACCGAAGCAGTAAGTAATAGCTGGGTCATAAATAGCTTTGCCTCTTTCCATAACTATTTGATGACACCATTAAGGCTACGTGTGTAGTCTGATTATCGTGCAGAGTAGATAATTGATTTGGGAACTTTAGCTGATTTACACTTCTGCTAAAGCAGTTTCTAAGGATCAATTCACATTTGCTAAGCTGATGAGGTGGGTTCTCCCCCAGTATGAGTCACTAGCACTTTTGTGTTTCCAAAAAAGAGCCTTCTATCACGTACACTTCTTAACTCTAGGCATAGCCTTCTGTTCTCTCAAATGAAGTTCTCATGATCTGCATACATTGATCATAATATCTTGACTAGGATCTTTTTCCTTATTCCATCAGAAAATAATGGAACAGAAAGGCTTGGTCTGAAAAAGAAGTCACTCAGTTCCTTCTGGAATTATTTCCTGGACTGCACTATTGTGTATTATTGTAGGACCATATAGAAAAGAATTCCATCATTTTTTCCTGAAAGGAACAAATTGTTTAATTCTTAGCTGCTAGTCAAGTTCCATTGATGAAAGATTGTTTCATCCATTCTTCTATAATACTAGTAGACATCACATGCCAGGGACTTACAGAAATCTGCAAATAATTACTTATTTTTCTCTGTTTTTTCATGTGATTATATGATTAACATCCTATCTTTCACAAATACAAGAGAATGAAACGTTGTTATAAGATATGTATAGTTCCAAAATACTTAACTGTTTTGTGTAAATCTTGGTTTTCAAGAATTCGTTTCTTGAATATGTGTGTATTTCAGAGATTATTAATATAACCTTATTGTTCGATGAAGAGGAAATGTTTTTAAAAGCTAATCTGAATCCTGTGTCTAATTCACAAATCCTACATCTAAAGCTCAAAATGTCGTCTTTGCCATTATTGTCCTTTGTAAAATCATCGTTTGTAATCTAGCACATTATAATAAAAATGTACTTCAGGAGGATGTCATAGTAAAATGCTTTTCCACTATTTTTTTTTCCTCTTAACAGAGAGTGAAAAATAGATCATTGGAGGATGTGGTTTTGCTAAATGTTGACACAAACACTCTAGAAACCCCTTTTAATGACCTGAACAACCTACCTGGTGAAGTGGTGAGTCTCACAGATATTTCATTTCTTCTTTCTTATATAGATGCTTGAATTACTAGTAGTTATTTTTTTGCCTGGTTTTGCTAACTGCTATGAAAGGAATAAGGGGCTGAAAAGCACCAAGTGTAGACCCCTGTATTTGAGATTTTTACCTTTTTGACAGTTGAGGAGATGTTGAATGGAACATCATATTCCTTATTGTAAAAGTAGGATCATAATTATAAAGCTAGCTGCATTCATTAGGCATAGCTGCTTTAAACGCAAGGGTCTCTTCATGTCATCTTAATCATTATATTACAAAGTAGGCATTTCTGTCTGCCTAGTGGCATGTCTTGCAAAAGAACGAGAGAGTTTTTGAAGGCAAAAAGAAGAAGGGGGCCAATTATCGGCTTCTGCTTCCCTGCCACCTGCCAGCGTTTTCCTTTTAATTAATGATCTGATGGCACTGGTCAATATAATAAGAAATGCTTGTACAGTTGGGGTCAGAAAATTCAGGCTTTGATCTTCTTCAACTTTCTGAAACATTTATTTGTTTTCTCTAAATTATTTCAGTTTTATTTTAATCTCTTCTATCCTGCTGAGGGCTGTGTGAATGAAAACCTATACTGTTTGTCATTTGCTTTGGCAGAGCAAAGACTGCTTACTTAGAATTCTATTTGTAAATTAAACTGCAAACCCAGTTTGTCATAAAAGACATCTGATCCTTTTGAAATGACGAAAACTGTCTTTTGTCTGTAAAGGATGATAAATTAAGTGCCAGTTCTTTCTGGACTTTGATCTTGCAGAGGGTGTTCCCCCCCCCCTTTTTTTTCTTATTGCCTATAGGGGAACATATTCTGTATATCATTTTAAATAGTCGCAAAATTCACTTGTTTTTCCCAATAGAGCTCTAAAAGAATATCATTGTGAAACTACTGTTTTGATTATTCAGTTATAGATGCTCAAGCTATTGCAAATGGTTGTCAGCACAAAGAATTTTATATCAAAATGTGAAATCAAAGAGTTATATTTTCTGAAATTGTAAATCACAAAAACAAACTGTCTTAATCAAAGTAAGGCGCTGTAGTGATGTACTATGTAATTTGTTTTTGTTGGTAATTTGTATATATTTGGTACAACAGAAATCAAACTCTTGATAATTATATTAATGTCAGTTCCCTTTGATTTTAATGATGTTAAGACTTTTTATAGATTACCTGGTCAGTCTTTCTTTTGACTCAGTATCAACTATAGTTCAGAAATGTAAAAGGCTATATAAAAATTATTCTGATGTTTTGTGATTGTACGTTAGTGTATGAAAAAGTGTACACACCCCCACACTCCCACACATACATGTATATACAGTAGTTTTGACTGTACTCTATCATTCAAGAGTATAACAAGTTAAGTAAAAAATGAGTCATTTTCTGGTGTGTCAGTAATTTTAACTGACCTTGCATTCAGTAAATAAGGTTGAGGTGGTAGTGTCATGGGGGTACATACCTCTTGTCAAATAATAGCTAGATGCAGAATTGAGAATTAGGCATCATCTTCCATAAGATACTGGAGTTGTAGCTGGAGGTCCTTTGAACAGTGAAAATGGATATTTGTGCAATCAGAGGGATTTCTCATGTATTTTACAGATGCATATCAAAATGATCTCTAAATGAGTAGGGTAGCATGAAGAAAATAGGAATACAGATCTTCCTACTTCTAGAAGTATATTCTCCCCCAGGATATATACATGTTACTATTATTAATGTTAATGAAGGTTATCCAAGTGTACAGACTATACAGTAGGCTTAAAATATTTAATTCCATATCTAATATAGAAAAAAAACAGAGCAACTATGTTCTATGCAAAATAGACTTGCAGAATACAGGGATTTTATAATGAAGCTTTGAATTTGAATATTCCCATCTCTTCCTCTACTTCAATCTGTAAAGCACTTTAATTAAAACAATTTAATGGAAAACTTATATAATTATAGTTGGAAAACCTGGAAAAAAAAGGCACAGACAACATCCGTGTTTGGCTCATAAAATGACAAAAATGCTTGTCTGTCTTTTGCATTCATGAGGGGCAGTGCAACTGCTAACCTCTTGGTTAAAAAGTATAAGACATAAGAGCGTAGAGTCAAAATGGTAAGTTACACTTAAGTATTAAAGCAAATGTCAAAGATACTTACATATGTGAAGCATTTTAATCTATATAAATAAACCTCATAAGCATACATACAAAGGTAGTAAAACTTCTGATGAAAAAAATATAATGAGTACCTCTGAAGGGTGTTAAAATAGAATGAAGTACTGAAAATATAAAAGAAGCTCTAGTCTTACTATCCCTTTCAAAAATTGATTCCAGGTTGGTTAACAGCCTAACAAAAGAAATTCAAAGAGTTTTCTAAAACTGTTTATTGTGTCTGAAGGAAACTGAGTAATTCTTGATCAATAAGCCTGATGATGTCCTCACACCATAGGTATTTAATAGTTTACCCATGTATAAGTAATATGTCTATTAAAATGTTCTGATTTTGATTTTTTTCATGATAAATTTAAGATTGAAAAAACGTTATTATATGGCATTGTCTAATAAACTGTATAATAAATTAACTGAGATTTAAAGGCATTTTTAAATCATTCACTCAAGCATTTAAATTATAGTTACAGGCTAGATGACTTTCTATGCATGTGAACTCTATTATTCTGTCAGACTGACCAGTGGTCTTGACTGTGCAAAGGTCAGTGGTCACAGTTGTCCTGAATTACCAGTCCTTTTTTCATGTGGACCCTCTGCTGCGTTGCATGCTGTAATCTTCTTAATGGCTTCATTCCAATATTCACACATAATATTTTAGATTTATTGACTGTTAGAAATACTACCATGCCAGTAGCAGTTCCGCTACTCCTAAGGTATTTAAAATTGGAAAAATAAATCAGTGCAAGACTTTCAGGAATCCTTTGTTTTCTTAGAGGGGGGAAAAACCCTCTTTTTCCTCTCTTCTGGCAAGAACACTTGTTTTTAAATTTCATCTATCTGTGAATTTGTCTATTATTTTTTAATTAAAAAAAATGAAACTAAGTAGGTACTTCTGTGGGAGTAAATTTCCTAATACAATAATACTTAGATCACCACTTGAATAATGTAAGACATTAGACAAAGAACATTTGTGATGTATATAAATTAGCGGAGACCATAGGCACAAATTTATAAACTTTGGGCCTGATCCTGCAATATGTGCTTGCAGTTAACTCTGACAAAAAGATTACTCCTGTGCTCAAATTTGAACACACTCAAAAAAAGCTTGGAGAATTGAGGGCATCATGTTTAAGAGTCAAGTCTTACTGACTTGTCCATAGACTAAGCAGAACTTTTATAAATATAATCTTCAGAAAATAATAGGCTTTATAGGTTTTTAGCATCTTCTGTGGTAGTTAAATATTGTTAATTGTAAAATCTACAGAGCTGTTGAAAGATGCATAGGCTTTGTAGCGTGTGGTGCCTGCACACTATGATGCAATACAGAATCTAAATGGGTTTTTAGAGTTTTAGTTCTGAGATTTCTAAAGTCACAGGATTTTAACACCGTAAATAGGGCATATGGACATTCCTGTTCTAAAAGTAGCATTTGAGAAGTAGGCTGTAATTCATGTAGAAAATTAAAGAGTTACTTTATAAAACAATTACTAGGAGCACAAATTATTTCTGAAAATACAATGATTAATAGTATTATAAAGAAGTTATGGTCAATGTGTAACAGTGCAACTAAAAAGATTTTTTGTAAAATTTAAATATAATAATTTATTATGTTTTCCCATCAGAAAATAACCAAAAATATTACTAATACATTTTAGAAACTCAAAGCAGTCAACAGTGTTTGCAATGTTATGAGGCAACTATTTATTTTGAATAAATTCTTAAAGCTGAGATACCATTGAATCTTGATATAGTTTTAGAAACTAGAATGTGAGATTGAAAAGTACAACTAGTTTTGAAAACATTTGCATTTAAGTAGTTGTTTTCATCTAAATGAGCATTCGTGATTGAATGCTGGGGGGCTGAGATGCCTAAATCCTGTGTGTGTAGATAATATCAAATATGTAGATACCCTTTCATTAACAATATTGATTTAAATCATATCAGATTCCATTTTGTTGTAAGGTTTTTGTTTTGTTTCTCTTCTCTGCCATCTTCTCGTACTTTCTCGCTGTTGAGAGTGGGCTTACTTTTATAGTGACATGATCTGATGGGGAACACCAAAACATAGTTTAAAGCACAACAACTATCACTGGTACCAGAGAAATATCTGAATATCTTTTTTTCAGAGATCTGGTAGTCACTGGGAACCCCAGTGCATGGTTCTGCATTTCTTAGGTGACAAATGTTTTGAATACTTCTATATGTGCTTTAATTCATATGCGTGCTTAAGTTTTTGCAGGACCAAAGGCTTTGATTAATAGTTACATCATTTTATTAGTTTATTTTTTAACTTTATATGCAGTTCTATTCTTCTACTCACATGAATATTGAAAAGATATTAGTGATGCTTTGTTTCTGATCAGATAGTTATATTTTAGGAAATAATTTAGGAAAGGACATAGGGTGACTATTTTAAAAAATAATGCTCTTTTTTTTTTAATGACCAACACGATATGTTTCTACATTTTAGATATACTTACTTACCTATGAAAGAAAAATCACATCGCAATCTGATGACTTTCTAAATCTCTGAAAAACTATTCTATTGATTTAAATCTTCCTGAAGATTTAAATTCCTGATTCCTCTTCCTGATTGCTCTTCATTGGTAGTGTTTAGCAGCCCAATGAAGTCACGTTCCTATGAGAAGCTGTTGCTAGGAGAAGATAAAACCAGTTTGCTTCTAGTGTAATTAATAATCCCATTTCTGAAATGAATCACTAATGTCTCCCAGAAATAAATTTTAACAGTATTCTAACCCCTGTGGTTTGTTTGCACATCTTTATTTTTAAACTGTGTAAAAGGCTATTTCTGCTTAAGACATGCAAAGAAGGGGAGAAAAAAAGTTTGGCATTCTTAATCGTAGATAGATAGATGGATTAAAGCATTTATGAGGAAAAGATTTTGATAAAGATGACGCTTGGTATTTTTTTGACTTGGTGCCAGAACTGTGTAATTTCTTTGAAATTTTAAGAGCTATTAATGATGTCACCCAAAGAGGTGTCTCACTTCCTTGGTTTTAGGCTCATGGATCTAAGCAATCACAATCCTGCTGTGTGCCAAGTCCTAAGTAGTTCAAAGCACCCAGTCTCTTATCTGTACCTACTGTATTGGCTGTAATAACTACTTTAACACGCTATCTTTGATTAAACCTTGGAACTGGGAGAATTTGCCGGCAACCTACCCAGATGCGCAGCTTGGCTTTGCCACCACTCAGCGGTGGGATAAGCCCTGAGAAAGCACTGTCCCTCTGCATGCACGTTTGCTGACCTCAGCTTGAAGGAAACCTAGGCAGGTCTCAAGGGTGCTTCAAGAGTGCTTCAGCCAGGACTCTGGTTGTGACGACTGGGAAATCAGGGTTCTGGCCCACATTATCTCTGCAGGCTTTTTCTTAAGAGCACTGTGCTCCTAGTACATCTGCAGAATAATCTCATAGAGCTCTTCCTGCCTTTTAGCATAGCCTCCTGAGAGAAGCAGAAGTTGGAGGAACTTTCTTTGAACTCCAGCATAGCCTTTTTGAGGCTAGAACTCCCTCCAGGATGGCAGCACAAAAAATGTGCATCTGACTTACACATTTTTGTGCTGGAGAACCTGCCTTCAATCTGCCAGCCCATTGGGATGTTTGTAATATTGTTGAACTAATAACGTACCAATACTGCAGTGAAGCAGGAGATTTTTTGCTTTCTGTTGTTCTTTTTAACATGTTTTTGCCTAAAGCATCCTATTTATCAATTCATGTTAGGGTACACAGGGCCTGCCAGAACTGAAAAAATCAGAAAGTACCATTTTCCTTCACATCCCCCACTTTGTCCTATAATTCCTCTGCTCTGCGTCATCTTTACCCCTTTCTTCTCTGACCCTGTCTTATCGTCTGCCATTATTTCCCCAAACTCGCAAGGTGTAATTTAGAAGAACGGAGATTTAAAAGAATGTAGAGAATTTTCTACCTTTTCCCTTCCTTGTATTTAGAAGATGCTTTTTCGGTCATGACAGAGACAACATTTTAATGTTGACAGTTCTTTTTTGACCTCATGTTACTGCTTTTGTTTTAGTGAAACAGAGCTAATGTTGATGGACACATTTCCCTTATACAAAGGATATATACATTTATTTCCCCTGGAATTAAACCAACCTTATTTTTAATAACTTAAAAATAATCATACAGTACAGAACAAAAAGAAACCAAAACCAAAACATGCATTTATTTTTTCAACCTTGAACTGCTTAACTGTTTTTTGTACTCAAACTTGTACCTTTTTTTTTTTCCTTTTGAGGAAAAAACGTAAATGAGCCTTGGTGTATGCTTTCCATGGGCTAAATGAATCAGGCTCTAAACTTTTATCTAGATCTATGGAGCTTGGATATAAATTGAAAAGATCACAGCTATGGGGAAAAGACCTGTACTGTAGAGGCCTTTCTGCATAGATTATGAACATCATAACTCAATAATTTTTTTTTTTCAAAACTGTGGTTATAATTGGACCCAATGGGGGTCTCTCTCTTTGATCAGATCACAGTAACTGTGACTTTACACTGGAAAATGTCACTACTGTGAAGGTTTATCACCTGTAGAGCTGGTCTTTTCTCTGATGCCATGTTCAGTTCTCATTAGCATTATTCAAAGTTTAGTTGTTAATTAGGTTGACACTTCAATTACAATCATCATCTACAAGAGCAGTCAGGACTACTTGCATAAAGAAACAAAAAGATACTCATTCTTGCATATATTTCTGTAAGAATGAAAGCTGTTTTGGTGATAGTTTGTGTTTATAATGTTCTGTTTAAAGAGTAACTCTAAATGTTACTTTGTATAGTTTTTAGTGAATTAAATATTGCTTTATTGGGTATATTGCAATACAAAGGGATGTAGAAACATGTATTCAACATAACTGGAGTTGACTTACTTCCCTAGATATCCCTCATGTTGAAAATTGGGAGACTATAGACTATAACTGGGTGTAATTCTACATATCTTCAAAGAATACTGTAATAATTCCATGACTATATGATTTTTCTCCAAAGTATCTCCAAATAAGGGTCATCTAAATTGCTATTTCTAATTTTTTCCAATTCTGTATAATCAGCAATTGCTGTTTGCCAAGTAAGAAAAGACCTTCAAATAAAAAAGTCAAGCACTAAAATAAGAATGGTCTTTTTTTTTTTTTTAACTACAGGTGCCTCATAAATATTATTTTTTTCCCTTTCATATGTTTTATCTTCTAGGACCATTCTAGAGACCACGTATCACTGAATTTACACAAACTTTTCTCAACTATTTGACAGTGGTAGCAGCTAATCCCATGGTGCATGAGAAATGATGTAAGATAGTAATTTGACTTAAAAAAAATAAAAATACCTAAAACTGAGTAGTAAGTGACCATTGAGAGTCCTTAAAATTAAGCCTTCATAGCATAAATAAAAAATATCCAACTGTCTTCATTCAAAACAAGTAGGTACATGTTATGATTGAGAGAAAAAAAAATCTGCAGAAAAGTGGCTCACATGCAGTTTACTGTAAAATAATTAAGCTTATTTATGTCAAGAGGCCTTGGGAAAAAAAGAAGAGCATAAACCAATTTGCATTAGCACTCTACCATCGTCCCCTGCTTTCATTTCAATTAACAGACCAGCAGGTGCTCTTTGCAGTTAAAAAGATAAGCTATCAAGGAAGAGGATGAATTTTTGGCTGACCTGTAGACACCATGGTTTGCCTGCTGATTGGGTTCATACCTCGCTGTACCAATTTCTGAGGTGTTAATTTAACTGTTCCACTCTGTCATGCAGGTCTCAGCCTTGAAAAATAAACTGAAAAAGCAGTCTACAGCTACGGGTGACGGAGTAGCCAAGGCCTTTCTTCGGGCACAGGCAGCACTGTTTGGATCCTACAGAGATGCACTAAGATACAAACCAGTAAGGCTTCTTCTTTACTTCTTTTTTTCTTTACTTTATAAGAGCCAAGTCTCATTCTTTGTAAGGAAAATATGATATGTTTTATCCCAGTTTCATTCCAAAGAAAATGTTTTAAATCTTACTCTATGCTAAGGATATGTTGGCAATTTAGAAGTCACTACCAGCTCCTGACAGTGAGTTGTACTGAAAAATAAATACTCATCCAAAGTCAGTTATTTTCTTATTTGTATCCCTTTCATAATTTATTTAGTATAAAATCAGATTGTGTTAATGAAGCTACTTACAGCTCACCTGTTTTAATGTGGTGAAGAACTGAAGAGGCTGTGCTGTCCAGACTGCCATCATTTTTCACTGTACTGGTCCAGAGACTTCCCTGTGTTTGAGGCCAGAAGCTTTTTATTTGCTAGCAGAAGCCAGACATGAGTCAAACATGCATCTTTTCTATTATACACTTATCTTGATTCCACTGAGAAGTTAGGAGAAATGAGAATCCATTTCATCCCATCAGAACTGGAGAATTTGTATTTCTGATGTTTTGCCGGTACTCAGTAGATTAATGTGTCATGGGCTTTCATCCTTTCTGGTTTCTGAGGGTGGCACATATTGAGCCTATTAGAGATAAAATCATTAATCAGAAACAAGTTAGAGATTCATTTCATCTGTCAGTCCAGATTCTTTTCCTATGATATTTGCAAACTACTGATAGTAGTTCCATTTGGTAAAATGCATTGGGATGACATAGGCTGAATCAGATTCTGAGGATATGATGTTTGGTGGTCTGACGAATTCAGTTATTTATTGAGATTTGATAAAAGAAAATCATCCTTGCTTGAGGTGTCAAGTTTGTAAAACTGGTGGGTGTGTGGGTGCATGGGTGGATGTTTGTTTGGGGGCAAGGAGGGCAATGTATTCTGTTGGGTAAGGAACTATGTGGTGTTCCTTGATGGAAAGGGATAGGGTCATTATTAATTCCAGATGAGGCCTTTTCCTGGAGGAAGCATTAAAATACAGTATGTCGGGGTCTTCCTTCTACCCAAGTGGTTCTCTTACAGGTAGTCTTTTTTTGCCGTAAGCGTTGTACACGCTGTCTGTGCCGTTGGCAACAATTGTTATTGAGATGAAAAGTAACCCATGCAGAAATGATGTTTAAGGGTTTAGTTCAAGTATTTGTGTTTAGCAGTCATTGTAGTTTTCTTATGATACGGAAAGCCAGTTTGCATGCTATATTAAAATGACTGAACCTGTTTTCAAAATTGCTAGAGTTCAACACAGTATTAGTTTCATTAAAACAAATAATTCCAACAAAACAGAGTTGTCGTTTATTCCATAGTGGCATTACCTGACATTGCTTCACTGCTTATCTAATTTGTCCCTTAGTCTAAAGGTGAGGGCACTGGTCTGTGTCAACTCATGGCGGCTTGCAGTAACGGTTGTTAAGCCAAAAAGTGTCTTAATCTACAGCTGATATATGCAAACAGAATGATGTCAGTCTAGTTGATGTCCTTACTTCTCTTCTGACCAGAAATAGGCTCCAGTCAGTCCTTTGTTTTGGTAAATTTGTTGAATTGAATGTGCAAATTCTTTAGCATTCTGATTAGCATCTTGGTTGAAATGAGCTCTCCTTTTAACTGATTTCCGTTTTATTTCAGTTTATCTGTTGGCATATCTGAGATATCTACATTTACAGTGTATTGGAAGTAGTGCACCGTGCATCATTTCAACTGGCAAACATTTGTCAAAGTGACCTTTGCAGTTTTTCTTTCTGCATTATTTTCTTTTGCCTTTTTTTTTTTTTTTTGGCTCCACTGATTGCATATAAGAAAAGATATTTATGAAACCGTTGTGGCCTGATGGTGGGGTGTTTTTTTTTGTTTTTTTAAAGATATGTTATTTCAGAATGTCTTAACAGGCAGAAGTCTGCTGGCAAATACCAGCATATCTTGGACTGGCATCAACTTGTCCAAAGACAAAGCGTATTTAAAAAAAAAAAAAAAAAGGAGAAAAAAAGAATTGTAACTGTTATTTTGAGCTGTGTTCACATTGTTTTAACTAATTTTAGTATTTTTCAGAATTTTTATTGTGATAGAAAAATTTATTAGAAGCTGAATTTGCTCTGGATTAGTAGAAACTAATAGGAGTTGTCCCATGATTATTAGGCTCGTTTTACATGAGCCTTTTGAACTCAGTTTAATGCATTGTGAATTGGGAAATTCAAAAGATCAAGTCACATTTATAGAATCATAGAATCGTTTAGGTTGGAAAAGACCTTTAAGATCATCAAGTCCAACCGTTAACCTAGCGCTGCCAAGTCCACTACTAAACCATGTCCCTAAGCACCACAGCTACCTGTCTTTTAAATATCTCCAGGGATGGGGACTCAACCGCTTCCCTAGGCAAGCCTGTTCCAATGCTTGACAACCCTTTCAGTGAAGAAATTTTTACTGTATTAGGACCATTTGTCAGGAGTCTCAAAACTTGTGAATTGCTATTGCAAAGAAAATACTACCCTTTTTTTTGGTGCTAGATTGAATAAGGAAATCTAAACCAGAGCTATGGACTTCATTTACTTTCTTTCAGGAGCTCAAGTAGTATTCATGTTGAAAATTTGTAGGGGCTGTATTTAAATCAGAATATTTTCTATATAGATTTGAAATACTTTTGCTATAAATGAGCTTTGTCATATTTTCAGAATCAAGAACTGAGAGGTTTTGGGATACCATTTTTAGGATCACAAACATCCTGATGAAAAATAAAATAATGTGTTTGGATAGTTATCGATTGCTTGTAAGTTGAAAAATATGTTTAAGTGAACTATTTTCCTTGCAACAGTGTGTTCTGTATGATTTTAACTTGAAACATGAAACAACTGTCATTAATATTCACTTTGAGTAAAGAACAGCTTTGATAGTGTCTGTACTCATCCAACACTTCTCTTCACTCCAAACGCTGTTCATCATGCTGAACACTCGTTCTGTGCAACTGTTTGTTTTCAGCATAGGACAGATTCTCCTCAGTATAGCAATATGTCTTGAACAAACGTCTAGCAATTATTGAAAAAAAATGATTGGTGAAAAGGAAAATGCGAAGCTTCAGAGGTCTTGGAAGGAGTTCATGGGACTCCAAAAGACCATATGGAAAATTTGACTACTCTAATACAGACAGGAAATATGACATGTAATAGATAAAGGTGATCATATTTTTTTGTGTAATAAATGATAATAAAAATCTTAATCCAGTAAAAGTTTCCCAGAAAAGTGGAAATAGCTGTTTTTTCTGATTTAATCCAGATACTGAATTAAAGAACTCAGTCAAATTGATATAACTGCCAAAAGTATTTTTGTAATATGCTACACTGTACATTAGCAAATATTGCATAGTAGGAGTGGATATGTAGAGCAAAACAGTACAGTTGGTGCTAAGGACCTGACATCCACACAGTGCGCATTTCTAGCTTTATTGTGGTTCTTACTTGAGTCTGGTGTTGAATACTGAATACCCATGACTAGCTGGAGCTCATTTTCTGCTTTAGTTTAATCTGGAAGGAATCCAGTTAATGCATGGTAGATGGGGATGATTGAAAAAATTCTTTATACAACCTCTTTTACTATCTTATCACTGTTCCAAAATTTTGATAGGGAAGAGAAAAAGAAAATAAAACAGATTTTCATCTTTATTTACTCCAATGTCATTTGATAAATGACCGAAAAATAATCCAGAACAAAATCGTCATCAGTGGAATAGTGAATTAGAATGTTTTTGTATATGGTCCCATTCACGTAAAGGACTGCCACCTATTTTGATAAGGTAATGTGCACGGACTTTGAGGGGGGGGGTGTGGTGTTGCTCTAGCAGTGCAGACCTACAGCAGTGGCAATGAGGCCACTCAAACTGTTTTGCTATAAGGAGTCCTAGCATATAGAAGGGCAAGCGGTCAGTGCATGGTTGTACTCACCCAGCTAGCAGCTGTGGTATGAGCCATTACGTGATCTGCAACGTCAGTGATCACAAACAGTTTGGATCACAAGAGTCTAATCCTGCCGAGGCATTGCAATGATCAGAGTGTTGTGACATAAGTGTTTCTTATACCATGTAAATGCGTATACAAATCCAAATTATGTTTACTTTGGGTGGTCAGAACTTAGCCTTGAACCTTTTGTTGCTCCTGTTTTCTTTAGGCAGTCCAGCATTTGGGAATTTATTGTGGAATAAGATTGCACGTTCCGTGTTTCAGAATTGTATGCATCAGTGGGAGTTAGATACAAAGATTACAATTGTGCAGTTTCTGTCTTTGTCAGTCAGTGTATGTGCAACATTGTGTTTTTTCTCGCTATTTTACTTTACACATTCTTCATACGTCATTTTTAGGCATCCTTCCTTATATCAGACAAGAGCCACACCAGCCAAACATTTTAACAACTCTCCAGTGGCAAGGGAAAATGGGCCTTACACATGTACTTGTGCAAACCTTGCAGATGAAAGCAGACTACTCAGTTTTTTTCTATTAATCATATACAGTATGGTCAGTTAATGAAACACTATATGATGTAAAGAATTCTTAAACAGGCAATATTCCCACTGACAATCTATGTCTAGAGAGGGAAAGGTAGGTAAGAGAATGAAGAAGGAGTGGAAAAATAATGAGTATAAAAATATTCACCATAATAGGGATTAATTTTAACATCATCAAGAAAATAAGCAAAGCAGAAAAGCTGTTTGCTCTTAAACAGCAAACATCAGGAGGATATAGAGGTGTGATTTCTTAAATTTCTTTTTTTTTAGAAAAAGGCAATTCATCATGGCAAGACAAATACATTTCAAATGTACTTCAAATAAACAAATCTTCTTACTTTATAACACATCTATTAAAAGATTATGGAATATAAGCAACAATAACTTATTTTCTGCATTTGAAAAATGGGCTTTTCTTCAAGAATTAGCTAACAAAAGATTAAGTTGTTGAAAAAAATTGCCTCTTTTGGGGAAAAAGTCCTCAAAGGTCTTGATGTTACAACAAAAGAAAGAAACACAGGATAACTTTGTTTTAAGTTATGATGGTTGTAGCATCACTCATCAGAAATTAAGAAAGGAAGAGCAAAGGGTAATGGCTTGCTGTGGAATGCTCAGCAGTAGGAGTTCATGGTCTCATCAACACGCCAGGGTGCTGAGATAACTTCCAGCTTGAAGATAGCACAACCTGTCAGACCTCACTTTAATTGAATGCTAACTGGAGTGCTTTGGGCCAATATTGACACTATTTTAAGTAGTGACATTGACTCTCCAACAGATGCAGGTATTGTATTCAATATACAATAAAGCAAAATAATACAATTAAGTGTTAAATTAGGAAAAAAATAGATATTTTAAGATTCAGAGTGCACCTGAATTACTTGAGAATGTGTAACTAATGGTTGCTTATAATTGAGTTTCAAAATGAAACCTTCTGAGGACAGGTATCTCTTGAAATGGGCGTTGACTTGTTTACCTTTCCCCCAAGAGTTAGGCATAAAAAGTACAGCAGAGTACAGAAACAGAGAAAGAGTAACGAAATGCCAGAATATAGTTTGTGTTTAAATCCAGAACCACCCTGTGTAATATCCGTTACGACTATTTATTGTGACTTCCATAAGAATTTTAATTTACGTGTTGAAAACCATAGTGTTTAATTTGTCTTAAGGATCATAGCAGTCCTTTATTGAATATAGGTATTGTATTGATAGGAGTTGTTGTAGGTTTTAATTGTGACTATACGAAATATCAGCATTTGTGAATCTTTGTTCGGGTAGATTGCAACAAATTTGCAAATTTTGCAGGAATTTGTTTGTAATTTTAAATGGCACCTTCCTGAGTAGAATCATAGGTCATACTCAGTTATCCCCTGGCCTTTATCTTTGACTGTCATGACAACAGCTGAAATTTCAGCTTTGTACTTCCTGTATTTTAAACAGAGGAATTTTAATATCAAAACCAAAATCGTGTTTAAAATTTTGTTGTTTTTTTTTAAAATAAATTATGCAAAACCAAAGAAGCTATGCCCATACCTACCTACCTTATACTCTACATGTAATAAGCAAGAGCTACCATATGAAATGGTATTAATTATAGCAATAGTACAAATAGTTGGTATGAGTCATCTCATGCTAGAGAGATATGAATGTTTTCTGAAATAATTTAAATGTTTGTACTTCTTGTTCAAGTTAAATAGCACTAGATTTAGAAAGCACAAACATACCTTCTGATTTAGATTATTTTTCCTTTTAAAATGATCACGCTGTTTTAGTTCACTGTTTTCACATTGCATTGAGGTCTGTATAAATAGCTTGCTTAAAATGTAGCTTAGAGTAAGAAATTCCTGCTGTGTGTGGCAAGCTATGAAAGGGGAAGAAAATTCTATAGCAACTGTTGTTGAAAGGACAGATATCTTGTTTGGGCATAGATTGTTTGGTCTGAGTATTAGCTGTCTACTTTTCAGTAGAGAGTCCCCACTGGGTTTTGATCGAACTTGTTTTGAAAGTACATTGTAGATCAATACGACAGGGGCCATTTGATGATCTAGTAGTTAAATATCAGTAGAGCATTCCTCCAAAACTCAGTTTATAAAGGTACGTAGTTCTATTTGCAGAAATGAGAATGTTATAAGGTTTATGTACGAAAACTTCTAGAGCTATTTTTGTTTATATTGATTCAATAATTTATCTTTTAAATAGCACTTTGAAAGGCTTCATGTTTACAGTAATAATCTTGAAGATTTATAAAAGTTTTATTTGGAAAACAATTTTGCTGTTCAGAACCTTAAACAAATAAAAGAGCTAGGAGTATTTAATGCAATTTCAGTAAAGTTACAGCAGATACCCTGAGAAAACTTCAGTATGGAATTTCTACAGGTTTCAACAGATTTTCTCATTTTCATGTGCTGAATGGGTAGGAGCTTTAAATCTACTCAAATTTTTAAAGCAACCTTGCTATCAGTAGGTTCAAATAACACAGATGACTTTTGGATGTGAACTCTTTATAGATCTAAATTAATTTTCAGCTCAGGAAAAGCTTTGGTTATTCTGTCTCTGAACTGTACTGATAAGGGAACAGATGCACCAATGCATGAGTGCTTACTAAGTATCTGAAGCATCTGGCGATTAAAGGAAAGTATTTGGGAAAATATTACAGCCATGCACTAAAAATGTGTGTTGAACGACCATTTCCTGGTGTTCTGCTACGTGGCTCGGGCGGGAGAAGTGCTATCACATAAAACTATCTGACTGCTCTCTCTTCCCAGGCTGATGTGAAAGGGAGAGCAAGCATGCCTGTTTTCTCTTCTGCTGGGAGATAACCTCTCCTTTTTCTCTTTCATCTTTCGGAAGAGGATTGGGAAAGTGGCAGTGGAGGCATAGCTTAGTTTTTATTTTTCTAAATAGTATATTTTGAAAATACTATTTTCTGTCTTTGGTCCTAAATTTCATGTTTCATAGTATGTCATGAGCCATCATCTAGTCAGTTCTGCACTCCCACAAAGCCTCTGTATTTCCAGAAATCATTTCTTTGTGTAACAACAACAACAACAATAATATATATATATAAATATAAGGAGTTGTTATAATTTGCTGCCTTGAAATTTTTTAGAAGAATGACAGAACTGAGAAGAGAGTCTGCCCTCAGGAACACTATGTCTTGTACCACCGTATCTCACTGGAGACTATTTCATTTGTTTTGATGCACTTTGAATTTGCTAAGTAGCTTGGGGTCATCTTCTTAAGACAAGAGTCTTTAGGAGCTCAAGAATAGCTAATGCAAAGTGGGTCAGGAAGGCAGTGCTATTTAAAGTACCACAAACATTTCAAGCTATTTGGCAGATCCAGCATGTCCTGCATGTGTGCAATGTTCACCAATTATCTTGGGATAAGTAGTAGGTGGAGTAACTTGGGTGCTTCTCCTGGAGACTTGGTCGAGACAGTGCTATGTATTGTACTGAGACGGGTTTGCATATCACAGCATTTCAGCTGCCCTGTGAAAGGGGAAGGATTATGTTAGGTAAATGTATAGCTTCTAGCTCTTCCAGTGAGATTTCTTTTCTAAAATCAGAGGTTTCATAAAGAAGTAAGGATGTAAATCTTAAAAACAAGTGAAACATGAACTTAAGTACTTTGCTGTGTAGGATTGGACCTCTTAAAAGAGAGACTTAAAAAGAGGGAAGCTTTTGATAGTGTAAGAATAGGATTTTAAAATTACATCACTGTGTTTTTACTGCAACATTTCCTTGGATCATACTTGAACCATTTAAAAAGAGTGCAAGGTCTAAAGAGCAGTTGAAAGTCATTTAGAGCCACTCCACCAAACTCATCTAGGTCACATGCAGAAAACAGTTTGTGATATTCTGGAAACACATAACTGCACAGTCAGCCAGAATGACAGGAAAATGCTTGAAGTAGCATCTGTAGTTAAACAGGGGTAGGAGCAGAAAGCTGTGGTGATCATGGGCATGAATAAATTTGTCTTTAAAGTGGCTAACAGTTGGAGCTATTGTGAAGATCAACATAGCAGCTGTTTGATCTTTTTTCTTTTGAATGGCTGAGGGGTCTTTTATTCTGTTGTGGGACTGCACTGTATATGTAGCTTTTGGGTAGTAAAATATTCTATGGTAGATTTAGGTGTGGGATTTTGTTGGATTCCAGATTTTCTGTCTTTGAGACCTTTGGTCGTTGTTTCTAACCTGGTCATTATTTTGGTTTTGTAAACTTGGGTGAGAGGCCCTTTGGCTTTATGATGCAATCAGTTGATGTACCTTGATCACTACACCTTGTAATGTACCTATCCAGTTAAGTTGAACAGCTTCAAGTATTTATCATAAAGTATTGACAAGAATAACAGAATTGGAGAGAATGCTCATCATAAATGTCCAGTGGTCTGTGCACAAAAAAGATAGTAAATTTTAAATGAAATTAGGGAGTAACATAGGAGTCAATTTGATTGTTTATAAATAATCTTATTAGCATCTTTTATTTTTAAATGAATGCTGTTTTCAGTAATAATTTTTTCAACAAACACTATATTTTCAATGAATACTTTTTCTTCTTTCATCATCAAAGTGTTTTGGTGCAGGGTTTTTGGTAACTATAGGCTATGCGCTTTTCCCATGTTGGGGAAATACATTTTATTATATTAAACATTAATCTCATCTGTTCAGACTTTATCCATAACAATGTTCCAAAAAGCTTGTACTTTTTATTTTGTGTAAAAATAAAATAGATTTCTATTTCAGTAATCTCCTGTTAAATCAGCAGTATATTTATCAATCTTGTCATGTTTTGGTAGAATAAGTATAAAAATAAATTGGTGCAGATACTCTAATTCAGTCCAAAACTATGTTTTGCTTTACTAGTATTGCTGGTTTAGCACGCCAGGAAATAAGAGTAATCCTGAATAATGCATATTAAATTATTTGAAGCAATGAACCTGCTCTTCCTCAAAATTTGAGCCACTTGGAGTTTTTAATGAATAGTGCTATAATGGTAACATGAACCAACTATAAACCACTTACTTTTTTCCTTGCAATGCCTATTTTGTAGACTGACTTCATAAACCAGAGGTTCAATTGCAACATGTATTTTGAGAACTATTTAAATACTGTGTGAAGATTCTGGGCTTTTTTTATTGTTGTCTGTTTAATTGGGTGCATGTTTACTAAGATTGCTTGAAAGGGAATATTTGTATGTATTGACTATTAAGAAAGAAATTTGTAATGGAAAATTTTAAATAAAACACCATATTTGTATACTCTAGTTACCATCTAACTTTGTCTGTTTAAATTTTTTAGGGAGAGCCTATAACTTTCTGTGAGAATAGTTTTGTGAAGCATCGTTCCAGTACTACTAAGCAGTTCCTGGAAACTGCTGTTAATCTTCAACTGTTTAAACAGGTATGAGAGGGTAAATGACGCATTTTTAATGATTTTCTCTTAAAACGTGTCCGTATTTAAATACATTCTCCTTTCTGTCAGCTTATTGAAACTCTGGGATAAAATACAAGTACAAGTACTTTTTGTACAGATGGTCATCCCAGTTTTGTTGTATTTTTAAATCTTCAGTTATAGTTAAAAAGAGGGGAGGGGTGAACTCAACAAAAAATAACCCCAGGGTGCAGAGCCAATGCAGCATCTCTTCAGAGCCAGTCAGCAACTCATCTAAACAAGAAAAATCATGGATCTCCCAGCTTGATGGTTGAACTTCATTTTCAGCTCTCTTGGCTCATGACCAGAGAACCTAAACAACATAGCGCTTACCTAAATTGGACTTCAATGGTGTTTTATTTAAAAACTGGATTCATACTGTAATTGTAGTTTTCATTGCTAGGCTTTTTGAAGCATGCACACAGCAAATGTTACAAACCCAAGCCATAGGGGTGGCCTGAAGAATATTCTAGCTGATCTGTTGATATAGAATTTGAACTAATAGAGAACAAATTGTTGAACGTCCAGCGCAGCTCAGTAATAGTTTTATTACAGTCTTTGAAATGAATTTTTTTCTTTGATTTTATTCTGTAAGTCTTTTTTCCCCCCTTTTCATCACATGATCCCATTGCATCAAAAGGGTGTTAAGAAACTTATTACTAGATTTTTAGGAAAATCAAGGAAAATCTGAATGAAATTAGAAGACTCATAAAAGTATATATTTGCCTGCAAATATCTGGAATGATTGAAGCATGGGAGTCCATGTTTAAATAATCTGGTGGACTTCTTTGAAGATATACTACCATGATAGATAAGGGAAATTCATTATATGTAAAATCTTCTGATTTTCAAAAAACATTTGGTGTTAATCAGAGGCTAGTGTCTAAAGTAAAGATTTACGCAAGGATGGTAGTTTGTAGAAGTCCTGTGAAAATATGTTTCTCCTAATTGTATACAAGTTAAAGAAAAGCTGATCATAAAATTGAGCTCTGTTAATTTTACTGTATTTTGTTTTATACAATAACAAAATGTAAATAAAAATATAAAATAATAAAGAAGAAATCTGAAACCTTTTGAAGTATCCAGCACGTATGATTGAAGTGGAAAGAAGTAACAGAGCGAACAGTGTTGTTTACATTTTGCGTATCTCAGTGCGATAAGCTAGCATGAAACTTTCTTCATAGAAAGCTGCCTACAAGCAATGTTTCTAAATTGTTGTCATGCTGCTACTACTAAAGCAAGATCTTCAGCTGTAAGAAAAAGGTTAACTCCACTGAAATGAATGGGCTTGTCCGTGTGGCTCTGTACTTACCCATTACATTTTAATATGTATTCAATTAAACAGAATCAGTTTACAGTTTGTTTATAGCTTGTTTTAATTTTATTTCAACTAAAGGAAATAATATATTTTAGAGGATTAGGAAATAGTAACAATTTTGATGATGTGTGTGGTTTAATAGCAGTAGTAGTAGTAGGTTTTTTTCATTCCTCTAGTTTCTGTTGTGAAGGTTACTCCTACTTTTTCAGCTAATCCTCAGCCCAGCTGCATCTTCTCCAGTTTTTCCCACTGATAAATGAGCTGTTTTCAAAGTTGTTTGTGTTCAAAAAGACTAAACTGTATTTTATTCTGTTCTGGAGAATCTTTTAAGCAGAAAATAGTTCTTAGAAGCAGCTTTAAACCTAGACCAAGCAGAAAATAGGTACTTTAAATGCACCCTTTTTGCCATAACTGACAAGTAAGCTTTATTTGTGCCCTTTTATAAAACCCTTGCTCTGTCCTTTTTTCTTTGTAGGTTTTTAATCTTCCCCTCCTACATTAAAACATGTTAATTCCTCTAATTTAACCACTCTCTTAATTTTGGAAGTTTTAGTATCTTTTCACCAAAGTACCAGGAAATCACTGTCGGAATAAATTGTGGAATTAATTCTTTGTGTTACGCCCATTCAGATTATTTTCATCTTTAACATCATCTGTTTTTACTTTGTATTGCATTTTGATGTGCTTTCTAGTAATGATATCCTGCAATGTATTAGCACATGCCAGTCTTTTGTACCAAAATCATTAACTAACCTGTAAATAGGATCAGTCCTAACGTTTACCCTTAAATACCATGATTGGTGACGCTTCCAACCTGACACTTTTCCTTTCATTACAAGCTGTTATCTCCTTTTTGGACCAGTCCTCATCCAACCTTAAGTTCAGGTGTACTGTTCAGGTACTCTGCTTTTATTTCATCTAAGCTAGTATTTTGAGGCACATGCAGGAGGCTTTTCTGTGGTATAAATAAATTGCATGTCCTTTATCTAGAAAATTAATTGTCAAAGAATCTGTGAGAACCAGTGTTTTGATAACTCATATGTTATATCTTTCCATTTACTCATTTACCATTTTTCCCCAAAAAATCTATTTGTAAGCCTTATCAAATTGTCAAGGGCAAACTGACAGACCAGCACTTATCACAACCTTTGTTTTTTAAGTAATGGTACTGTTATTCTTCACTTCAGCTGTGTTTCCTTTACCTTGATAGACTCATAAAAATTTTTTTACTTGCTGGTTTTCTTAGAATTGTGTAACAGAGGTGAATCTAGGGTTTTTTTGACTTGAGTTTTGTTCCTTAGGTATTATAATGTATAATAACACATAAATGTTAATGTTTCATTAACACTTGTATTTTTGTTCCCTTATTCAGCATCATAGTCTTTACTGAAAATCGAGACAGGATATTTTTGATGGCGACCATGCTTAGATTATCTTTTAGCCTCAAGCCATTCTCTTGGACTTATAAATTATGGAGATGTCTTCTAAATCAGGTTGATGACTTCACATTTTTGGAATTTGAAAGGACTGTTTATATTGCTCTGAAACAGAATACACCAAACTGTTTATGCAAAACATACATTTTCTAGGAATTTGTAGAAGTAATTTATGATAAATACCCTGATATGGATCACAATTATAGGGATGCATGAAGTTCAGTTTGCTGCAATTTGGTGGCTTTAGTTTTCTAAAGCTGTCTTCTGCCCTGAATAGATTTAATTTTAAAAACCCTTTTAAAAACAATTAAAAAAATTGTTATTCTTAAACTATTAGGATATTTAATAATATAAAAAATATTTTTCTTGAAAATAACTATTACTTATATATTAAATATTCTTATTTCCTGATTAAATATTCTGTATATGATAGTTTTTCTTGAGATTAAATGCTTGTTCTCTTAGACTGTATATGTTACTTCTTTTCTCACTATATTTTTCCCACATCTTTGATATTTGTATTATTATGTAGCTATCTATTTGTTAGCTTTTTCTGAGCCATAGAAAGGCTCCCCTTTAATTAGGGTAACATGGAAGGTAGCTAATCTTTATTTCAAGCTGCAAACATAAGCGATTAATAGTTGCATCTTACATGTCAAATAGTTCTGATGAGTGTCCAGGGAAAATATTAATTCATTCTTAGAACTAGCATGAAGCCTAATGCTAGACTCTCTCATTAAATAATGTAATTGTATAAGTAATATAACCTCAACATTTATTGGAATTTGTTCCTAAAATGGTGGAAAGTGCTAACTAGAAAAATAAATAATGAATGCAGGATTAGGACTTGGAGAGTCATAAGTCTCTGAAAATTACTAGTAATTTCAAATTTCATTTACAAGCTTTATGAGTTGAGCTCTCTTCTTGCAAGCTTTTGAGCTGTTAATGTGTGGAAATCACATTTATGATGTTTTCTTTGCTTCTACCAACTTTTTGTTTTTAATAATGGGTGAATTGACTTGGAATTTTTACTCCTGCCTAAATCAATGATTGGGTTTAGCTCACAAACATCATCTCTCCTTCCCCACACCCCACCCTTTACCACCTGTGTAACAAGATCTTCTGAAGTGGGTATGGTCTATATTTTGTTTTTAGAATTCAAAATTACTTAAGGATTATGATAGTTCTGTCTTTATTCAGTTTACAATCCAAGAGCAGCACTGGAATTACTAGTTTTTGATTGAAAGTGGTTGTCAACCAAGGGCGCTCTGGATCTCAAAGTGAATGCATTTCTTGAAATAGCAGGCCCAGATTTTTTGAGAGAGCGGGTTTGAAAAAGGGGAGGAGAAAACCATAAAGTGTATGTGTGATTCCATGTTCTCTTCTTTTAATGTAGCAATTTAAGTGCAACCATTAACAGTAAATTACTTAAAAGTAATAACTGCTACTACCACTTATAATTTCATTTAAATAATGTCTCCAATATCTTTTTGCTAACAGTTCTGTTTGTCACTGTTTACATTAAATACTTGGTTGGAGTGATCCTCTAAAAACTAAAATTCAGTCAATCTCAGCCTTCTGTTGATAGAATTTTACCAAATTATGAGTATGTCCATAAATCTTATGTTAGTTTATAGTATGGAATGAATTCATAACTTTCCCAAAAGAGATAATGTTCTTACAGTTCAAAGGCTGGGGATAGGAGGAGGGAGGTTGTTTTTTTTTGTCCTCCCTGCCCTCCCCCCAGCAGTAGCTAAAGATGCTCTTATCTCTTCTTCTTTTTTTTTTTTTTTTTTTTTTTTTACTGTGAAATAATCCAGTTATCCCATAGTGGTCTGACCATGAACCAACCTATTTGGAAAAAAGCCAACTTGGAGTAAAATGAAAAAATAAGAAGGAATTTAGACAAGAAAGTGAAAGAAATGTTTATCTTCATGCTTGCCTTATTCTTGCTGCTGGAATTTTTGTACTCTGCGAAGTAATTTGTTTCACGTCACTAGTATGTTCATTGACAAGCATCAGATTGTCACTGACACTGTTTGGATAATCTGTAGTAAAATATGATATAGCCAAATAAATAATTTTGGTTAGTTCCTATGTACTGTTTAGTACCAGTGAATAACTCATAAGTTTTGTTAGAAGAGGAACCGTGTATAATTGGAAAAGTGCTTTCTCACTTTATCTCTCAGACTTGAGTTAGCCTTTTCAAAACAAAAAGGGAGGGGTTACTTCTTGAAAAAGAATGTGCTCATTGTACTTCTTTGAAACCTGTTAATTCTTGAAAAGAATGTATTCATTCTTTCTGAAAGGTTTAATCATTAATTATCTCTACTTGGACTTTTCTGGCATATTTGGATCATTTCAGTCTTTCTATATACACTTATATGTGGATGCAAATCCATGTGCTTATGCATGTGTAACCTCTGCATAAGGACAACTGTGGCAATATGCCTCTGTAGATGCAACTAAGTTAGTGGTTAAAAAAAGAAAAGGGCAAACAGATGTGTTGGAACTAAAAAATACAGTGGTGTGAACCTGAACTGCGCTTCGTCAGGTGGAGAGGGCTTTATGGGTCTGCCTTGGCATGGTACCTCACATTGTTTTGGGACTTCATGCATCACATTCCCATACACTTAAATGAAACATCCTTCGAGCCAGTTTGCACGCTGCCAGTCAAATCCAACCTCCTGCTACCACCATTTCTGAAACCGAGTCACAGCCTTCCTCTGCTGTTTCTGTGTGGATGGTTTTGCTACAACTTCCCTTCCACATACTGTCCTTATAGGGTCATTTTTCCTGTAAAAGATATAAACTTTTAATGGATCTCAAGTAGACATCATAGTCTATAATTTCTTTGAACTGGGTGTGGTGAAATGTTTCCAGTTGTTCTAAAGGTGCTTTCTGTGTACAACAAGTTCTACTTTGGACCCATTGATGCATACCCAGAAAGGAACACCATAGGGAGGTTTGTTTTTGTTCTTTTCGTGATGATGTGAAGTAAACTTACGATTTCAAAACAGAACATCAAGGAGCGTCTCAGTGATCTTTATTTGATTATGATTACAAATCCAAAGTTACCATTTGTAAGGAAATAAATTAATATATTTTCATGCCATTAGAAAAGCAAGAAAAGCTTGAAAGCCATTTAAAATATTTCTGAACAAACTGGTGTGTAATTTCATTGACTATAAAATTTTACAGATCTATTTGTAAATTTTGCATAATACATATAATTTACTTGATGTATATAAAATACTCTGATATTTCTGCTGCTCATAGTTGCAACTACTCTTGCAAAATCCATCTAAAAGCATTATCCATAAGCCATACGTTGTCTTGAACATCCATATTCCATTATAATGTACGCACTGAAAACTATAACACTGTATAGCAATAGAAGGGCCAACAAAGTGTGACTTCTTTTTTTTTTTTTTTTCCCCTTCAGTTTATTGATGGTCGGCTATCAAAATTAAATGCAGGAAGAGGATTCTCCGATGCTTTTGAGGAAGAAATCACAGCAGGAGGCTTTTGTGGAGGTACAGAATTAATTTGGGTGTACTCACTGATGATGCTTCTTTGGGAGCTGTTCAACATGATGATGTTCTCAGGATGTCCTGTAGATTTTAGAAGTCATTAATCTTATTACTGCTTCATTGTATCCATTCATTCTTGGAAAAGTTTTAGCCTTTAACAAATCACTGCTGGGACACGTACTATTATGTATCTAGTTATGTATATGAAATGAAGTAGGTTGTTTTAATCTAGTAAAATAATACTTAGATTTCAATATATGATGAAATATCACTATATTATTTACTGTTTCAACTGCATGTTTACATAATGTGATATATTATATGTAAACTGTATTTTAAAAATAATTTTGAAATTTGTGCTGCTGAACTTTTTCTAGATAGTTATGTTTTCCATAAACACGTCTAACTTTTTTCACATCTAATTATTTCTGCAGTGCAGAAATCAGAGTGATTTCCTGAATTTTTAGAGAAATTTGCTTTCTGCAGCAAATGTGTTACTCTAAAAAGGGGGGGAAAAATTAACATTTGCATATAATCTCAGAAGTAACATTGAAATTTTACCTTCTTCATAAATAAAAAAATTATTGCTTGTGTTGTTTCCCTCAGTTATGTTCACTGACAAATGTTATAACACTTTTCATATTAACTAGCTTACAAAGTTAACCCATACAGATGGCTGCGTGCTGAATCCATTGCTGAATATTACAGGATTATTGATTGCTTTCCTGTTAGGCATTTATTACAGCTGTATTGTTATTTGAGTTATCATATTTACTATCAAAATATTGGATCAAAATATGCATCACAGCACAAATACCATTTTATGGTCTTTAAAGTAGTGTAGAAGCTTTCTCAGTAAATGGAGGTTATGTGATTTGACCAAATCCACCGAGTTGCATATGGCAGCTTTAGATGGTCTTCCTTTGCAAAGATTACCCTTAAATGGGCATATTTACAGAGGAAAGGATTTGGTCCCTACGGAGAAATGATCGAGTGGTGCAGAGCTATCTTCACCTTCTGTAAAATACCTTTTTTTATAGTCAGAGTACATAAATCCTTTTGTTCAAGATTTTCACTGCCTTCTCCTGCCCTCTGTGTCTTCTGCTATGATCTAGCATGTAATTTTTTTTTTTCCTTGATTAAAGTGTGGTTAGTTATACAGAGATTTACGTCTTTTCTACCTTTTTAGGGTAACTTATGCTGCTCTGTAAACAGATTTTAGGCATTGAGCATCCATTATTCAGATAGGTGGTGTCAGTATTTGGAGTTTGTTCACTGACTGCAGTTGGGGCGTCAGGAGGCTGCAATAAAACTGCAACAGAAGTTAGATGAAGCTTGTTTCTTGGTTGTATGCTGGCTGCCTGTGAACCACATCTCACCTGGCTCTGGTCAGGAGGGAATGCTTGGCTTCACTAGCAGTTCTCAGTTAGATTGCACTGTGTGCTTACTTTTCAAGTCAGACAAGCTGTATATTGCCAGGTTGTGGACAAATTGCTTAGGGCACATATTCAGTATTTACATAACTGCTGTCTCATTATCGTTATGAAGTGCAGGGCTAACAATATGTATGCAATTGAAGGTGACATTTTGTGACGCTAATGGGGCAGAACTATGATCTCTTTGCAGAGTTAACTCCCATCAACTTTATCAGGAAGCCCAAGGTTTTAAAAAAAAACAGGTGAAACCCAGCCTTCAGAAAAGTCACGGAAAGTTAGTGTAAGCTACAAGCTGTTCAAAGGACAGGTGAACATATTCTTAGCTATAGAGAGTATAATTTTAAAATTACTGAATAAAATGGAAAGTGTTTCTTTAAGTAATCTCTTTTTTTAATTTGCATTTTTCCATATATGCAAGCATAACTAAACCAGCACAGAAAATTAAACTGGAAATTGAAGAATAAAACTTAGTTTTCATTATTTTTTATGATTTTTTACAGTAAAATGGTCAAAACTTATTTCGCTATGACTATATGTGAAAAGAAATTTGTCAGCCATCTTCATGACTTAAATTTTTATTTTCTGTGATGTGTATTATTCTGTGGAAGTATTAGTTCTCAAGAGTTTTGTGTAACTTTCAATAGAAGAATATAGTGATAGTTGATTGGATTAACACTCGGATTTCTTGTAGAACATATCCATTAAAGTAATTTGTAATTGCATGAATTTTACTACAGCAGTCTTTTTTTTTTTTTTTCAGTTGGTCTAATATCAATGGTGGTAGTATAAGGAAAACTGAAAAAGTGAAAACCTTTGAACATCACTTTTTATAATAAGTTATTTTAAGGATTCAGCATTTCCTTGCTAGAGTTTCAGGAGGTTCAACTCTAGCTGAGGGTATGCAGTGTTAACATGGCCTTTTCTGTAGATGAGTATTTATTTGTTTTCTTTTTTGGCTTCCCTGAAGTTTCTCAACACAACTAGAAGACAGTGAAAATTCTTGGTGATTTTCTGTGATCTCATTTACTGTCCCTAGTAATTGCTTAAGTCATAGGCTGACAGAGAAAGCTCAGATGTGGAAAGAGTCACTGTTAAGGACACCACAAGCCAGATGGTATATGAATATTTTTGATAAGAATTTGAAGTTATGAAATGCCATGTTAGGGAAAGTACTTATGGTTCATTGAAATGTCCTTAACACACTACCAGTGGTTAAATTTCACCTTATTACATGTTATTTGTATGCTACCTTCTCTGGTAGTTCCAGGGAGCAAGATCAAAGTAGTAAAAAATGAGTCATTTCTGCTTTAGGTTGTTCTTTGACGTTCCTACTGGCGATAGGATCATAATGATCATCAGGTTCTCTCCTTTCTAAGCATGCATTGCTTTCACTTGTGCCATCGTTCCCGAGAGTCTGGCTGTCTCAAAACTGCTTGTAAAGGATTTAGTGGAATGGGTGAAAATGCCTGATACAAGTATAAACAGCTGAGTTTTTTCACCTCATTGAGAACCTTGGGAATACCTTTTACAATGATCCAGTTAGTTGTCAGCCATGTTCTAGGAGAATGTTTTGGCTTTCCACTAGCCAATGCAATAATTCCACCCAGGCCTTAGTCAATTGATTATTGCAAAGCTTAAGAGTTCTGAGAACTCCTGTTGAAAGTCTGTAACGTCAAGGATGTATCAGTATGGTCCCTTCAAAATGGATAAACTCTCTGCTTGAAACTTTAGCATTCTTGTCAATGTGAATGTCTTGTCTGGGGTTAGTAACAGCTCAAAGTACCAGAGTGTTCAAGTGGCTGATGTACTCTAAAATTTTCTCAGAGATCAGGGACCCAACCTTTGGTGTTCAGCTGAAGCACCTTTGGGAAATAGTATTCATTTCTTCATCAAGTGCTCGGTAGAATTTAACCCTGTCCTTCAGGGCCAGCTTAGTGGCACAATAGTCCTAGGTAGTCCTACAGAAGCCCGTAGCTCTCACTTGCCTTTTACAGGTTTCCCTTTGTGAAAGAAAGTAGATACAGTTAATAATTTAAAAGGATTTTTCCTGCACAGGAGTATATAGTTGTGCTGTAATCCTTAGACTTTTCTCTCATTCTTTTTCCTTGGGATTGTACCTTCGTCAGTCCATGCCATTTTTGTACTTGAAAGTTTGCCCAGTGGGATTATGCTTGAATGCAGTTCATTATATAATATTCTTTCCTTCGAGTTGGTGTTTTTCTTTTTAGACTTTTTAGCTGTATGTTACCTTATCGTAGTTTTAATTTCTCTTTCTACCTCAATTGGAATTAAAAACTGTGTGGTGAAAAGATATGCTTTTACAAAGAAAATGGAAAACGTGAAATAAGACCTACCTAGGTTTTTTTCATAGTGTACATATATTCTTATCTTTACATTCTTTGTCTATCTAGGAAGAATGAAATTAATGAATAATCCTCTAAGGGAATTTTTTTATGCAGATTGCAAGGAGGGTTGTAACATTTAAAATGTTGAATGTATGTTTGATTGTGTTACATTTCACATTTCTATTTCAGGAAATTCAAGATCTTACCAGCAGTGGATGCATACAGTGAAGGTATAAACTTCGTTAAGTAATTATACTGGCCATCCTGTTCTTTAAATCTTTGTCCTTTTCCTTACATATACGTAATGGTAAAAGTTAATTCATTTGCAAGGAAAAATAAGTACGTTCTATAACAAATAACATGTCTATGGTATATGCAATAATTTTGTGGTTTTTTCTTGAAGATTTTAAAAAAAAAAAAAAGTCCCATACACAAAACGAATGCCAAAATGCACAAGGTTTTTCTGTCTGTATAGTCAGGGATTTCACTGCTTTCTGTATCATGTTACATTCCATAACTGTGAATTAGGTGTGACAGTACAATTTGATATGAAGTTTATCACTTCTAGTAAATAGCAATTTCATTAATACGGATTTGTGCAGTTTGGCTAGCAGAAGACCCTTGGTATAACCTTGCTATTCTGCAGGATTAGTAAAATATATTATTTTAGATTAAGAGAATTCTTGTGTGATTAAATGAGATAGTTCTTTCTGTCAGGTCAAAGTATTTTTAAGTTGCATAATAAATATGGTAGGAACACATGAAAAATAGCCATAACTTCTGAATTGATTTTGAAATGGTAACAATGAATGAAGAATGAAAATACATCATTCTGTTAGAATGCATTGATAAATGTGTCAGCTATGATAATGATGTACTGTAACCCTTGTGTAGCTGCAGACAGCAGGTTGGGGAGGAAACACAGCTGTGGTTATTCTTGCCGATTTAAAAGGAAGATTGTTATTTCTTTACAGCACACTGTTTGTTTTCCCTTGCTGTTGTCTGAAGGTTTGACTTCTGTTAAAATGTTACTAAAATACATTTTTTGTGTATTTCAGAAAGGCGGTGCACTGATCAACACAGCAATGACCAAAGCCACTCCGGCTGTGAAAACAGCATATAAATTTGTAAGATCATCTCTTTCAAATAAATAATACATAAAAATACCACAACTTCCTACAACCTCTCATTCTTCCCGAATACTTAAAAACCTGAGCATTTTATAAATGTATTGCAGAAAAACACTTCAGCCTGTAGAATGTTTTTAGCTTCATTTGTTTTCTCATGTAGCACTAGGATTTAGAGTTCATTCAGTCTTCCAGATATCTTTTAAGGTAACAATAGACATTTTTCAAAGCATCAGTGGGCTGGTTTTGTTTCAATCGTAATACATACGAGAAGCTTATTTGAATAGCATTTAGATGTTTGATACACAGCTGTAAACTCTTCCTAACCTGGTGACAACATGATTAAAATATGGACTCCGAACATAGAAATTCTCATTTACACTAAGGTCCCATAACACAACACAGGCATTGCAAAGTTAACATGAGTGTAAAACATTTTGTAAATGTTACATTTATATGTAATATAAATGTAGTGTTATAGTATATCGTTGCATAGTATATCGTGTTAACATGATGTAGAGAACTTCGCCATTCAGAACAGATACAGTTCGTGCTAGACAAATGGAGTCCTGGCTTACACAGATGCAATTTCACTTCGGCATTAAGTGCTGCACTATTGAAAAGATGTGGTAAAGCATCAGTAATGTGTGCAGCCAGTCTTTTCTGTCATCTGCTCTTTTAAAGATGATACTAGAATACTCATGTTTAACTGGATTTAATGCTTATGCTTTTGAGCTTAAAAGATCTTATTTTAAAAGACTGCCTAACCAATAAAGCATGTGAAATTATATGGTATCATGCAGTATGAAAAAACAGCAATAGTGTAAAATGAAGTGGGAAGTGTTTTAAGGTTGCATTTTTAATATATGGGAAAAGACTTCTGGCTTCCTTTTTGCTTTTCCAAATGTTTCACTAGATGGATGCATAATACGTAGTCCTGAATAAATCAGTACATCAGTCTAAGCTAGTGTATTTTAAGTAAAGTTTTCAAACAGAATTTTTAATTTTACTTTAGTTGAAAAACACAGCAGTTGTGGAGAGAAACAGGTAAATAAATATACTTCATAATCATGAACTCATTTATAATTTAATAAATGGTTCACTAACAGGTTATCTGCAAATTATTCTTCTTCAGTTTGCACTAGCTTAGACTGTGGTTACATGATCTTCTCCCAGCCTTCAATTTTGATAATTACATCCTTGATAATAAAGGTTATTCAAAGCGAACTTCTGTTCAGGAAACACTGGTAGATTTTGTGAGGATCTGTGTCTATAAGGTATTCGTATTTACACCCCATTTAATTCCTTATGCTGTATCCCATTTTGGAGCCTACTACTAGAGAAATGAAATATGTATTTCTTAATTGCTAGATAACTGATTGGTAGCCTTGAGTAATGTGCTTGGTACCATCCCTCAGAGTTAGAACAAAGCACTCCAAAATTCATCCAAATGCTGTGAGCATGATCTGGAAAGTTCAAAGTGGCTCTCAGGTTAGCATCTGCTACATGGCACCCCATTGTGCTGTTATTGAGCTTATAGATGTACGATTTAAGGATCAAAAAGACTCTCTGACCTCTTGATTCAAGAAAATGATTTTCTTTTTCTCAATTTCCATGTATAGAAAACCATAGAAAAATAGGTGGTTTCCACATATTTATGCCCTTAGATATATTTTTAAAAGTCCTATTTTCAAGAAAACCTTGAAACCTTTTGTATTTTTTTCCTATTTTCAAGAAAACCTTGAAACCTTTTGTATTTTTTTCCTATCTTCATATAAGAAAAATACCCTTTCTTCTATTAGGGTTAGGGTTTTTGGTCCCCCCATCCTTCCCCCCATCTTTTCTTTTTCCCTACTACCCCTCCTTCTCTCTCTCGCTCAATATTTTTTTAGCATAAGTACATGGTATTCTGCATTGATAATATATTTCTCTATTGAAGAACATTCTTGGCTCTGTTTTCTATGCAACAGTGATCCTTGGCTGCCTATTTTAATACATACAGAATTCTCCCCTAAATAGCAGCACTATGCTGTTCAGCAACACTGGGCAAAATCTCCATCTGCATATGAAATCACTTCATTTCTCTTAAGATTGATGTTGCCCTGCAAGTTGCCAGACTGGAACACTGTAGCAGTCATCTTGAAAATCTTAACATTTTTCCAACATGCCTTACTGCTAAAATATCCTTTGAAATTTAAAGGACCATTTCAAATAAAGGAGTGATGTATATGACCATTTTTAGCCTGTCCTTAGCAATATTGGAGAATTTTTGAGTATGTATGTTTTAACAGCATTGGCATGCATGTACTGAAAAAAATCCTTACATATACCGACAAAGCATGAATATCTAAAATATACTGACAATGCATGTATGAAATTTGTGATAAAGGTTATTATCCTTTTTGTATCACCAGGTGTTTAAAAAAAAAAAAGGTAAATAAGTATGGCATCATAAAGCATGTTCCATGACTACAGCCAGTGTCTTGCAGAGCTACTTAAGTCCTTTTATTTTTCTAGGCAAAAAATCAGGCAAGGCAAGGAATAAAAGAAGTGAAGAGTAAGTTAAAACACAAGGTATGTAGTATACTTTTTACTTTCTTACCTTGCTTCCTGTATCATTTTGAAGCTTATACTTTACAAATCACATGAGATTTGTGTTTTTAATGACTTTTGAAATATGCTTAGCCCTTTGTTCAACAATACATTTTTCATAACGAGCCCTCTGGCAACTATCTGTCATTCTATGCATCCACTGAATAATCTCTTTATTGTTTGCATATTTTATCATAGAACAACAGAGGTCTTCAAAGATACATTAACAGGATGTATGTTTTCATAAAGTTGATTGCTTTGATATCACAATCGAAGCCTTTGCTTCAAGCTGAGAATTTGAGATGGGGGAATCTTGCAGTGCGATGTATTTCAGAAGGTGTGGTTGTCTGTTTTGGCTTCACAAGATATGTGGACAATGGGAATGTTTAAATATGAAGGAATAGTTTCGTTTTGCAAAAGCAACATTGCAGAAAATCAGAAAAGATGGTTTAGGCATTTTGCTGCTGCTTTTCCCATTGAAAATTTTGTTTCCACTTAAAATTTTTCTGTAGGGAGAAGGAACCGTTTTTTAGATCTATTTTATGCTATTTTAAGAAAACTTTCAAAAATATTTCCTAGGCGTTTGAACAATTCATCTTTTAAATGACAGTGGTGATAATTCAGCTTCCTGAAAAGCTAAATTTTATTTTCTTACTACAGATGGTATTTTCATGACAGTAATAGATTGTGGCAAGATAATTTTGAATGCATTCTGCATGCATAATATGGAGGGTACGTTTGCAGCTAATGATTATAAATAAAGGAATTTAAATCTGTTTTGTTGTAGGAGAGTGAGGAAGAATATGGAACTTGCAGTGCTGGTGCAGTACAGGCTGCTCCTGTCTACACATTGCATTATGAGAAAAGAGCAAACTCAGAAAAACGAAGACTGGCACAGGTAAGACACCTGAAACTTCTGTTCTTATTCACATACCAATGAGGAAAATTTTTTTGTCACTTATAGTAATGCATCAATGGATCTGTTTATTTTACCGTCTGTGTTTGGATGGTGTGATTAAAAGGCTATGTTTATAGAAATACTGCTATGCTGCTTGAATGGAGGAAAACTGTTATTCGTATTTCATCCGTGTTGAGAGGGGAAAAAACAAGAGATTTACAAGTATGGATCTGAGATTTAATTCTTAAATACTGGTTATGGTAAAGGCTTCTCAGAAAATATATTCTGCTCTATTCACAGATCTGTGTTAAGCTATCTTTAGTTTCTTCTAGTGGGGCACATCAGTTTTGTATTTCTAATACATTGATTTGGCAGTCATATGGCCTTTAACCTTCCTCAGATAGCTATGATTTATTATTTTATTAATAAGTCAGCTAGTTAATATGGTGCCAATCTCATCCTTTTGTTCTCTAATCCTTTCTGGTCTTGATTTGAAGTAACAGGTGTAGTTTCTCAACTTTGGCAAGTGTTGTAATGTCTTTGGATTCATTTTGAGAGTTTTGTTTCAAAGATATCAATAAAATAGTTTTTGTAACACTATTCTGGGAATAAATACCTGCATGTGTACATATTTTAATGTGTGGGTATATATTTTTACATTATATTGTTATTGCATGTTTTTAATACATGTAATGAATGTTTATATATGGATTTTTAATGCATATATCTTCCTCATATGAGAATGAAGCATAGAAATTCAGTCCAGCTGATCTAACAACATTTGGTTTTTTACTTTAGATATTGCAATGATAAAAATCTGAATTGGCTATTTAATCAGTTTGATTTTGAATTGGCTTATATGTGTAATAAATATAATTTTTGTGAAATTTAACATAGAACTGATGCAGATTATTGTTAAATGATGTTGAAATTGTACATTAGTATTAAGTCATTATTTTTAGTAGGGCTATAAATAATAACTTTCTGCTTTAATTATTTAGGCAGGTTTTACTTTGTACATGTTTTCTTGATCTCTTAAAGCCAGTGATAAAGTTTTAAACTATATGCCCTCAGTATATTTTTATGTACAGGCAGCTGTGGTGCCTGTGGTGCCTGCATTCTTGAAGGAATTTGTGTACAGTAGATTTTCTTCACTGAGTATCGGAAGAGAGGATATACAATTCTAAACGTATGAGTATAGAGCTCTAATGTTAATAACATGGATGGTTCTTCAAATATTTGTTGGTAATAGATAACAGTTATTTTAATATATAGCAACTCCCCCCCTCCCCCCCCCCCCAAATAATTTGATAATGTGAGGTATTAAAAAAGCTTTTAATACATTATAAGCCAACATTCACAGATTAGTTCAGGTGAATCTACAGTTGTATATATCCGTGTAAATACGTAACACAAATGTACCCTTGTAGTTCAGTGAATTTTTATAGGCTGCTTTTATTAAAGAAATCTGCAGTAATTTACTGATATGGTAGTGCTGCCTACTGTTAGGCACAGGAGTCTAGGGATACAAAGGATGTAATTTACCTTGGTACATTTAAACATTTCTTTTGAAGGCCTGCGTTTGGACAGAACAATTTAACTTCTGTATGTTTTTGTGTTCGTGCAGCTGTATACTGCTAAATCCTTTAATATCATTGTTGTGTTTCTACCAGTCATCTTTTAGTTTTGAAAACAAGACAGGAGGAGTGCATGGCCGTCAATAATTTTGTTTACATATATACATATACACATGCATATACACATACATGTACATGTACTTATCTAGGGTTTGTTTACTAGCGAAGCTTGTAAGTAGTAGCCCTGCAGTTTTGCCCTGCTGCAAACTGAAGGTCCGATGTCTTCTCCCCAGCTCTTGTCCCAAACGTCACGTGAGCCCAGCGGGCAGGAAGGAGCAAATGGTGATCGCTCCTCAAGAACTCCGCTCTCACATGGTTTCCTTCACCTCTCACTCACGCTATTCCCACTTTTTCTTCCTCCCCAAAAGCAAACAAACCAAAATATTTCTAAAGAATAGTAGTCTACTGTTGCTACTCTTGAGGGTTTTTTTTGGTGTGGTTTTTTTTTGTTTGTTTGTTCTTGGTAAGTATTTGTATAAGATAACATAAGTGCAAGTTCTTTATGAATAAGTGCTGATTTTAAACTTTATGTGCAAATAAAAATATATATTTGTATTCACAAGTGCATGTGTATGAGAGAGACTGTTTGATCTAGTACTGAATCTGCCGTTTAAAAGAAGTGAATTTCACAGATTGCTATTGTTGTCAGGTTTAATCCTTTTTTTCTGTAACTCTTTATCCTGCAAATGAACCTTTCAACCCAGATTTCTAAAATGGTGCCCATGAGTGTCTACAGCAGTATAAGCATAGTGCTAACATGCAGTTCATGCACTTTGATATATGTTTAAAGTAAGGACCAGATATTAAGTTGCAATGTCAGTATATTTGAATATCCCCCCAAAACCTAAACAAACAACAAGCAAAAGAGAGAGATTGCTTTTAATGGTCATCTTGCTTCCAAACAAGAGGCACCTCTGCACTTATTAGTATCTCTTCCATACTGAAACATTTAAAAACTTGTAAATACAAATAATGGGGTGTTATATTTTATGTCATGTTAGATGCATGCATTGAGCTTTTCATTCTCCACTTCTTGGAAACAGTTAATCATAAATGCTAACTAACAGTTACCTGAGATGCTGTAAAACATATTTACTTTGAAACATTATGTATGATATGAAAGTTTGCTTCACTGCAAAAGATCATTTTAATAATTGGTTTATAACAGGATTTGGGGCTCTGGGAGGACGTTTCCTTTACAATAGGAAGTGAATCTGCTTTTACCCCCACAAATAGTAGTTTGTATGTGGGTCTGCTAATTAGTACGGTTATTTCCTGTTTTGTTGATGAGTCTTTAATAAATGTCAAGGGTACAGCCATGAAGATCTCCCAATTAGGCTTTGCGTTTGTAAAACCCAACCCCTTTGCTTTTGTGTGAAGATGACAGTTCCAACTGCAGCCTCAGCCTAACAGGGCTCAAGGGAAAGGATACTTCTCTGGTTTTATTGAAAACAAGGCCAGTTTGGCCCAGGGAGAATACCAGCACTGGTCACAGTGCAGAGCCGTTTTTAACAATGAATACTGACTAAGCTTTATCACCGCTGTCATAGTGGTTTTATTGTATCTTTTTTTGCCAGATCGGCAATAGACTTTAAAAAAACTAACAGTAAATCAAAACAAATTATAGCATGTAAAATAGCTGTCAAAACCTAATCAGAGGATAAATAATTAAATGTGTTATTGCAAACTGTAGTGATCAGCTTGCCCTCCTATAATTTGCATTTTCAAAGTCTTTCCTAAAAAACAAAAATAACGGGAGGGCACTCATATATGCCTGTGTGTACGCGCATGCGCGCACACACAATTAATCTTTGCCTAAGATGAATTGTTCTATCTCTATAATATTCATTTGAGCTTACTCTTGCTTAGGTTAGCTGTTCTAGGCTTTTCATACGTGTGCGAGCTTAACTATATTGCAAGTCAACATTAACAGATGGATTGCCCTAAGCAAGGGAAAACCACAACAACAAAATCTAGTGAAAGTGGAGGATTGAAGCTTTTTATTGTTAAGCCTTATTAAAACCTTGGCATGTGCACTGCTGTTAACTGTTTCATGCCTGGATCTAATAATATGTCTCTGGTATGTTTTATCTCCTACATTAATTAGGTATGTAGAAAATATAAGAAATTACCAGCTAAAATTTTTGAAATAAAAATTAATGCAAGCATGAGATTGCTTCAACTCTGTTTGCAGTACCTTGCCAACGATATTGCTGAGTTCCTTTAACTATTGATGAGGAGGGTACAGCAGTGCATGTATTAGACTACTGTGCATTCAGTTTTTGCATAATCTATTTTAATTCTGTTTCATTATATGCTCCCAGGTAATGCAGATTTCTGGGTAGACAGGGGCCTAAATGCAGTGAGAGCTCTATAAAATTGTTCCAGATTAATACGTAATTAAAAAGAGAGTGTGTTTATTATGAGCCTGGATAGAATGCCAGGAAGATCTGTTTGATTTCATGAATATAATCTTTGTAATATTACTATTATATCAGGTGATAGGGTAGCTTATTAAAAATGGAGTATTTCTGGATGTCAATAGTCCTAATGTATTTAGTAGCTAATAAAACATTCTTGAAGATTTGCAGAATACCAAATGAGAACTACCAGTTCACTTTATAATTAGTAAGTTAGCAATGCCTCCTTGTCTCTAAGGAAATGTATGTAATACCTGTACCTTTAGGCATGCACTACCTTGCAGCCGTAATGGAAACTTGGGCATTTGGATTCTAAGTGGTGGATCTACCAGGAATCCCTGTGTGTCAGCACTACTTTAAATGTTCATCTATCGAAGAAACCAAGTGAACTGCTCCCCATGACTTGCAGGATCTAAATACAGTGTCTAAGAAGGTTTTAAAAACACTTTCGCATAAGGTAATAAAATCCAAGTTAGGCTGAACTTTTTTCTTGGTATTCCTGAACAGAATTACCATTTTTTTTATTCTTTTCTAAAAGCATATCGCAAATGTAGCTCTTACAGTTTTATTGCAGTATATCCTGCTAACTAGGCAATGTGTAATTCAGCTTGCAGTAGGTATACTTGGCTTCTGTTCAACAAAGACAGCAAGTGTCAGGCAGGAAGATGTGTTCAGAATAACCTTACCTTCAGGAGTGCCCCATTTATCAATACCCCTATAATGGCCAGTAAAATAAATGACATAATCATTAGCTACAAAGGGCTTCCAGTAACTGATTACCCTCCTAACCTGAAAAAGGTGGTGAGTGGGCTATTCTGAAGACTTTTTTTTTTCTGGGAACATAAAAGAGGAGAGGAAATGCTTGTGATAATGCAGTGCTGAATATACATATTCTGTATAAGGTGACTGAACCCCTTTAAGAAAAAAGAAAAAAAAAATCCCACAGACAACCCCACAATAATTTCAGAAACATAAAAGCTCTGATTAAGGGCCTTTACCTGTATTCAGATTCAGATGATGTGCCTGAGATCACATCTATGCCTAGCATCCACAGATAATACTGGTTATATAGCCAGAGGTATCTTCTACTTTCATTGACTAAAATATGACAAATTGATAAATGTCATAAACAGTAAGAGCTAGTTTTTAATGTAAATCACGTTTTGTTTCTGTAAAATACAGTTTTGAAGTAAGCTTTGGTTGATTAGTAAATTCTGTTTCTTTAGCTAATGTGGTGTAATTTGAAAATATCGTAGATATCATTACCTTCCTTTAATTTGGAGAAAAATCTTTTGTCTTGATGTGTCAAGTAAGATCTCTTCATTCTGCAAAACAGTCAGATTTCCTTTTAATTAAAAATGAGAAAGCCAGGCAGGAAAAATTCAAATTGTAGATTACGAGAGTGCCCTCTCGTGGCTCTGATACCTTTCCGAAGTAGTACAGGCACACATGTATCTTTGCCTTGTATAAACCTGCTTTTTACAATAGAAGACCTTTTAGAAATCAAGCAGTACTTCCTTTATTTTTTTAACTGAAAGATTATGTGGATTTTGTGCAATTTAAGCATTTACATGCTTTCATGTATCGTGCATAATTTTATTTTCAGGAATATACACTACCAAGTAGAAGAATAATTGCAAGATTTCTCAAACCTCCCCCCAACAAGACGATAATAGATACTGTCTCTAAACAGTTACTGTGACTGATTTTAATTTAGTCAGTGAACACATCTGAAGAAAAAAGAAGCAATATAAGTTTGTAAAGCTTTTTTTTTTCCAGTATTTTTATTAGTTTGAGCTCTTTCCTCTTCTCTGCCCCACTCTCTTCTCACCATGATTTTAAGTGAAGGACTGTTGCAAATTCTCCTCAGAAGAGTTCTGCTCTTCATTCTGCACCCATAAACCAGCGTAAACCTTGTGGCTGCCTGTTCTTCTTTGAGCTTTGCAGTAAACATCACTTGAGAAATCTCTCCACTAATTGCCATGATTCTAATTTAAAAAAAAAAAAAAAAAAGAGTGGAAAGATAGGGTAATGGTCAGGAAATCGCTCTGGAATTTTTTGTTACCCTGTGGGCATTTCGTGGAACACTTGTTTTTTTTTCAGGGCAAAGTCATCAGCACATCTACCTCTGATTTATCCTACTGAGAGAGAAATTTAGACAAGCAGAAAGTTTGCAGATGCTTTTTCTGGCTATTACTGTCACCTATTTTAGTTTTCTAGCAAATAGAAAGGCAGCCTTTCTAAGGGTTATTCTTCCACAAACAAACGAACCATACTGGTATGTCTACCAAGGTTTCTTTTTTCTGAAGAGTCTGGAAGAAAAATGCTGTTTCACAAAGTATGTTCAAAACTGGATGAAACTTTCTGTCCTTAATAGTTAATTGAAATAACTGGATTAGTTTTTTCATCAGGAGAATTTGCCATCTTAATGTAACAGTGGTATCTTCTTCTTTCATTTGCCGTGTATCTTCCGTCTTCCATGGGTCGCATTTTGGCTCCACCTAGCCAAAGCAGGGAGCCAGAAGAACTGTCAGCCAACAGCTGGGACCCGTGTCCCAACTTCCATGTTGCTTTTGCCTTCTGGCCTGAAAGTTTGGAGAGCACAGCCTTATGTCTAAAACTTAAGCTGTAGTACTGTATGTTCCCCAACCTTTTCTTTCTTTCTCTGCTTTTGTACATAAGAGTGAAAAAAATGAAGAAGTTCAGTTAAAGAATAAAGTTTGGCTGAGGGCAAAAGGAAGAAGTAGCAGAAACAGGAAAAGCCTTTCCTACAAGGATCTCGGTGTCTCTGAATGTGAAAGCCCAGATTCAACCCGTCTAATTTTAGACACTACTGAGATGCTGAAGTTAGTAGCAGTGCCACCCTGGGCCCTTTCCACAGAAAGTGGAGAGAGAGGCGTGCCAAAAGGCAATTCAGCCCACCTAGAATCTAGATTACATCCTGATGATGCCTCTCTCCTGGTGTTTATTTTCTAATTTAGACCCTAAAGTATCTGAAATTAGTGAAGGGAATCCAAATCCGAGTGCCATCCATGTTTCCCAGCACCCTGTAGAGAAAGACCTTCTTTGTTGAGCAGAAGACTCCTACTGGCATCAAACAAGGAGGGACTCCTCCTTGCTAACTAATTCTTCTGGTTGGGAGCCTTAGACAGAAATGTGATTGGAGTCTATATTTCTGTTTCTAAGGCACAATCTTTTTTTCTTGTAAATGCGATTAGTCTCTCTGTTTTCATGCTTCATACAGAGCTTCCCTCAAATAGGCTTTTCCACTGTCCGTAGGTTTGATGGACAGAGTTCAGTGCTGCTCAGGTTTTATCTGTCTAAAGTTCTGTGTCATTTGGTGTTTCCCATTAAATCTTGAAGTCTGGAGGTATTATGATGTTTGTGGTTAGGATCACATCCACATCATACATTTTAATTTCAGTCACTTGTATTATTGATTTAATGTGTTTAGGGTTTTTGGTAAGTTTTCCTTTGAAAAATGTCACATGTGATCTGCAAACAGCGCTTCCAGCAGTGATTTTACCATGTGATAGTTCTGCTGATGTAAGGATATGATGCACATTTTAACTGAAAGACTGATTTAATCAGTAATCTCTGTTTTACCTGCTTAGGAATTGTAGCAAATAGGTATCACGTGCCAGCCAGATAAACTGGGTTTATAGCTATTTTGATTCACTAAAGTCACACACTGTGCACCCAAGTTACTTTCAGGTCTCTTGACTTTCCTGTTACCTCAAAAACGTGCTGTCTTTTCTGCCTTTGTGTATATGGATATTCACATGCCTTTGTGCATATGGACGCTGATTAGTTTTTCTCTTCTGACACGTGTTCCCCCTTATCTTCTTGCTCCTCTCTCCACCATGAACCCCTCAACCCTCCATTCTGTCATTTCCCTTCCCTCTAATCATTGAGTAAACGTAGGCCATTAATAACCGTCAAAAAGGGAAAATAAGTGATATTTTTCTCTGTTGGTTTTTGTAACTGAAAATTCTGCCTGGTGAATCTGATTCTTAAAGTCATTAAAAAAAAAAATCCATAAAGAATCCTTGTTTATAAAAGAGGTGCTTGCTTTAGTTGTTGGTAATAGCAGTGAAAATCTCTGTGTCCTATTTTAAAAGACTAACACTCCTTGCTTGTTGCCAATTAAAGTGAAGCCAGGCTGCCTTTGGATGGTGCGCTCTTTGCAGCTAGATGTGTGGCATGGTGCCACGGTGTGTCGGCTGAAAATGGCCGGTTTTGCTAAGAATAGCCTCTGTGCCATTCAGAAGAGTGAGCGAGATCTGGTATTTGGAGGTGACACCTGACTGTGGGCAGCGTGGGGTCTTGGTCTGTTTCGGAGGGACAGGAGGTGGTGCAGGCTTCCTGAGGGAAAAATGGTCTGCAGTTCTTCAGAGAAAATGGAAGTTTATTTGCTGTTTTGGAGAAAAACATAACTAATTCTGAAAAATATTTGCAGAAGCACGATTAATCCTTAAAAATCGAAAGCAGTGTTACAAAATTCTCAAATATTATCTGTGTTCAGGAGTATAGTGTACATGAAAGGTAGGAAGCTTAGTATTTAATCTTTCACCACAGTAATTCAGAACATAAATAATTATAATGTGCTATCCATGAACAAGTATCTCAACAAATTTATTATCTTTACTTAGAATAAGTCCTACCTCAGCACAGATATTAATGGTTCCTTAAACTTTACAGAAGTCAGTGGAGATCTCTGTTGCATTACAGCGTACTTGTCATTTCAAAGTACTGTGCCTGTCCTCTTATCTACACATTTCTGGTTGTCTATGTCTCCAAACAGATTTTTGGGGATTTCCTGCTCTTGCAGGCTCTTTATTGTCACAGAAAAGGACTTCTTTCTGTCATTGGGAACCTACTTTTTTTGTGTATCTCTGTTTCCCTATGATTTTAATTAACAGGATCTCAGAATTGATGACACTTTTGTGTCATGGCATACAGCTGTTGATATTTCCAATCACTTCATGTTCTTTCAAATGCATCATCTATATGTCCGAATCTGTTAAAGCAGAGAAGGTTTCCATCCCAGGAAGGATGAAGGGTTATTTTATTTAACATTAATAGTTTTTAAATTATCCATGAGTCCTGTGTTATAATAATAATTTAAAAAAATTAAAAAGCAAATATGGCATCTTAGATAATATCTATTTAATTTATATCCAGGACAACTTTTCTGATATCAGAGCATTGTTTTTGTGAAGCATCATTACTTTGTGTTACTTTCTGTGAGTAAAAGCACACAAGTAATTTTTTTAAGGGATCGTTTCTAGAAATCAATCTAGAATTATTGCTTGCATCTATCCTGATCTGGTGTCCATGTAGCTAATTGGTATCCCTAGCACTACTTTAAGCTTGTGGTTGGTTGTACCATGTCTGAGAAAAAGAAGGGCATTGAAGAAGAGAAAGTTTAGAAACTGCACTTCTTTTTTATCTCTCTTCTTTCCTTCTTCCCCCATCAGTCTCAGCTCTTGTGGATTTTAATGTGAAGTACTTTCCTGTGATTTCATTATCCATTGCTTTAGGTCACAGTCTTTAACCGGAAAGGAAGGCAATGGGTCGTGCTTAACTAGAAAGTTTGATTGAGAGATCTTTTGTTTCCCTACTGGAGGTGAAGCCATAATTACATCTGTGATTGGGTTGTAGAGGAGGATAGGTAAAATAAAATACTGAATCATAAATAATAGTGAACTTTTATTTATTTTGCTTTCTTGTAGTGAGTGAATAATCTTTAAATTTTTAAGAAAAAGGAAACAGTACTTCATAGATTTAAACCATACTAGATATTTTTCTTTTCTTGAAACTTTATACGTGTTGATGTATTGAGTAGTTGGTAAACCTGAAATAATATGTGTGCTGCCATTTATCAAAAGATTATTTGTTTCTCACTTTGAGGACAATTAATAGCAGCAGCCTTGTTAAACTTGCTGCCTTAGTATCGATCGATAAGCACTCATTCCAGAAGGTTGTGCTTCTGAAAGGTCTAGCATTAAATAAAAAGCTGACATTTCAAAGATTGACTTTTATGCCCAATCAAGAATGTAAGCATCTTACATTTAAATCCTTTAGCATTCATGTATTTTGTCTACATTTTTATGCCAAAGCAGTACATTTTGTGAGGCTACCAGCAAGCAGAAGAGAACAGTTTAAGGACCTATTCTGACTTTCTTTGGTTCTACCCATATTTATACTGTCAGCACCTTCTTTTTCTGGTTTCAATGATCAGCATTTACCACAACCGCATAGGTAGCAGAGCACTTGCAGAATGAGATTTTGAAGTGGGGCTGGAACCAAAAAGGATGTATGCGATGTATACAAAAAGGATATATATCTTCACGCCAGCTGCAGTTGTTCCTTTGCCGTAATTTACACACAGGCTTGATGGTTCAACAGCGCGTTATGGCGAGCGTGAACTTGTTGTGTTTAATTATGTTGAACTCTCTTATATTCTGAGCAAGATGAGAGATGAGTTCTTGTGGTGCAGTGTGCCTGAAGATGAGAAAAATTTGAAATAGCAAAAGTTGAATCCCTGTTCATGTTTTGATATAAGGTAGATACATTAAATAATAGATTTATTATGTAAGCAGAACTAGTTGGAAGAAGCAAAACAATTGAGTACTTTAAAGAAGTTTGTTGCTTTATTTTATAGAAAAAAACATGACAGCAGTCTATTAAGACTTTTATAAAGTTCTGGTGCAGCAAGAAGGGAGTGTTACCATATCATTTCTTGCGGTAATAAATTTAAATGGTCTGGTTGTTATTAGAATGCTGATCAGGAAGGAAACAGAAGTCTGTCCTTTTTTCATAAAAAGGTATAAAAAGGTTACACACTTCAAAATGCAGAAAAGACAGAAATTAAAAGCTTAAATAACTGCAAACAGCAGGGTACGTCAGTAATGGAAGGACTTCTTAAATGACTTTGACAGCTTTTGCAGGTGCATGTACTATGTCACTTTGCCTAGTGGAGCACTGAAAAAGATTTATGGTTCTCCTTTTGGAATTTATTAAGAGTTTCTTTCTTTCTTTTTCTTTCTTTGCAAAGTAGTCTGGACATACCCCTCCCTTGCAGTCATTTTTATTACAGCTCCTAGAGGAAAGTCACCTATTCAAAAACATGTGTTGCTTGTTGTCTCTGTGGCTAGCTCACAGAGCTGTAAACACTGGAGAATGTTGTTATTTACAGCCAGATATTTTCCTTTCCTTCCCCTTTTGCCTTTTTTCTTTGTATGTAAATCTCATTTTATTTTGTTTAGTTCTTGAAAGTTTTCTTGTATAATTTTGTACCCCTGAACATTTAAATTGGTAACAAAAATATTTTTCCAAAGAGAGAGTCTGACCATCAGGAACTAGAAGTTTTTGGTTTGCCTTTTTTTTTTTTTTTTTTTAGGTTTAGCAACAGATACTCTTTTATATTCCTTTATATGATGTTATTCTTGCTTTCGCTAACACACTTGCATAATACTGTTTGTAGATGCTCTGAGGGGCCACTTCTGTGCCTGTGGTGTTTGCTGATTCTAATTCATTTTATTCAGTTCCTGTTTCTCAAAGACACAACCTTTCTTTTTTTCTTTTTTTTTTTGTTTTGTTTGTTTGTTTTTACTTTTTCAAAACTTGCAATCTATGCTCTTTGAAACATTATTTATTATTTTGATAAATCAGTGACTGTTATCTTGTGGAATTTTATTCCATTGACAGGGTTAATTGATCTACAGATGATCAAGTGTTGATTTTGGGTTTGTTTTCTGAAATCTCTCAACATTTTTAAAGAACCTTCTTTCCTGCAATATCTTGTCTTTACGTTAGTAGAAGTAAATGTGATGGCAGCATCTAATTCTGTTGGAAATTCCAAGAAAGTGAGACAGAGACAGGGGTTTGCCCTCCAAGAGTCAGTCCCAGGATTAGAGCTTTAATTACAATGAATGTCATGTCAGAATTTTCTTGGGGAAGTAGTGAATTACCAGTGTTACAGAAACAAAGTATTTTAGTTGTCCCAGTGAAGATAAATACTTAAAGCAGCAACTTTTAAACTGAAAACAGTGACTGTAGTTGTGGCAGTAATCAGTACGATAACCAATTAACAACATCAATTAAGACAGAGTGGTTAACCTCCCTTTAGTTATAAGCAGGGATGTGACTGATTACAACACTGATGGGAATGACACAAAGAACTCACAAAACTGGGAAAGAGTTAGAAATATCAATAGTTTGTTTCTCTGCATTCTATTCTATAACTTTTGCTCAGTATGAAGCTTAGTTTGGGTTCTTTCATAGTTTTTAATACTCTAATAATTCTGTCATTTTCTATCAACTGTTACTTGGTTTAACACATTAAGAACCACATGTTTCCTCTTTGTGGACGAAGAACTATGGAAAGTGTTATCAAAACTTGCTGCTTTAATTAAATCCTCCCTTGTTGAACAAGAACAAATGTGTCAGTCTATAAAGAGTGAACTTTGAGACGTTCCTCACAATAATGGGGGGGAAAAAGTTACAGAGAGTGTCCTGGTACATGTTGAACATGGACAACATCTGTAATAGGTGATGGACTGAAATCCTCACAGTACAAGATTTCCAAGCTCCTTGTAGTCTGAAATTAAGACCATATTTCTTCCCCATCAGGGGCTTGTTGTAGATTCAGGCATTCAGTGAACTGCATGATGAGATGTGGGCAGTAGCACTTCTTTTTACTTGCGTATGATTTTCTTTAAAGTTAGCTAACACCGTTTTCCCTTTGCACAAATTCTATCCATATGTCTTTAAATTACGGCCAGTTTTCCAAGGTTCAGAATCTTTTCAGTGGATTGATTGCCTGCATAGTTAATCTTTGCAGGTTTTTGATGCAAAACAAGTATAAGAGATGCACAGACCTTAAGACAGTAATTTGTGAAGCACAAGTGACTAAAATTCCTGACTTAAATGTACCTGGACTTGTGCAAAGCATTTGACACTGTCCCGCATGACATCCTTGTCTCTAAATTGGAGAGACATGGATTTGACAGATGGACCACTTGGTGGATAAGGAATTGGCTGGATGGTCGCACTCAAAGAGTTGTGATCAACGGCTCGATGTCCAAGTGGAGACCAGTGACGAGTGGCGTTCCTCAGGGGTTGGTATTGAGACTGGCGCGTTTAATGTCTTTGTCGGCGACATGGACAGTGGGATTGAGTGCACCCTCAGCAAGTTTACTGATGATACCAAGCTGTGTGGTGCAGTTGACGCACTGGAGGGAAGTGATGCCATTCAGAGGAGCCTTGACAAGCTGCAGAGTTGGGCCTGTGTGAACCTCATGAAGTTCAACAAGGACAAGTGCAAGGTCCTGCACGTGGGTCGGGGCAATCCCAAGCTTAAATCCAGGCTGGGCGGAGAATGGATTGAGAGCTGCCCTGAGTAGAAGTACTTGGGGGTGTTGATTGATGAGAAGCTCAAGACAGACCCAGCAATGTGTGCTTGCAGCTCAGAAACCCAACCGTATCCTGGGCTGCGTCAAAGGAAGAGTGACCAGCGGGTCGAGGGAGGTGATTCTTCCCCTCTACTCTGCTCTCGTGGGACCCCACCTGGAGTACTGTGTTCAGCTCTGGGGCCTCCAACATAAGGACATGGACCTGTTGGAGTGAGTCCAGAGGAGGGCCATGAAGATGATCAGAGGGCTGGAGCACCTCTCCTATGAGGACAGGCTGAGAGAGTTGGGGTTGTTCAGCCTGGAGAAGAGGAGGCTCTGGGGAGACCTTATGGCAGCCTTCCAGTACCTGAAGGGGTCCTACAAGAAAGCTGGAGAGGGACTTTTTACAAGGGAGCATAGCGATAGGAGAAGGGGTAATGGCTTTAAACTGAAAGAGGGTAGGTATGGATTAGATACAAGGAGGAAGTTCTTTACAACGAGGGTGGTGAGGCACTGGAACAGGTTGCCCAGAGAAGTTGTGGCTGCCCCATCCCTGGAAGTGTTCAAGGCCAGGTTGGATGGGGCTTTGAGCAACCTGGTCTAGTGGAACGTGTTCCTGCCCATGGCAGGGGGATTAGAACAAGATGATCATTAAGGTCCCTTCCAACCCAAACTATTCTATGATTCTATGAAGATAGAGACTTTTTTTCCAAGTGTTGTAGAAATCCTTAGCCTGGTTCTGTTTGCTAAATAATAATGTGATATAACAGGTTAGTGAGTACTCAGTATGGTAGTGTGTGAATTTACAGCACACCAGCTACTGTACACAAGCTCCCCATGGGATGCTCTGAGTATACGTTAACTTTGAGTTAACTGTAATTTACAGTAAATTATTCTGCACAAAGGCATTCTTAGTACATAGTTTTTGAGCTGCCATACTACTTACTCTGCAATTCTGTTTAACACCCTAACATAAATATAGCTATGTAAAGAAACTCCTGACTTCTTTTGTATTTGCTGCTTCAAAAATCCATTTTTCTTCATGCTCAGTAGACCACATCAACCAAAACATGGCAAATATTTCTATCAGAAGGTAGTAAACCACAGTGCATTTTGTGATATACATGCAAGAAAGGGTAGGTAGTAGACTTGAGTGATGCTTTTCCTCCAATAGCCAGTCTTCTGCTAATCAAGGCTTTGCATAAATAATAAGGCACTCCATAGGCCATGAAGAAAAATGTTTCTCTTGCTCTTTAATTGGTAATGCTTGAGGACTTCACATCCTCTCATAACAACCTTTAGAAGACTTGATTGATATGTGGTTTTCCTCATCAAGTGTTCAGGAACTCTTAATGAGTGAAGTGGCAGCTAGTCTCCAAATAAGTAATGCCAAAATAGAAAAAATAAACAAAAATTATAATGTTCATTTTCTATCCTCCAGACTCGTTTCAACCAGCATCTCAGTAACCAGGATTTTGCCTTGGATGAAGACGATGATGATGAAATGGAGAGAACAAGCAAGTAAGAAGCCTGTTTGGATGTGTGTGTATGTATGGGAGAAAGGGTAACTAGTGTTATTCAGCAAAGTTGAGTTCAAGTGACGCATTTTTCTTCTGTCCAGGCTGCTAGCTTGGTTCTTGATCTACATGGTGTCAAGTAATTTAGGATTAAATCTGCTTTTAAAAAGAAGGACAGGCTATATCTTCTCCTTATTCGTAGTGCCTAGAAGAGCTTGACGTAACCCTCAGTCTTCACAGGCTCAAGATAAAAAGATAGACTACATACACAAAGAAGCAGCAAAATAATATTTGTCAACGTGGTGGGTAGTGACCTCAGCTAATCTATTCTTTAAGTCTTGTGTTGTGGTCATGACAATGGAAAGTTTTCTGAAGGCTCTGAAAGAGAAATATTGCCTTGTGAGTTTTATATCAAGGTCTTCCTATGTGTGAATTAAAGGAAAATCATAAGTTGAGGCTTAAGCTGCATTGAGGCATTCTCTGATTGAATTCAGGAGATAATTTTTGATAATGAACTTATGGATATAAACCATGAAGGACCTTGAAAGCAAAGTCAAGCAGCTTAAGCCATGATGCAGTAGGGAAGAGGGAGCTACTGAAGTGTTTAAAGGATACCATCAAAACAGTGAACCGTGGAAATGCCCTTTGTAGTAGTATTGTGGAGAGACAGAGATAGGGAAAGACTGCAGTAGTATGGGGGTCAGAGGTAAGGGTATTGCAATGAATGACAGAGAAAATAAGAGACAAAAGCACCGGTTTTCCTTGCAGAATAGGCAGTACTTCAGTAAATCTGGTCATATGACAGAAGAAGAGTTGCAATATGAGAGTCTTGCCACTAGAACAATAGTAACTGCGTCTCCGTAGATATGATATATCTATGTTTAGGAAATTCTTGAGTCGGAAGAAGTTGCGGGTTTATGTTCCCTTTCAAAAGTCTTGGAATGCATTCTCCTACTTGCTTTTGGAAGTGGCTGTAATAAGATGGCTTTTATGTTCGTAGCTGATGGAAAAGTTTTTGTTTTCAGGTTATCATCAGAAGACAGTGAAGAAGCTTCTGCTTACTTTTATGATAGTGATGATTCTGGTGAAACTGGAATAATTCCTCAGCATCAAGGAGAAATGGACTTGCTTGGGGAGATTTTGGACACGCTGAGCACACACAGTTCAGATCAAGGAAAGCTCTCAGGAGCAAAGAGCCTGGATTTCTTTAGGTCAATGGATGACATTGATTACAAGACTGCGGTTAGTCTTCTGCTTTCATTTGAAAAACAACTCCAATCCCTGTATAGTAGAATCCTGCACTTATGGAATCAACAACATGCAGCTCAGACACTGCAGCATAGTCCTTAGAATTGCTAATGTGTCTTCCTAGGACTACGTAACAGTATACCCGTGCTGGCCACTGCATGATGGTTTTTCACCAGCCAGGAGATTGGTTACACCTTTGTCCAGTTTACCAAGTCATCTTGGAACAGTATTTTTCCCATATAACAGTAACCACATATACAGCTGTGAATAATGTAATAATTTACTTAATCAAATAGCTTAATATTATTTTTATCTGTTCAATCTGGTATTCCCAGAGCTGGTTTTAGTCTTTTTTTTATGCAGTTTAGAAGGTATTTATTTCCATTTTCACCTTGCATCCTTAAACTCGTCATAGTGATATGGTGATGTTTCCATCATTAAGTCATGGGATCCATGTGGTAATTGCACCTGAAACACTGCTAGAATAGTACTCCAGAGCTTTCTAAGAGGGCTCCTTGATCCTTTTTTAAGTAGGGTTGCACAGGACTTGTAGGGTAAACAAACTGCTTGCCTACAACTTAAAACCCTCACCAAGTCACTGCTGTGATGTTAGCCAAAAGAACGTTAGTGTTTTTGAATTCCAGCTCATATCAGCTGTCCAACATTTACTTTTGCTGAAAGGGATCCTATAGTAGAAGATTCATTGCTGGAACAGCAAATTCTGATGCAAATGTTTAAAAAGCTTGTAAAATTTTATATTATGAGTGTCACACAGGGGTCACATTAATAAAATGCCCATTTTTGTTTGGCCAAAAAAGTTTAATATTGAAGGTTGGTATAATTAATTACTGAAGCAAAGAGGAAATGCCATCTGGTTTTAGTTTTAGTCCAGTTCCTTCTCATATTAGGGGTACAAACCAGCAAAGCATGTCTTTGTTCACTGTCAAAACTGCTTGTGCAAAGACTGAATGGACAGGGGAGACAGAAATCCTTCCTCTGTACAAAAGGTGATCCTTAGAATAAGAGACAGTGTGTTCTGACAAGGAAGGAAAACACTTGATCTTACATTGTTTCTGGGATTGTTGTTCTGTAACATTGAACCCCAAAGGGTCCATGATTTAGGAACACACAAAATCCATTACAGTATTTTTGTTTCAAAAGTGCCAGTGTAGAGATGTTTCTTGTGACATTAACTATAAACACATGTTCTTTCTTTCAGAACAAGTCAAATGCACCTAGTGAGAGCAACCTTACCCTGCTCTGCAGCAGTGCTAATGATCAAGCAGAGTGGAACCTTGGTCAGGATGACAGTGTCGTCCATGGGAAGCAGCTCCCTCCATCGCCAAGGAAGCAAGTTTCTTCTGGTGGCCATAGAGAATCTCTCTCAAAGCTGGAAGAAGAAAGTAGTGACAAAATCTTTATTACTGACAAGATGGACACCGCTAGTATGACATCCCCATCTCCAGTACGATCAAGTGCCCAGTTTGCTTCTCTAGGAAGTTTCAAAGCAGGCTATTCTTCATCTAAGTATGCAAAGCAGAATGAAACACTAAGCAATACCTCAGATCATCAGCTCCCAGCAAGTCTTTCTCAACATCCATCCATTCTGGTCCCCTGGGAGAAAGATGGGAAGCAAGGAAATGAAACTTCAGAAGAGGGTGGGCTTCTTCAAGAAGTGGTGTCATTATGTAAACTGAGTTCTGCTTTTCACTATGGTTTAAATATTTCAAAGGATAGCTTATCCAGCAGTAGCAGTGGAAATAAAACGTAAGAAAACTATGAGAAGAGAAACTTTGACTCCCATCAGAAGTTAAAGGGAGACTACTCAGGACTCCGTATAACATGATAACCAAAAGATGAAAAAGGAATAAGAGATCTTCAATTATAAAAATAATTCTCTTCAGTTGAGTATGCATTTTCTGCCATTGGGACATCCGCTTCTATGTTTACCCAGTTCATTTGTTGGCTGTAGTTAGGTGCACAAAATGGAACTAAATATATGAATGCACTCTTAAATCAGGTACTAGTTAGTCTCTGTTAAAAATGCAGCAGGTGTATGGTGCTTCCTAGCATTTGCTTCCTCTAAGCAGCAGGAAAGTTATCACCTAACAGGTAACCAGGTTTTGAAGGTACTATATTAATCCCATTAAGCATGAAATGAACCAAGCAATCTAATTTGTCTGAAATGTACAAATGTTAATATTTGTAATGAATAATAATTGCCTTAATCTTTTGAGAAGAGGTTTAACTATCTTAGAAGATGAATGCAAATCTACAAAACAGCAATAATGATTTTCCATGGCAAGAATTTGCTTCAGCAAAGCGGGGGGGGAAGGAAACTTTTTTAGATTAAGGAATTTCTTGTCAATATAACTTGGAACTTACTCCAAACTAAAACTGTGGCCCTGTCTTCCAGACTTCGAAAAGGTAGCGCATGCTTTTCTCTCTTCTGTAAAGCTAATGAAGTGCTGAATTATAATGTGACATTTATTAACTTCTGTTTACAACTAAGACACTTTAAAGACATTTTATCTGGTTTCCCTAGGTAGACTATTTCACCTAAAAATTTTCAGAAAGGAAAGTGTAAGTGGAATTGATAGATTTCTATTATTTTTTATTTTCTACAGTTTAATAGTGTTTGAAAACTAATTCGTGCCTCTTCTGAACTATTTTCTTTCCATTTTTAGTAGCTACCTTTTTGAAGGTAGATTGAATTACTGTTACTTAGAAGTCATATTTAGTTAAATTATTAAAGAGCATGACTGAAAATTACTTGTAACACTAGAGAACTAGAATTACAGATTCAGCTTGAGACTGCGTATATCCAGCTCTCAGTTTAGCCAAGTTGAACAACCAAAAATCTCTTTCTAAATTCAGTGAAGGAGAATAAATAGACTTGATGTATATTGTATTTGGAACAAGCATTTGTCCTCCTTCTGGCAGTGTTCCTGAGGAATGTTTGGTTATTTAAAGTCTGAAAATTCTTGCTGCTATATGGAGCAGCTCTTTCCTTTTTTTTTTTTTTTTTTTTTTTAATTTTCCTCCCCTTTTCTTTTTCCACCTCTCCACCTTACCATACATACATTGTCCTCCACAATAGCTCAGGACAGGAAAGGCATGAAGTAAGTTTCAGCAGATTGGAATTGTCAAGTTGTGATGCAGTTGGCAGAAGTAACACATGGGTATAAAATGAACTGTGCCCGAGAAGAACGCTCCTGCTCTTCTAAACTCATGTCAGAAACCTTTTTTTTCCTTACTTTTCCTCTTTGACATGAATGGTTAGTCTTAGTCTCAGTATAGGCCTGAGTGAGCACGTTCATGAGGTCAGTATTTGGATCAGATTGTGTTTTGATATCTTAGTAGTAGTTTGTAGCAAAGTTTAATATCAGTTGCCACATTGAGATTTATGAATGAATTTTCCTTCTCGCTTTCCTTCTGTTTTTTTGGCTGTTTTATTACAAGGCAGCTGACCTAAGGAAATGGATCCATATCATTACAGAGGCAATGTTTGATGCTTTACCAAAGAGATGCAATAGAGTGAGACCTTGATTTTGTTAATGCAAAAGTTTCAGCTTGTTCCAGAATGAGAAGGGCAGGGCCAGTACTTGTCATTGAAGATGAGCCTCCAGAATTATTTTTTATTAATCAGTGTAATGAAGGTAAAAGGTTGTAAAAGTGCAAATCTTACAGAAACACCTGTGTCTGACTAGAGCATGACCATTCCTGAGGGCATCTGCAATCTGCATTCCTGCAGAATCCAGGTATTCCAGAGTTAGAGGTGGTATGTCCAAAGGTCTATACTCCAAAGTATTTATCTATCCGTTGGTTTCCTCTTGTGTATCAACATGGTATGTAAGCTGGAAGTGGATTTTTTAAAATAACATAAAAATGTTACTTGGCAAAATATTTTGCACTATTAAAATCAAAATTATCATAAAAATTATTTTAAATCTTAGCTGTAACCTTTCCAGATGGGTTAGACCAGGTGGCTCAGGTGCTGTTCGGATGAGAAAACTGCAGGGCAACCTCATGCATACTTGTTTAGAGGTGGTATTAATGACTTCGTAGAGGGCATTCTTCTCCTTTGCTAGTACTAAAGATTATCCAAATGTAGTGCTGCTGAGTGTGTCTAAGAGAAGACAGGCAACACAAAGGTCTGTGTTTTTGTAGCGCTTCTCACTTGTTCTCGTTCATGTCCTTGCATTTTGTTGACAAGAATTTCAAGATTCACCTTTCCTTTTCCTCTGCATCTGACATGGTGTTTCTGTCCACGGTTCCATGTAAGATGACATTTTATTTTCTTCGTGTATTAAAGATAATAAACAGTATTGTCTTAAGGGGAAAAATAGAAAAAATTCAGAAATTATGGCTATCATTACTTTCAAAACCATCGAACACTTAAGTCCAGGAATGCTGCCAGAAAATGGTTTTCAGAAATGCCTCTCTGATGTAATAAATCTTACTCGCTTTACGTGAGAGTTAGGCACTGAACTGTTAGCACATAGATTGTCCCATTCTCACCTTTGTGGGAAAAACATGGAAGCCGTGTGAGGCTCCTAATATTCTAATAGTTATTATAAGGATCATAAAATTGTAAGTCTGATAGTGGAATCTTTCAAAATCGATGCATTGTGGTAATAATTCACTGCTTCATTGAGTGAAAACTCAGGCTGAAAAGAAGTAAATAGCTAAGCTAAAAGATGGAAGGTAAAATTCAACTTAGAATTATTTTTATTTCAGTTGCCATCAAAATGCTAGTTACTGTGCTTATGCTGCATTCTTTCCTTACTATTTATAAAGCCCATAGCGTGTTTACAGTCATTAAATAGCGTGTCTTTTGGGGTTTTGAACCTTGTATGTGTTCTAAAGTAACTCGGTCTTATATCCATGTTGAATTAACTGTAGGTACATTTTTTAAGTCTGTAATGTTACAGAATCTCTTCCACTTACTATCAGTGATCTTTTAAAAAGGCTAATATTTGTGCCTTATTTGAACAGAATTACCAATTACCAAATAGATGAGAGTCCAAACTGATACTTCTGGTTCAACACTTGTTTTCTGTCCTTGTGATAATATAAAACTGTTTATTGGCTACATATACAGTATTTTTATTACCACATTGGGTTCTATATTAAGATAAATTGTCCAGGTCCAATACTTTCTACAAGTTTTATACTTGTATGCTTTTTATTTGTGAAAAATCCTTCTAATGTCTTTGAAAATCATCAAGATTCATCACCAGCTACTGGTGAGAACTGAATTCTGCTTAGTCAGAGCTCCTGTGGTCTTCTTCAGAGGCATCTCTTTTCTTCAGGATCTTCTCATTTCTCCTGTTTAAGGGAGATATCAGGTTATTTGATTAAGCTTTGTAATCTGTTACTTACACTTAGGAACAAATTTCTGATGTAGCCAGTCAAACTAGGACTTGAATTTAATATCTTCGAGTGCGTTTTGCATAGATGTCTGCCTGAAATGAGCTGTATCGCTCATCTGGTTTGGGAGGAAAAAAGTAAGGGCAGTAGAAAGAGAAAGGGATTCCCGGGTTGTTCCAGTGGGGTAGTGAAGCAGAGCCTGGGAGTCCTCAGGAGGGATGATAACTTTGAGGGAATTCAGATTGCAGGATATTGTTTAATGTTCTAGCTCAGTCGTGGTGATTCCAACCCAGCCATGTAGGCAAAAGTAATATTGCCTATAGAATTAATCCCCTGTGGGATTTGCAGAATGGATAATATGTTGTCCCAGTCAAAGCCTTCCCATCCGTGTGTATGGAGGTGAAAAACAGTGCAGATATCCAGGGAAGGACAGTACTGCGGATGCAAAGGTGAGCCCTACCCACCCTCTAAGCATGCAGAGGGCAGTCTGTGTAGAGTAGGCAGTGGTTTGCTGTTCCATCCCATGTATTTGGGCGTCGTGTAGCTCTGAAGAATAGACTTGTTCTGAAGGAAAAATGTAGTTGTAGAAGTTGTCATAGAACTTGTTGACTGAATCATTCATTGTCATTTAGCATTTCAGTGCTACTGCTGCTGTTTGGGTGGGGTCATCAGAAATCCTCAGCACTGGCTGAAGTCTCCTCTCAGGCACTGTAAAACAGACTTCAGCCAGAGTTTTAGACACATACTGGGTGCTTTTGAAAAATCTCACCCCATCTATTAGAGGAGTGGTTTAGATCTCAAAAATCTGTTTTAGATGTCTTTTCAGGTTTTAGAATGAGCTAGTTACAACCTTGTGTTCTTGTAAACGATGTAAAGTCTAGGCAAGAGAACAGTTAAGCCAGGTTTTTGAAACAGCTTCTATTTCTCCACCTACAATCAATCATATTCAGTCCTACACAAGAATCTTTCATTGGTGCAGCCGTCTAATGGAATTGCTAGGAGCATCTAAAATCTTTTCTCTATGCATGTAATTAATGGAAGAAACATTTCATGCAATAATCGAAGTGCCAGCATGAGGCCCTTTTGCAAATGCACCCCCTGTGTAATGCTGACTGTAGTACCCTGTCCTGCAGAAAGGAGCCCTGTAACCGCTGACCTCCCTGACTCCGCAGGCAGAGGTCAAGGGTGGTCTTTATTTCCAAGGGAGTTGGCATCTTCTCTCTTGGTGCCAGGCTCTAGTCCAGGTGCTGTGAGACTCCAGCCAGCGTCTTCCCAGCAGCCTGAAATTTAAGGCTAAACAAATGTGGCTGATAAAATTATGTCTGAGGCAAGCGGCTTCCCTATTGTAAAGCTCAGGATGGTGAAGGCTGTCTGTTCCCACGATATCACAGTAAGTCTTTGGAGAATGAATGTAGAAATAAATGCACCAGCAAAAACAGTACGAATGATGTGTGACTTGTCTTCAGTAACTTCTTTGCTGCTATTAGATGTGTATCTTTGCCAAGCGTTGTTTACCCATTAACAGAATCTGGGCTGAATGGAACATGACCTCAACTCCACCCCAAGGGCATGGACCACAGCTGGTCTAGAATTCATGATCTTCAGGGTGGTTGAAAATAAAGGAATGGAAAAGAGATGGTACGTTTTTCTGTGCAAAACCTTCCTTGATTTGCTTTGTAACGTCTGTTTTACAGTTTTAAGCAGTGGCCAATTGAAAGTACTTGATAGGTCTTTCCTGGAAGCTGCTAAACTTCTTCTAAATAGAGTCCACTGATGAGTCCACAGCCACCTTAGTCTAGAGGGCCATCCACCATCCGTGTAGCTGGCAGGGCCATTGCCATTTTCTGCTGGGTTGGAGTACGAAGCAGGTAACACAGTTGGAAGTTACTCCAAGGTTTACTGTAGTAAAGGGTACTCAAATTAATTTGTACTATTGCTTAGGTCAATACTAACAACATTTGTATTTAGAGTCCAGTAACAGTATTAGCATTTGAAAAATAAGTTGAGTTCAAGTACGTTGATGTTTGTTATGATTCTGTGTGAATTGACATCCTGTTTCTGTAAAAAATAAGGGAGCTACTTGGTTGTAGGGGGGAAATGTGTTGACTTTCAAATCTTCAGTGAATTTTGTGCAATATTTCTCCTTGTTTCAAAGTAATTTAGTAGTGCACATCTGCTTTTCAAGCAGATCCTTGAAATGGTATTTTTCAAAAATGTGTAAAATTACATGTAGCTTTGAAATATGGTTGTATGATAAAAACATGAAGAATATATTCTAAAGAGGCAAATGTATATTTCCAATGACTGGGAATGATTATAGATGTCACATTCTATGGAAGGCCTAAGCCAATGTTCACATACCAGTAGTTCTAGGTAATTCTTAAAACTATAACCCAGTTAAATTGAAGTAAGGTTAAATATTAGAATTTATGATGTTTAGTTTATCATTTGATCATTTGTTTATCATTAATAAAAAGATGAGGAGTTAAGCATTGCTTTTCAGTACCACCAATGAGGTGAGAGTTCATGGTGATGACTGTATGTATTAAGAATTCAGTTTGTGACATCCCTAATTATCTTAAGTCATTACTTAAAGTATCTACTAATGTTGCCAGTATCCTTTTAATTTTTTTGTAAATTAATTTCTTTGTATATTGATGTACATTTTGTTTTAACCTTTGGTTTTCCCTTGAGAACTTCTTTAAATTAATATACTTGAACAAGGCAATAAAGCACTGTGGAACAGCTAGTCTTGGTGCAGCTTACGCACAAGCACATCATATCTGTTACTTCATGATTTGTGAGGAGGAAGAGAAATTTAAAATGCTTACATGTTTAGCCAACTGACAACTTGTGTTTGTTATTTTTAGATATGTGTCAGATACGATGAGAAATGCCTCAACACGGAACAAAATAACGTTATGTATCCCAATGCTTCTAATTTTTTTTTCAGAATGTGTTTTTAGTGACCTTTGAAAACAGTTTCTGATAATGTCCTTGTTGTGAGCCTTTCCTACTTATAGGAAAGGCATGAAGTACAGGACGTTTTGAGGTTTTATTGATCATTTTAATAATTTCAGAGATTTTAAAGAGAAACAACCAGCATTGTCCTAACAGTTTTAAAAATTTAGTTAGTTACTTACCTTTAATAAAACTAGAACCAAATCTAAGAATTTACTCCATGCTTTTGCACCCTCTGGACTACTGTTCAAAGTCATCTCAAGAACTGTAATTCAGACCTTAGACTACTGTCAGTAGTGCACTGTGTAGATGTAGTAAACAAGCTGTGATGTGTGTTGTGTTTTGTTTTTTCTTCCAAGTTTGTGGTGTCAGTAGAAGTTTTTGGTGAACTCCACTTTACCATGAAGTGCCCAACACTGTACTATAAAATAAAACTTAACAATATCAAAATTCCTTGGGTGGTGCACGTTCTTGTTTGATGGGTTGATCTGAATAGCATTTTCATGCTTATTGGGCATATAGGTTAAATTAATACAATGATACTGTATTATATTGGAAGATTTTCTCCATTGAATGATCATTTCAGTTTCTCAAATATAGAGAAAGCGGAACGTGTTTTCTTGTTAATTACTGTTTATACAGTACAAAAGTTAAATGCTAATGTCCTTTGTAATTCCAATGGTATTTTGCTTCTTTTAAAAATCTTAGCTAATCATGCCTATTTGTTAAACAACTTTTTTGGTCTGTAGATCTTCAAGTTCTTACCAAAAAAGTAGGTATATTATCTCATTCTATAGATTAAGAAATTGAGATATTAAGGGGAAAATGCAGTAATAACTTATTGGTGCTATGGTATGAACCTTTAACATTGGTTATTAAGAAAAAAAATTATGATATCACCAAGTGTTTTTGTACGGTTAAGCCAAGTATTATAAGTATCAGAGAGGTCTTGAGGATACTGCTGGCAAGGGAAGAGGGATGCCCAGGCTCCTGCAATACCTGTACTGGGGTGTGACTGAGGATCAGACTGTGTGCTGCTGAGAGTCGCTGGGACCTCACCTTTTCAACCCCCCCGCATGCAAGCCTGGTGTTGACAGCACCCGCTCTTCCTTCCTCGCTCCCCTGGCGCCCTGACTCCAGCCTCTCCTGCACCCAGTGGCACTGCTGGCCTGCGTGGCTCCAGCCGGTGGCCTACCTTCATTCCCCGCTTCCCGCGGCTGGCGGGGAGAGGCGGATGCAGAAGGCACCTCTTGGCTTCGGTGGTGATCAGGAATGAAGACGAAGATATGGTTTATTTGTAACTTAGGCAGGATAAATAACACTTAAAAACAATAACACATCGTGAATATGTTATCAGATACAACTTAGCTTTTTAACAGAGTTGCTTTGCTGAGTCATTTTATGCAAGTGTATAACTATAATTCAGTTAGGATTTTACATTAAATGGCTATGCAGTATAATCTGATCTGTGATTCACTCTTCTAAATTAAAAGCATTTTGATAATCTTGTGCAGACGAACCATAGAGACTGTGGTTTCGATACTGATATACCCAGTCCACAACTGATGAAAAAATTACAAATTATGTTCATGCAGAACAATGAGGGTGTGATTTTAACACTTGCTGTTAGACTTGTACTAGCTTGCTGTAGCTAGCAGAGTGATACAAGCTGTGGAGACTGGTAGCGCAGGGATCTTCACTGCTAGATTAAGCATAGCACATCTTGCAGTCATTTCTTCATTTTGCCAGTAGATGTGCGCACGTATTTATTCAGCTCTTAAAACAGATGGCTGTGACAATGAACGTCTTGTCATAGGTCCAGATAATGAGCCAATGGACGGCACTGTAAAAAGGTAAAAGACTTTAATTTTTTGCAGAAGGAGTGAGCAAGTATGAAGATCAAGTCTTTCAGGTTAAGTTTGCCTGCTTTCCTTAGTTTGTTATCTCAGGGCACTGAGAGTGTGGTTGCAGCTTGCTTTCTATGGACGTTTCAGTTCAGTAAGTTCTTACAACCTAGGCATGGGAAAGAATCCAAAAAGAGGAGGTAATAAGACAAGTTAGTCTAAGTTGGCAGATTTTACACCGTGCTACAGCAGGACTCTGTTGCTGTCGATACAAGTATACCAAGTGTCTGTGAAAAATGAATTATTTCGGAGGGCTTTGGTGTACCAGTCACGCGGTAGCACCCTGAGTATGAAAGCTGGCATGTTCTTAAGAGTTGTGGCATTTGAGGGAAAAAGCTAACTTAAAGCAGTGCCTTGTTGGGGACTTGTTTAGAAGTCACAAACGCTCCTATTCATTAGTAGCTTCTTGGTTGGTTGTGCTTCAAAAGCAGCTGAGAATACTGCTTTTGCAAGATGCTTTTGCACAGTGCAGCTGCAGCCATACCTGAATGATGGACAAAGCATTTCATTTTCCTTCCAGAACTCACTGTGTGTTAACCGCATGTTGACAAAGGGAAAAGTAACTTTATCAAATTAATGGATTTAGATTTTTATTTGATGTGACAAGTGATGATAACAACAACAACAACAAAAAACCTAAGCAATGCCTGAAGTGATGTTGTGGGTTTGCTGGTATTCTGATAAAGCAAAGCAGAGTCAGTCTGCAGATTTTCATCAGTCAGAAAAAAATGCTAGCAGCTTCTTAAGCTTTAAAACCCCAGAGGCTGTCAATCCTGTTACAAATTCTGTATGAAACATAAACAAGTGCTAGTTCTAAAAGCAAAGTTTGGGAAGCTCATTTGGAATATTCTATGGGCCATATAGCATTTCCTTTCTGTGGCTGCCTATTTCCCATTTCTCCTGAAAGTTGAAGGGCTGGGTTCCTGATGGCATACTGCTCCACTAATTTTATTTTTTCAGGTCTACTTCTTCCCTCAAATAATTGTCACTGAAACATGGGGAACAAAACAGCAACAAAACCCAACACACAGCAAAAAAAGAAAGGTACAACATGGGCTACAAAGAACCTATCAAACTTGGTTGCAAACCTTTTCCTTTTAGATCTGTTATCTGGTTTTGATTTTTAAGTCCTGCAAAATACTCAGTATCACGGATGAGACACAGTAAAGATGTACTCTGCCATGTAGAGCTTACACAAGACTCATTTGCCTACAGAAGTTTGTTTTTCAGGTATGTATAGTTCTATGAATAGCTCAACTAATATACTTTCCAAGGTGAGTATTTTTATCCTGGTATAAAATCACTTCATTTGATTTATCTTAAGACACTCCCTAAATGATGAACATTTCTGTGTGTTCAAGATGGGCAGAGGGTGCTTTTCTCAGCCTGGACTGTTCAAAGGCCAAATATTAAAAACCATGTTTGACTTTCAGGTTTTAGCCTTGACATACTCATCTGAAAACTGCTGGAGCTCAGTTTTTTAGAGAGTGCTTTACCATTAGTGGCTTAATTTAAATTGTGGTAGATGACTTCTGAGACTCTGGGTCCCAGTGCCCTGAAATGTGCTTTAGAAGTCATAGGTACAGCAGAAAGTCATGGAAAAAGAAAGTTGTGCAGAAAGTCGTGCTTCCCCCCGTCTTCCCTGCAAACCTTTGTTCAGTTCCGTACTAGCACTGGCTCCACATTCAATAATATAACATTTCATAGTATCAGCAGTTTTCTATTCACTGTTCCTTTTAAGAAAATAACCTGTTAATATAATACCACCTGTTTAGCAATGAGAAGGATTATGTACTTAAAATGTTCGGCTGAATAATACATACAAACACCTGACATTTGGCCTGCTCTGAGAATAGGCGACATGCTTATTTAACGATTTTGAAAATGTTAAAACGATGAGGTAGAAATTAAAATGTCATTTTAAAATATTTGTATTTAACTTACCTGATTCAGTCCTTTTCTACATTTCCCCTTGGCATATTTGAACTGGGGGTCACGGTAGCAGTCTGACACGGTGGATACTTTGAACGATATACTGAACATTGTTGGCATTTCAGCCTAATTAGTTGTATCCTATTTTGTAATTTGTCTTTGGTCCTTTGGGTTGCTGGCCCAGGATTTTTCTTAACCTTTTTTTTTAATGCTCATCATTGTCTCATTTTAAATGTCAACAGACCAGTACTTGTGTAATTGGTTTTTTCCCCCTTATTTTTTCTCCCCAATGTCAGAAAATTTGACAAATGACTTCTGCATCTCGGGCAGGCTACACAAGAAAAATATATCCCAGGACTGAGTGACAAACACAGGCTAATCTAGTCCATGCAGGTCTTGAGCCCAGCCACATATTCTTCTGCCCGGCAGTCACTGTTACCCACAGTTTTGAACTGAAACGGTCTTTTCTTGGGCTGGTTTAATCGCTTGTGCCAGCGCTGGGCCACCCCCGAAAGGCAAATCTGCATCTTCTCTGTCAGGCTTGTTTCTCATGCAGAAACCTGATAGAGCCTCCCCCTCCCTGGGGTCAGGTTTAACGTAGTTGTCTGTGATCCTGGGACAGATCCCTCTGAAAGAAAATACTTAGGTACCGGGCTAGTTCAACTGGACATTGAAGCCTTATGCATTTAAGAAGGAAAGTGTCAACCTGCTGATTTACTTTAAACAACCCACACTTAACATAATTATGTGCCCAAGGAAATGTTTTAATGTCTGGAACAGCTGGGGTCACCCACCCATGAGGGTGTGCTGCCAGAAACCGAGGAAGAAAAGCAGCGCACCTGCACGCTCGTCTGGTTTGCTTTTTTTCTGCTCCGTCATTGGGGTCAGAGTCGAGATGACTCCTGCAGACCTTCCTTGGTCATTGCATCCAAGGCTTGAAATGGTGTTCAAACAGTAGTGCTGTAGGCAGCCTGAAAGCAGAGCCTTGTGCTTTTTACTCCGAAATAACGCCCAGGCTCCTGGCTGGTCTCGAACTGGCTTGCGGTACTGGCAGGGTGCCCTGTCGCCACTGGATGCACACAGCTCATCATTTGGGCATCGTTTGCCTGCTTGCTGAGGAGGTGATTAGAAACAGCTAAAGCTGCATTTAATTGTTTAAGCTGTTTTACACTTGGAGCAAAAATATGTGGAAACGCCCCACGCATCTTCCCTGCAGACTTATGCTTTTCTAATCTGCCTAAAGATTGTGAAATTACTTAGGGGTAACACCTGAAATTCTGTTAATACCTTGTACTAACTGCATGGAAGACATTAAGCTATTTACTTTGTGAGACAGAAAGCAGCTATTTAACCCGAGGCTGCCCTACGCGCTGACTACTTGTACATTGCAAACATGCTGCGGTGCAAATAGCGGTTCGTACAGGTGAAAAAGGCTCGCAGCCCAAACGGTCACATATAATTAAGATTGCCGTGCCAAGCCTGCCCTTTCGGTTTCTCTCACTCCTCCAGTGCCCACGTTGCTGTCACTGTTTCTGAATTTCTACTTCCAAGTAAAGTTTAGCGCAGGTGCCAAATGAAACTAAGTGGGTTTAAATTGGAAACACACATTTTTGTCATTGCTAGTTATTACAATACATGCCAATGAAAATTGCGCTTTTGCTGAAACTACAGGTGAAATCAGAAAGGTCATACACAATATTAAGCTGAGAAAAATGTAATGTTTTAAACAGTGCCATGAAGAGCATAAAACCAGATGAAGGGCTGTGTCATTTTTCTCTGATCAAAAAGATGATTTCAAGTCATGATTTGGACCTGTCAGTCTTGCTGGTGTTTTTGACAATGTTAGATGAATTGCTGGTAAATGTAATTGCTTTGCTAAATTATTTTGCGGAAAGAAAAATTGCAGCCTGATAAAAGCAGAAATTAAAAGCAACTTCTGTGAAACCAAGTCAAAATATAACAAATCTGCTGAAATTGGTTACAATATAAAATCTCCAATACATTTTTATTCCATAAATATCATTTGAAGGAACCTAAACCTAGAAAAATCACCACTGAACTGAGAACTCTGTTTGGCCTTCAGGACTCCACCTGTGCCTTGATTCATAATTTATACTCTGGCTTTTCAATGTGCAAGAGATCTTCACACCTCATGGCATGCATTATAGATGGAGGAGTTTAGGTTAAAACATGGTTTTACTGTGAAGCATAGGGTATTGCCCACTCCCCACATCAAATTCATGTGTGCAATTTAAACAAGACCTTACTCTGCTCCCAATAAATACACACCAGATGTATCTCTTATAAATGTTAGGTTTTGCAGCATCTTGACACATGCCAGTAGTTTGAAGCCTGTGCATGCTTCAGTGGGGCATGAAAGCCCCATCCATTCATTCAACTGTGACGTTTTGCAACAGGCAAAATTTTAGTGTTGTCAGCTACTCACTGTTCAACTTTATTGACTTACAACGTCTAATCTGATGCTCTTTTTCTGAATTCTTTTCAGAGGTGTCAGTTTTCTTTAGCTGAGAGGCGACTGAATAGCGCAGGAAAAGGAACTTGGCCAAAATCCTCTGATCTGTGATTCCTGACGTTATGTGACATTACATGTGTAAGGTTTGTCCTGCAGGAAGACTTGCAGGAGACTCGGGGCTTATGTTAAATAAAACATAGTTCAGAAATTTTTGGCTGGGAAAAGACTTAGCTGTCTCTTATCTGGAGACAAGCTTTCTGCTGCAGGCCTTTTTTTATTATTGCCATTTTTAAAAGTGTATATCAACTATGTTTTTTATTTAATACCATAATTGAGATGATGTTTGTTATCAGTTAGCATCTGTTTGAACACTAATCACTAGCCAGAATTCAGACACAGACAATGACAATAAATTGTAGCTTACCTCCTCATTGACCAGAAAGCTGTTCGGGCCAGATGCTTTCTTGCTTCCTCTAGGGCCAGGAGGTACGAGTTTTGGAGACCTCAGAAGGGAGAGGACTCCCCATCTGAGAGCCCTCTGCTGAGAGTGGCCTGTCGCGGCTGGAAAGCTGGCATGGCGTCAGAGCTGTAAGTCATATACTATCAAGATTTTGGATCACTGTTGTACTGAACAGGAAAGATAATCATATTTTGTTGAAACAAATAAGAAATCTTAAGCTTTCCTGCGGCATAGTGAAACAAATCCTTGGTGGTGGTGGTGTTCATCTTCTAGAGAACACAGAAAAGCCATGTTTTCTATTTAAAACCCACAAGGTCAGATCATGATCATCAGTGTTAATTACTTGGGAGAGCAAGGTCTTACAGCATCTGGTTACCAAAATAATGGCAAAACATGAGCTTCATGTTTTTTGAGATGTTCTTTAGGGTCAGGCTTAAAAAGTGCTACTCATTTAAGCAGTGAAATAGACTTCCCCAGAAGTCCCTTGGACACACTTGGATTGGGAGACTCAGCTGCTAAATGGCCATTGGGGCAGGGTTGGGCATTGCTCAAAGAAGGCACGTGAAAGTGCAGGAACAGTGTTTCATTTGTCTTCCATCTGTCTTACCTGGAGGTGTCCTGGGGAATGCAGCCACGGCAAGCTGGGTTGGAGGGGAGCTTGCAGCGCAACTGCAAGCATCAGTACAGCTGAATTCCCCCGAGGGGACCCCCTCGGTTGCAACTAGCTGATGCCTTTGGGACAATAGGACTCTTGGTTTCTGAGGTTATTGATCTTCATTGAAAAGTAACAGAGAAACTGTTGAGGTGAGCATAAAGCCTCTTGTGAAAACGGGACTTATATTAAGTGAAGAAAATTGTTACTGCTCTGCCATTTTTCCACCTGCACTTGTCCACAGTGCTGGAAAGACAGTAGTTACTTAAAAAACAGAGCATGGGATTCTCAGCTTGTGTAAATTAGCCAGCTTGTATAAATTAGCTCCAGTGAAGCTGTATTGATTCATGCTACCTTGGGACCTGGCACCAAACACCTCCCTTTGATGAGCACAGTGCAATCAGTCGGTGTGAATGGTGTCAGAGGATGGTGCAGATTGCGGCTGGCAGCCCCGACCATAGCATAAAGCACGTTCATCTCATTTCCAAGTATGGAAAATGTTTCTTGATCACTTGATTCCAAAAGGCAAATTTGACTTTTTAAACTGCAAATATAGTTCTGGCCTGGGGATAATTTCCTTTGTAAATGCACGATGAAATAATCCCATAAAGCAAAAAAATATAGGTCGCATGTGGCTCGATATAATCCTTATTTATTGGTCATTTTGATCCTGTACACAGCAAAATAGTAATAAGAATACACCATCTAAGCTATAAACACATTATGTACATACAGAGAAGGAACAGTTAATTTTACATAAGATGGGGAAGGCACATAATGCAGTGATACACTATGATCATTTTGAGCTGGCCAAATTCCAGCTGCAATATTTGTATTTTGCCTAGTGTAAATATTCCTGGGACTCTGAAGGAACTCCTCACTGTTTCACAGGCTGGATGTCACCCTCTTCCCAAGGGAAAAGGGAATGGACTGTGAAAGGGGAGTAAGTTGCTTCATCCTGCCCCTGCTTCTGAGTGTCTTCAGTGGGATTTGGTGCGGAGCAGATCATGTGCTCCAACATAGCACCTTCTCTTTCTTTGTAGAAGACTGTTAGACATGAAGAGAAAGTTTAAATTTGTAAGGTTTGGGAGTATATGGTGCATTTGTTTCTTTAATTGCAAGTGATCATGAATAAAGTATTTTACTTTCAGCTTTTGAGTCAAATAGTGAGATAGACTAAACAATGTAATTTTGAAATATTTTAAGTCTACTGTGTGGAGATACCTCCATATTAATGGAGGTTATCAGTGCTTTTTTTTGGGAAACCAGAAGCCAATCTCGCTATTTTTTTCCTTATAGCAGCACAAATGCTCTCCACAACTCTTAGATGTTATTGCTCCTTCCTGAATGTCTGTGCTTCTGTACACATTTTATTATACCCCTGGGCTGAGAAGCAGTAAATAGCTTGACATCTGCTATATCAGTCCTAATCTGTGGTTTAAATTTCAGCAAAGATGGTATTAGACACTCTTTAGAATTTATTCTCTTTTGTTTTAACTGTTGTTCCCTGGCTGAGATATGGCCTGGAAGGGTCAGTCTTCCAACCATGCATTGCACAGGCACTATAGCATGTTAATATAGTGATGGCTTTGGGATTTTTTGTGCTTTTCCAGGCTGCCGTTGAGCTTTTCCAGCTGCAGCAGCTGCCTCACTGCCTTCTTTGGATGTTGCTTTGTTAATTCAGCTTTTCAGAAAGTGTATTTAAAACCGACATTTGTGCCTTTGGGCCCTTTTCTTGTTTGTTTCTTATAAGATTGTAAATAGAGTTTTGAATATTTCACATTTTAATCCCTATTTGCAATAAAACATGTTCCCTCTAAATTATCTTACACAGATCTGCTTCAGGAGGTAATTCTTATTCCTGACTCACCGTCATCCTCCCTCCCTCTCCTATGGCCTTACTGCTGTGAAAGCCCAACTTCACCCTTGCTGCGATCCAGCTTTTGCCTCCACCTTCCTCAAGTGCCATCCACTTTCATTTCCTTTTCTTCTCTCACTTTTGCATGAATTTTCACCACTGTTATTTTTATTGTTTCCTTTCCACTGAGACCAACACCAATCACTTACGACTACTCTAATCTTAGTTTAAAGGGTTTTGCCCTGCCTTCTGTCTCCTTGACTTACCTTCTACAAATGACACTCATATTTCACTGTGAGATTTTCCCTTTCTTGTGCTTTTATGGGTGTCTTTTTAATTCTGTAGGAGCATATTCCTCCAGAGCTCTCTTTGGTCTGTATGAAAACTCTTTGGGCTTTCATCTCCTCTGCTTGTCCTTCCTCTGTACATGTTCCTGGGTATTCTTGCTTAGCCCCATAGATCCTCTGTGTGGCAACACTTTCTCAAATATTTTATTACCTCTGTACAGATTGCTTTTCTACTGTCTCCAAAATTTCATCCAGAAAGTCAAACCTCTGAGAAGAGCAGAATTACTTTCCAGCTACTTCCTTATTCTTGCTCTGTCTTTCACTGTGAACAATGCTTTCCTTCAAGTTAGTTTTCCATGCAAACTGCCTCCATCTTCAGCTGCTTTCTCTCTTTTGTCCTTTTTCTTTGAATCATATAATAATTTAGTCTGGAAGGGACCTGCTGAGGTCATCTAGTCCAACTTCCTGCTCAAAGAAGGGCAAACTTCAAAGTTAGATCTTTATTATAACCATCCCTCTGAATTGACTTAATCTCTCTTTTTCTTTCTCCATCTCTGCTATTCACTGAGATTTCAATCAATTTTATTTCTCCTTTCAGCTCATACAACCATTATGATTGACCAGAAATCCAAGAACACAAAGCAGGTGTGTGGAAGCATCTTCCTTGTATCTGCTTTACTATGCCAATGATGCTTCTGCTACTTGTTCCCACTTGGTGCTTCTAGATTCCCCCTGGTTTTCAGAGCTCTGCCCACAGGCCCCTCCCAGCTTGCAGCCTTATAGCTCTTCTTGTCCGCTTACTGCTTGCCCTCTTGTTCCTACAGGTTCCTGCATCTTTGCCAGCTTTGCCATCTTTGTCTAGAAAGTGGCTTTGTCTTTAGGTCTCTTGTAGCTTTTTTTGGGTGAGGCTAAAGCAATATGTGTAAGAATCTGCCCAAATCACTCCTGCTTCTCTTGCAGTCTCTCATCCTCACATGCTGTTCTTTGCTGTCTTGTTTGCTGAGCGGTATCTTCCTCAATCTGTGTGCTCTTTAGTCAATTTCTTCTTTTTCCAAATATTTATTTATCTTTCTAAAAATGATCATGCCTAACAAACTTTATAGTATTTTTTATTATGCCTTAGCAGTGTCTCATAGGGCAAATGCTGGGCTAAACCAAGAGTTTGAATTGAAAACTATTACATCTGTTATTACATAACGCCATGATTCGAAAAGATCTTCCCTGAATCTCTGCTATCTCTTATCTGCCATCACATTTCTGGTAACTTATTTTTCCTTTCTTTCCTTAGTTGCGATTTGAACTCTCTGGATTTAAATTGCGTCTGTAAAATGACAATTGCATTCAAAATAATAAGCTTCAGCAGTAAAGCTGTAAATTGGTCTAGAATAAAATCTGTTGTGCATTTTCACTGTGACTACATTCAGCTCTTTTAACTCAGCTTGAATCCTACCATCCGCTCCCATTTTCTGTAGTGCCTTGTTCTGAAACATATCTGTGAGGACTGCAAAAAATCCCGAATGTGCTTACTATCGTAGTTACTGCTAATCTTCTAATCCAAAAATAAATGTGAGTGACATATTGATATTCAGTAATCCCTTAAGGGGTTCATTCAAAATGAATTATGAATTGATCATTAATTAAAACAATGAGTTAAACTCTTGGATACTGTGTGTGCGTGCTCTATTATGCAACTCCTGGAACAGCCATCTGGGGTTTGATCCGTCTATCTGGTATGTTTCACAATTGCAGGAACGTATAAGCTGAACTGCAGGAAGAAAGAAATGCCATCATGGACTTCTACTCTGTTGCCTCTTTATTGTGGATTCAGTTTGTGTGGAAGCAATGCTTATGCTTTAATTTCTTGACTACATGTGAAAATTAACTGCAGAGTTACTGCTAAAATTTGCCTCTACAGCTCAAAACCTGCCTTGACCTGGGTGTATTTTTGGCACATCATGATCATTAAATCTCTTGAAGATTTTCAAATGTCTGTTTCATTATGAGATTTCTTCCAAACTTCTCCTGTTATTCCATTACATTTTATGCATTTTTTCTTTTTCAACAAACAGTTGCAATCCTTTTGCTTGTGAGGTTTACAAGGTAGTTAAATGGGATTATTCGTGTTTTAAAAGAAGAAAATTGAGGCATAAAAATTTATTTGCCCATGATCATACGAGAAGTCTGAGCTCCAGGAAAAGCACCAAGTCTGTTGTAATTATTTCCAAGCCAGTGCTTTACCTGTAGATCACTTCTGCCTCTTTCCTGGTATTTTCCATGAGCTTTGGGAAATGTTTTTGAGCATGCTTTTTGGCAGCCAATGTATGTTTGCAATGTGAGAAGCAACAGTTTTCTAAAATGGACCATCAGGTAATATTGTAATAAGAAACTGGCAGTAGTGTGGATGCACAGAATTTGTTTAGGATGTTTAGATTCAATGTATCCTAAGAGATCAGATCATGCCCACTGGATTTTTTAGGACATAGTCTTTTATACTCAGAGAAATATGTGCTTTTGTGGAAACTGAAATTCTTTTCAGTAGAAGGTGGAAGGGCAGCAGGTAAAATGAGAGAACTGGAGGGAATAAAACCAATTAAACTTGAAGCATTTATTTTGGAGAGATTTTGCACAGCTTCCTTTTAATCCCTGATTAACAGATGAAAGTAGATATGCTGAGATACAGCTCTAGTACTAAACCCTTTGATAACAGAATTATAATGTCTTTATTGTACAGGCTTATTTGATTTGTCTGCATCGTCTTCTGCAGCAGTGATTGCTAGGCAGTCAAAGGAAAACACAAATGAGACACTGTTAGTCGTGTTGCATCCAAGACAGGCACTTACATGTATCCCAGGAGCCATTACTGTCTGTAATGCCTACTGCTGATTACCAAGGCTGGAGTTTCCAGTGCAAATAAAAGTTGTCCTTGGACGGGTTGGTCCAAAACAATGATAAATGGCATTGGTTCACTTAACTACTAAGAGAATTTTAATGTTATTGAACTTAAAAGAAAAAATATTGAAAATATTGAAAGCCCAAAGTCATTGTAATCTTTATAGTGAGTATTCCTGGAATCAGAATGAAAAAGAACATATCAAACCTATGTACACTGTTCCCTTTCAGCCATCTTCCAGAACGAAGGAGCGCTTTCTTCTAAATCAGTCTTTCCATCGGCGGTGGCTGCACCATGTTCCACATCTCTACCCGGGATCCCTCCTTCTCCTGCCGGCTGGGGCTGTAGGTCCCTTGAGTCGCTCGTTTATTGGCAGCGATGACTGAAACCACGACTGCCAAGAAGAGGATCAATAACAAGGCCAGCGTTACCGAGCCAATGGAGGCGAATATGTTCGAGATCAAGTCAGTTGTCAACTGGAAGGATTGAAATAATCGCAATATAATTTACGTCAAGAGAACACTGAGACCCACTTAAGCTACCATGGAAGGAAAATGAAAACCATTCTATGGAGAGGGCTTTGCATAGATGAGCTACTGCTGAAGCTCCATTTATTGGTAGAGAAGTACATTAGCCCCTCCAGATTTTGTTCTTTGGACTCTTCAGAAAATTACACACATGGTGCTGGATATTTAATATACAAGGCAGAGCTGGATGAATTTCACTTAATGAACCCTTTCATTTGACAGCTTCCTTTCTGCTTGAAAATAACCTGTGAGTTAATATGTCTGCAGACTGTAGTAGTAATTCAGCAACTATTTGTCTGATCACTTTAATAATAATTCATTATACCTAGTTTGGTTGTGAACATGTTGTTTCTAGTCTTCACTACTGCAAGTTAAACATGAGCTATTTTGACTGGATATATATACAGTCACATTTCTGTTTCTCTTGCTGGAGGAGTCAAGTTTATGTGAATACTTGTACTTATATACAGAAAATTTGCTTACTGTAAATATTTTTGTAAAATGTACTATTTCTACAGACATTCCTGCCAGTAAACTTCTCTACCAGCATGTTTGCATGAAATAAGTGTATAGAGGCTGCACAGGAGTGCAACTGAAAATCTATTCAGTGAGAAATTAATCAGTATATTTTCACAAATATGTTCTAAAATATTCATCCAGTTCTACATATAGGCTTTGTAGCTCCATCTACAGAAACACAACCAGTACAGTACAGGATGAAAGTAAGGATGCTCTGGGGTTTTTTTTTCTGTTTTCATGTGGCAGTGGGAAATGTGATAATGTCAGAAGGCACAGTGCGCATAAACAAATCTGCCAGTTGAAAAGCTTTAGACCAGAGAAATTTTATAGTTGGTAGATGAACGTTTTATACACATCTATGTATGTGCTTTTATGTGTAAAAAATGCTTATGGTGAGGTAAGCCAATGAAGTGATGTGGTTAGTGTGGAAGAGTGGTCACTATGGACAGAATGACCCTAGCAGGAATTGAACTTCTGGGCAGATTCTGCCATCCATCATCTTTTGATTTGTATTATGAGTGACAGCTGAACTGCTGTAGATGAATGTGTGCTTGAGGCTGAACTTTCAAATCCCAAAGTATTTAGAAACAGAAAACAGCAGGTCAAAGCCCATTTCCCAGTTAGATACTGCATGTTACAGGACATTTTAGTGACCTGCTTCCTCGTCATTTCTAAGGAAGTGCAATTACAGTCCTGAGAACGATGATGATTTTGCATTCAGCGATGGATGTACTGTCAGTGGATGCTACTGCTGTGCGTACATTGCTTGGGCTCATGCTGCTCAGATCCTTTGCAGAAGAACGACAATGCCAGAGGGAAAATGTTAAAACAATCCTTCCTCTTTTATTCTCTCTCCACCTCCACACTGATGTAAAAGGTCCTACTATAATACTAAAAGCAAGTTTGGCTCAGGGATTCTCTGTAGGGGATGCATGACCAGCTAGGATATTTCCTCTGTCCTTGATGGCTAAATATATGGTTCCTATGATTTTAAAACATTTTTTCCAATAGAAATAATCTAGTCCAGGTGACAGACCACATGACTCCAACCCTAAAACAAGGTGGCATGAAACATGTTGGTCTATCAAATTGTATTGGATTGGGAAGGTCATTTCATCTTTAGATGGTGTTGCAGATGGATTTGAGAGCTTAGTGTTTCTCTGTGCTGTGTTAGATTATATGACCCTTGTTCCTCTTGTCTCAGAGAGGCTTCAAATTTTTAATGGAATTTTTGTTCTCAGAAGCTATCTTTTGTTTTTATTGTCTGCTCTGGGAAACTGAGGACCAAGACAGTCTAAGTTAACTCTGATCCTAGGGTTGAACAGGACATTTGTGAAAGCAATTCACTACCATAGGCAAATGGATCGTGTTGCCTGGTCTCTGGTATGCAAAATTTCTGAACTTATTCTCCGGTCTATACTCTTTCTGTTCCTGTTGTAAGTATGTCTGTATCGATGGAGACATTTTCATTTATATCCTTCAAATTAATTTTATTTCTTAAAGAAAAATTTTACGCAAAGGAGATAGGGAGAAAAAAACTCTGTAACTTGTTAAAATGCAGTCACATACCTAAACCTTACTTTCAAGTTAAAATCACCATAACAGGGCTTTTTTTTTGTTCTGCAATAGTTACTTATTACAGAAACCTTACCCATAGCACACCATAGCAATCCACTACACATTTTGCTCCAATTCTTGTTTCTGTTTAATAAGTATTATTCATTCATTGGATTTGGTTTCGTCAACCAGTGACTTGAACTTGAAAAATCTACTGAAAATTGCCTGTATTGCCTGTATCTGTGTTGGACAAAATACTTCTTGAGCCAGTATGTAAAAAAAGTTACCCCACTGATTAAAATCTAGAGAGCTTGTTTTTTTTACAATGATCAGATGCATAAGCTAACTTTATTTCTGTGTTTATGTTGCTTCTAATTTCTAAATATGAAAAAAAATGGCCTTTATATCATCTTTCTGGGTGGATTCTGTTGATCCAAAAAAAAATCTAATGTTAAAGTGCTGTCCCCTGGTTTATCAGCCCACAGATCACTGCCCAAGTTTACAATATAGGTAGCCCCCTTAGCAGTAGCACTGAACTGATAACAAGAGTTGCCAGAAGGCTCTGCAGTCTGGTCCCATCAAAATCAACTGCTTCTTTAGTAATTAATGGCTGAACGGTTAAATTAATTTGGAAAATCAACTGGCTGATCTGGAAAACAAAAATCTGGAAAGTTCTGTCCCCCATCATCTTGGAGCCTGTTTACCATGGTATTTGGTGATGATGATAGACTGAAATAATTGTAACTGGTGAGCCTGAAAAGAAAAAGGACTGAGCAGCATTTTTAGAAGCATAGTGCTGCTAAGATAGCTGAAAGAAGAGGTTTTCTGTTACTGACCCTACTGTGTATTTTGCATAATGGTCGGGAGTGGACTTTAAAAAAGCAGTTTGAATGTAAAGGTCCCATATCACTGCTTCAGGCTCTTCAGTGGTAAGTCCTTGCCTGTTGCTTCCACCATAGATGGATCTAGGCTATGAACCTTGCCGATGTTTCAAAAAGCAGAGCCCCTCTGACTGCTGTGGGACTGCTCATGCATGTAGCTGCTTATCTTGGTGTTCACAGTCACTTAGCACTTGGTGTTCATGGTCGCTTAGCAGGTCACCCATGGCTGTGAGTCTGTGGGACTCCTAAGGCACTGGATGGTGAGCAATGCACAACTGACGTCTCCTTAATTAGACCACCATGCTGCAACATCACTTTTCAGCTTCATATCACACAGGCTGCTATTCACTTCCCCATGTTAGCTTGTTAAGATCTGGTGATTGAATTGACCACTTGGGAGATGGCCACTTGCTATGAATATACAATTTTTTGGCGTGTTTATCACAAAGCCGTGGCAGAGTCCCATGCAAGAGGTGTTCTGTGGCCTAGAGCTTCAAAAGCAGAAGGGGAAAGCACAGGAAAGGACAATGTGACACAAACAGCACAAACACTTTTGTATTTGTGACACAAACACTGCCACAGGACAGCTGGAAATTTATGAAGAGAAACAAATTACTGAATTTTTTTGCTAAAAAGACCTTTGTTGTCAGGGAAGCCTATAAAGCCCCCATACACTGTGGTAGCCTTTCAGAAATAATTCTTGCTAATAAATACCACGTAGTGATCACAGCTATTTCTGAATGTAACTTCAGCACTGCTTATGAATAACTAAATATACATAGGGTAACTGAAGGTGGGTTAATTTACTAACTGGGCGATACCTTAGAGATTCTCATTACACTTTGAGCAGGAGATTGAACTGGGAGACCTCCTGAGGGCTCTTCCAACCTGAATTATCTTATGAGCCCATTTAAAAGGTAGTCAGTGACAAAATAGTTGTGAGAGTTCCCCTGCCCCTAATATACAGTTAGCCCTAATGGTAATGGATGCTGATGGCAAGATGATGTCACGTGCCATGGTAATATCAATAAAATGAAGTCTGCTAAAATTAGAAGGCCAATCTGCTTCTTGCTAAAATATTTTATGTAGCATATTCTATGCATATGTCTTTGGCTGTCAGCTGGAGCAAGACAAATTTATTTTGGCAAAATTTTAAAAAAAAGGAAGAAAAAGAAAATAGTCTTGAATTTAATTTTCATGTAGTGAACAGCTTCATCTGCAAAGACAGGAGGAAATGCAGAAAAAAATTTTTTTGTCTCTTTTTAAAACAAGGTCTTTTGGCTTTTCACTGCTGGTTTCATTTCAAAGCTGATTAATTTTTATTTTTTTTTAAATTATTAAATAAAAAATATTTAAGGTGTTTAGTTAAAATAAATCATTGGATAGAGTGAAAATTCATTGTAGGGCTGGGGTTTTGCTTTTCATTTGATTATTGAAATAGATTGATTGTTCAGCCTTGGTTTCTTGATTTGCTTTGTAGATGAACAGTTTGGATAAGGAGGGCCCAGTTTACAAGCCAAAGCTCAGTAGCATTTGTCAATCCAGTGTATGTATGCTTATCTTTAAACAAGTATTCTTCCAAATGGTTATTTTATAAGAGGGGAACATTAGGGATTTGCTATATATGAACGTTTCCATGTGTGCCAAATGTCAAAGGCAAGTGGAATAGCACAAAAGAGCCAGCAAAATACACTGGGTCTCTTCCTCTTGTGTGTTTTACATCAGCATGACTTAGCTGATCTAATCCTGCTTTATGTTGATATAAGGGATGAGAATTATGGCTGCAGACACCAAGGGCTGAGCCAGACCAGGGAGAGAGAAGAGCGAGCTGTGGTGCCAGTGGAGCAATCACTGTAGGTGTGAGAGAAGTAACACGAGCTTCCTCAGGATGCTGCTACCTGGACATGAGCTTTGCGTGGGAAAGTGTGGCTTGGGCCAAGGGTATGTGTCTTTGGGACGTGAAAGGCATAACGTGCTCTGAAAGCAGAAGCATGCCTCTGTTGCTGGGCGTTAAGAATTAATCAGCTTTCATTTCAGCACTCGCATAGAAATGTGCCTAATATTGGATGCTTCGCAAGACAGAGACATCAACACAAGATTTAAAACACAGGGATTGCCAAACCCTGGAGAATTTCCTTCTCTGCCACATGCGGGGCTTTCTGGGAATTCTGCAGCTGCTCATGTGCACTGGAGCTTTCGCCGACGAAGTCTCCGGATCCTGAGTTCTGACACCACTCACGAGGTTATCACTTCATTCACGGTAAGAACGTCTGATCCATGCCATCCAGGTTTACTGCCCCCAAATCAAAACCATTTGCTATAATAATGAGGGATGATTGGCTTGAGTGGTCCTAAACCATGTCAGAATTACTTTGAAAGGTTTGGTGGCATATAGGGATAATACTGAGGAGCTGAAGAAAAGCCATTAACCTGATTAAAAAGCCCATAGATACGCTGAGTTTATTTCATTGAGGATTTACAACCATCTCATCAGAAAATCTTTCTGTTAAAGGCTGAATTCAAATAAGAATCCTGGTAGTTCAAGAAGAAATCCAGTTAGTCATACACAAATCTATTATAATGGGATGCATTGATAACCCCAGCTTGTGGGACTACAGTTTATTTTCAACAGCAGTAGAGTGGCCATAAATCTATGGATTGACTTTGTTCCAATATCAGTACCTTTAATGAGTGGCATATGAAGTTCCTTTTCCATGATATTTTTTTTCACCTTCACAAGCAAGTACCTGTTGCTCTCCCTCCCATCAGCTGCTCTGCATGTGCCAAACACCCGCCAGAGGGTCTCGAGAGTTGTGTTGACCTGGTCATTGGGCTGCTGAGTTGAACCAATAATCCATTTTGGACTCATTTAAAGAGAGCAGATTCATGTCCAGCTGAGCCAAACACTGCACAGGCCACTGGAAATGGCAAACAATTTTTAAAATTCTGTACACATCATTTATTTCCTTTAACCAGCTTATCCTCTTTATGCTTTATCCTGGTTTCCTTCTTCATGCTGTTGTCCATGTGGGCACTCATCTGTGTTGACGAGTGCCTATACACAGTTGTCATTCAGGTACTTGAATATTTTATTCCTTTCTGCTTTGGTACCTGTGGCAACAAGGGAGGCAGCCCTTAGTGTCTGTGGCACACCTTAGCTGGTTTTCCACTGTTTGTCACTTGTGAGGCCACCAACTCCTGTTCCTTCTGCACACCTTACATCTCTTCAGTTTATCTTGTGGGCTTCAAAAGTGCATTTTCTGTGGCATTCACGTTGAACAGCCCTTCTTCTTGCCTCTGTGTGTGAAGGAAGCTGTTCCTGAAAGGCGCTATATTTGCTGTACTTTAAACCTGGTGCCTAACCAGCTTCAGGATTATCTGGTAAAAAAAGTATTTGAATTCTCTGAAACTGAGAAGCAGAAAGCAAGAGAAAAAACTGACCTAGACAGACTGCTGCAGGGTTTCTCTCTAGTTTTGCTTCCTTAACAAATAAGAACGAGACTGGTTTGTAGAAGGACCAGATTCAGACTTGGAGCCTTGAATCTCTGATGAAGATCTCTGTGGCCTAAAGATGTGACTGCTTCCCCCTGCAATCAGCCAGTCCATAGCTCCAGTTCAGGCTGGCCTGTAATTGCCACATATCGGCTTTGGTGCTGGTCACGGGTAGCTTTGCATTCTGCATGCCAGGTAACATTCCAAGGCAAGCACAACTGCTTTTCTCTCCACATCCTGAGAACTTCTCCCTCTGACACCAGGTCCACTGGGAGGAGGCTATCCTGTCATCCCTCATCTATCTCTCTAGTCCTCTGAAAAGCTATGTATACTACATACAGAGTTGTAGATAGTCTTGAATTTTCATCATTGCCATTTCTGTTTCTGCCATTAGCCTCCGAGTTGTTTTCCTGATATCTGCAGGAAAATACAAGCCGATTGCTGAAGGCCTGAATGAGACCCCGAGTCCTGTACGTATCTCTATGGACGTTGCTGAGGACAAAACTTAAGTGACTACTTCTGATGTGTGCGGAAGATCCACAGTATAATATATATAGGCAGCTCACCTTGAAGAAGAATGTTTGTAAGTAAACTTTTTTTTATGTCTCTATTTTCTGATGGATATTATTGTCTGAACATTTTCTTAAAATGCCTCTGAAGAAACTACATTCACTACCACCTCTATCTAGTATATGTTTGTCTATAAAATGTAGTTTGAATAGTTTCTTAGTTGAAATGTGACAGTTTGAATGAATTCCTTCCTGGAAAATGTGAACTTTTACTTGTCTGACAATTCTTGAAATCAAAGCACAAATGTAGAGAGAATTAGTGTTAGCAGCTATAATGATAAATTGATCATCTGGATTGACCAGTTATAGATCAGAAAAATACAATCTTTTTTATCAAGGAAGAATTACATCTCTGGTGTACTGTGAGAAAATGAAGAAGACAGAGATGATTGAAGTCTAGGATTTAGCTGGGCTTGCAAAGGAAAGTGCCTCATTAAGAAATGCTGACAGCCTCCCTCCTGACACGTGAAGTCACACTCTTGTGACACTACAGAAGTTAATGAGGAAGTTTGTTCTAATTATAGTGGAGCAAGAAATTGGAGATGGAGCTCTCTAAAGTGTTGCAACTGAATTGTAAAGCAGACCAGTTAAACAAGGGTGTTACTCACATTGGTCTTTATCTTCCAGTCAGGTCAGCATACACAGACCTTCCTTCTCCTCCCCACATTAGGCTGCAGGACCATTCCTGGATCACTTGGAAGCACTTGCTGTGTTTAAATCAAAACAATTTTCCCCTCCTCAATGCTAGTACTTGCAGTAATGTTCTATTTACAATATTAGCCTTTTGGATGCAGCTTTTCAGACTCAGAAGCTCACTTTTAGGAATTCATCTCTAAAGAACAGGCTACATATGGTAACTATAATTTCTTTAACTACTTGTAGTATTGATGTTTGACTTATATTAATTGTTTAATCAAAGAGGTCCAGCCATGAAAAGAGTAGTATTTAGTAAGTCTGTGATGGTCTGTCTTAGGCAGAAGAAATAATATTTCTGGGTTTGGCCACTGTACTTTACATGAGCTCAGCCATGGACCCAGCAAAGCCAGAAGTACATAAGTAGCCCCTTAAAATCTCCATCAGATATTTTGCTGGATCAGTATCTCACAGGACAGAGTATTAAATGCCTTTTTGCTCAGACAGCAGAGTGTTGGTTATACACAGAGAAGTGATTTGGCTGGCAGTTTGGGAGGTAAGCTCTCATTAAGCTGTGGGCTTTGGGAAGACTCCTTGATAGCGTTTCTGCAGCAACTGCCAGTGCTAATTTTGTAAGCGTGCTCCAGCTCTTTTTAAGATCATCTTGGTGGTGCAGCACAGATTAAGTGTGCAGCTCCAATGTGTTGTTATGAGATGCCTTTTAAAATTCTATCGACAGCCTCTGGTGTAGGAACTTCACCATCTGCTGCAATCTGAACGGATAAGAGAGAATATCTATAGCTGGTGCAAATCCAGGCAAACCATGCTGAGGAGGAGTTTGTTCCATAGCTGCTAAATTGCAGACTAGACAAATGTTTTAGTAAAAGTGTCAGTCTCTGGGGTGTAACATCCCTTTCCAGTTTGAGAAATGCTTTGAGGTATCATATAGAATTATTTTTGTATATGAGTAGCAGCGCAGAGTGTATCAGGTGGTGTTTCTCCATAGGGGATAACTGCATTACAGCTTAGAGACAGCAGACTCTGTATGAGTAAAGCTTGGTGGTGGATAAAAGCCTTATCAGGCAAGGACCTTGCAGGAAGGAATGGATGATATTTAAATCAAAAGACTGTCACTGAAAACAGTAACTTTCTGTCATTGCCCTCCACATAGTGGGGTTGAGTTCACCGCATCCCTATACTTGCCACAGTAGAAATGACTCTGGAAGAGGGATTTGGAAGAACACACAGTGGTGGCCTTTTGAGGAACTCTGTTTCTGTTGTCATGGGAGAGTGAAGTGGGTGGCAGGGGGTCAGCAGGTTAAACCCAAAAGCGGGAGAAGAATAGGAAAAGATGCTACAGCACTGAAGATGAGGGCAGGACAGTTCCTGAGGAAAAGAGGTGAAGAGAGATTCAGTAGACAAAGAGAAATAGAATTATGAGAAAGGAGAATGAATTTCAAAGCTGCTTTCTTCATTGATTGCATAGGTCTTGAGCAGACCAGCATGTGAAGGATGATGTTATAATATTCAAGATGGGGCTGATGGGAATGACAGCTTTTGGATAAGAGAACAAGGCAGGAAACGATAACATAGGCTAGCAACAGCTATGTCAAGGGTGAAACTAACTCATTTCTAATGCAAGCTTTTGATTTTCTGAATTTTGCACATATATGTGCGCTCTCTCTCTCTCTGAATCTAGATTCCCATCTTTTCTGTATTAGGAAAAAATATGAGGAATTTTGCTGAGGTATTCGCAGTCTGAAAACACGACGCCCATTTAAGTGAATACCTGCATGCTGTTTCTCCTCACTAACATGTTTCCATGTGCACTGTTTTCACGAGGCATGATTCGCGTGTGCGTTATCAATTTCAGTTTAGTTTAATAGAGTTGCATAATCTGAATTGTGGGCACAGAACTGGTTGCTCAAAACTCCACTTTCCAGCACCAGAGAGATCTCTTCTTTAGTTAGTGATGCTAGTGGTAGATGTTCTTTTGTTTCTGTAATCAGACCTTTGTGAACAGCACTAAGTACCCATCGAAGACTCACATCACATACAGATGCAGCTGCCATCTGTGGGCTCTGGTCCCTGACTGTGACGATGTGAGGCAGGGTCATCTATCTCCCCCGGGTCCTGGTTCTCCGTAAGAATTGGTGCAATGTGAGCTGAAACTGTCATTCCCACTTCCTGGGGGAATCAGAAACTGCCCTGTCCAATGGTGTGTAATAGGTGCATCAATGGTGTACGGTATAGCAGAGACAGAGTTATGATTCCTGTTTTATTTTGTAAGTGCCAGATACTTCCATCACTACTTGTCTGCTAATAAGCTAAGCCTGCAATTTCAAAACTGTTCCATGAAATTCTTCTTCCTATTTGGTGCTAAGCTCCCGCAAAACAGCCATGTGTTGCTACCTGGCATTAATATTATGCTGTCAAGTGGTGATGAAGTAAGTAGCTATTTGACTGTTTCACACTGTCAGACAACAAGGTATCAAGTCAACAGCTAGCCTTTGTTGGGTGCAGCACTTCGATTGCAGCCATCTCGTGCTTCCAACAGTAAATATTAATGCTATAAGATAGACCTTTATTGGCTACATAATACTTGCCTTAGCACGCTACATGACACTGTCACATTACTTAGCTAATTATATTCCTTGATAAAAAATTTGAGTAGGTTTTTATCCTACTGGCTTTTTTTCTAGTAGAAAGTTGATTAGAGACAATAAACATCATTACATTTTAGCTTCAGGAAAGACTTTGGAAGAGATGCATACATGAAAAGCGTAAATGGAAAAACATATCCATAAACCTCTATGTCAATAACTACTCCTTGAAACCCTGTTTTAATCTTGATCCAGATGTTTGATTTGTCAGTGAACTTATTGTTTCTTGTGGCTTTTTTTTTTTTCTTTTTAGTGTACTTGCATCTTGTTGATAGGAACATATGAGTCTGTCTCTACCTGTGAACCTTAACTCTCTCCTCAGGGCTTCTTGGATCAAGTACTGCATACCTAATATAGTATCTCATAATTGTATTATTATTGCTGTTATTCAACAGGTTTGCATCTGAATGTGATCTGGATGAAACCAACTCTAATAACTGCTTTTTGGATATCTGCTGAAGATGCAAGTGGTTTATGAAGTCTCTTTCTATGTTATAGCCAGCACAGTACCTGAGAAAAAGGTCTCTAAAAGACATTAGAGATTTCTCTTAACTTTCTACCTCGCGCTTTTACCTTACTGCCACCTAAAGATAACTAACAGAAAATACATTGTACTTCAGATTAGAGAGATTTACTCTAACATGTTAGGAAGTAATAGCAGCCTTGTCAATGTATTTCTTTTAAGAAGATTTCCTACACTTTCAGAAGATTTTCTTGAAGATCATACTTCTCAGAGAGAGGAAAAAAATCTGCTGGCTCAGTTCACTGAATTTCTCTCTGGTGCTCCAAGGCAAGGTGTATTGCCTATGAGTGCAACTCAACCCTGTTTCTAGCCAGATGATTAATTTAGATCTGGGGGCTTCTCAATACAGGCTGAAAGTAGCATTTTCTACAGTGTGTAGAGTCGTAAAAATCCAAGTTTATCTGCAGGTGTAAGCTGTTTCTGATACAACCCCCCTTTTGATTCTGCCTTTCTCAGACACCAGAGTTGTCCTCTGTTGAACAGGCAGCCTAAGTGGTTCTTCCTTTTCAGCTGCATCCTTGATGCCTTATTTCTTAAATAGTAGCTTTCAGTTTGGAGATCCCCTTTAAAGCAGACCAATATCCTTTTGTCAGAGAGGGAAACTGAAGCATGAAATAGAGACACGATTAGCTTATGATCAATTAGGCAACCCAAGGTGAAAATGGTAATGGAATTTAATCTCTTCATACTGCCTAAACACTGCCTGCACATATACCTGTGGTCAGTCCCTAGTAGTCACATCAGGGCAGTGCAGCCCTGCCCAGGCTCTAACACTCCCATTGAGAAAGAGAACTGGGAAGGTCTGGGAGATAGATAGTTAACCCCCTGCCATAATCCCATTCTGAAGTCTCACAGAACTGAAGGTTTGCTTATTTGTTGTCTTTACTTTTTATACCACAAATAAGCTATTTAATTCAATGAATAATTTAATCAGTGATTTCCAAGATGCTTCTTTATGGCTCTGAGTAACTCTTCTGATTGATTGATACTTGCATGCTTCCGTAAAATATTTCCAATCATCTCATACTTATTTCAAGATCGGTAAGGTAACCATGAAAATAACTAAGTTATATATAATTTTGGCTGAAGTGTCATACATTAGCATTTTCTTCTGGGAAAATACCTCGGCTTCCTCTTTCAGCAGTGGTTTTGGGAGAGGATGAAAAAAGTGATCACAAGCTAGGAATTTTCAACTCAAAACTTTCTCGACGTGAAAGATGTCATTTTGGGGTTCTGGTTCCAGGCCAGTTACCCTCTGACCAGCCTGTGCATGAGACCTGAGTGCTTCTTGGGGGCAGAGGGGGAGCTGAGTGTTTAAGGGAAATATCGCTTCCATGCGAACAACATCTAGAGAACTTCACTGTTTCAAAGACAGCAGCAGGTTTATTTATGCTTTATTTATATAATGCTTTGTTTATTTTTTGAAGTGTTGTCGTTAAAATATCTTGGGGTAGATTTTCAGTCTCTATTCTCTCTCTCTGTTCAGTTCCTAGTAAAGGACAAGATGATAACGCTTCTATACCTTACAGATGTGCCACAAGAATTCACTTAAGATAATGAAGTCATTCTTACTGAGCTAAGATAGAGTCCAGGTGTTCAGTACTGTCCCCATCTGTATGATTTTTACAAATCCATTTTACTTCCAATTTTCTTGTGTAGTAATTTCATTCTCACTTCGTGCCTCCAGGATCTCCTCCAAAACCACCTTTTTTTAGTGGCTTAGAGGAATGTTAGGCAACACTGACAACACTGAGGTTTTCTTTGGGACTCATCTCTGCACTGGCTTCTCCAAAGAGATCCTCAGCAACCCCTCAGGTTCCCTGACAACGTCATGTACTGAAAGGATGGGGAAAAGTTTGTATGGGGATAATAACTTCCAAATCTGCAGAAAGTGGCAGAAGACACCAGTTTTTACTAGTGGGTTTAGGTCTACCATGAAGGACGTGTTACATTTTCATATGTAGAGAAACTAAGCATTTTCTTTTGCCTGAATGAGTTTTTTGCTTTATTAAAAGAAACAATGAAATAAGAAAGCACCAAATGAAATTTTCCATGAGACACAGCACAGTGTCTTGTGTGACTTCCATGTGCAATATGCTGCATAAGTTCACAAAATGGTAGGTTTTGGGATAAAAAAAGATAAGAGTTACATCACTATATAAACTCCGTGGAGGAGAAGTATACCTATACTGCCATTTCACTGAAAGATTCGAGTCAGCCCAGATAAGAGGACCAAATAACTTCTTGGACAAGAGGTAAAGAGTCCTGTCCCTTGGGGGATAAGAGCACAGCGTGTGAGCATTAGCAGTGCTGCACCAGACAGCGCTGTCCTCCCTTAGGCTCTGACCTGGTTTCTATGAGTTATGCTCTGAAGAGCCTCTGGCTTAGCAAGTTTAAGTCTAGCAGTCAAGATCCCAGTCCAATACCCACTGGCATAAAAAGAAATCTTTCTGTTTATTTCAGCAATGTATAAATTAGACTCCAAACTATTTATGTGCTCGAGAATCTCCAAAATCCCTACCCTAGCATTTCAGAGGGTCCACCAACAATCCAAGTTGTTTGCATTGGTGCAAAATCTGCTCACATTAAATAATTACAAAGGTTTGTAAAGCTGCTGATTCCCCTGTCCTTTCTACTGAATTACAGCAGTATCATATCTTTTTATTTGAGTGCTCTTATTCTTCTTGAAAAGTGAATAATCTTTTCTACCAAATATTGTTTGAATAAGACCATTGGATTTGCTGCAGTTAGTTTGGTACAAAGCTCAGATATTTGTGCAACAAGTTCTGCCTCTCATTTAAGTGGCTCTGTGTATCAAAACAGATAAGTGTTCCTGATCATTTGAAACCAAAATATTTTTCAGATCCTCAAGAACAGGAATTTTTTATTGCTTTTTAGTGGAAAAATATTCTATAGGCCTAGTAAAGTGTGCAAAATTTTTTTCGACATTATTAGGAATGGAGTTTCATAACAAGAACTGAAAAATACTCTGCAGGAGAATGTATTCTACAGGTAGAGTTCACCAAGACATATGTAGGCAGCCTTGTTTCATCTGGAAACAACATAACTTCATGGACCTTTGATAGTAATCTTAAGCATATGATTAGTTTCCGAGACATTAACACTAGCCCACAAGATGCATTTGTTATGCTAAGCTAATATCTCCATAGCATTCAGGAGCTATAGCACTATCACTATCTAAATAAAGTAGTGGTTGGAATTGAAGACCATGGCTCCCATTCAGGCACCTGAATAAATGTAGGTAGGTTTGCTGAAGTGCTTAATCGGTAGTACTTGGGAAATCTCCATATTTACCTTTTATCTGGCATCCTTTATATATATAAACATATCTAAGGTGCAGGTAACTCTTGGTCTTTCTAATTATAATGGTGGTGAACGAGCTTCCTCTGAAGCCACGTTGGTCCTGATCCGTCAATAAATTCCATTTACGGCTTCACACCTATGTTTCAGTTCTGTTAATTCTAGTGAAGAGTACAAACATTGAATCCCAAGAAATTACTGGCATCATGCACTCTGTCTTTTCCATCATAGACTCCTTAACTTCTGCCCAGTTTCTTTTTCTTTTCATAAGCACTCAGGTGAAAGCCCAAACTGTATTTGTCAGCTTGAAAGTGAGCTTGGAGTTTTCTTTTGTTTAGAAACTCCTGGTCAGTGAAGTTATTTGAAACTGATGGATTTAAAACAGATTTATGGTTTGGTTTCAGTCAGTATTCAATCAAGTTGCCCAGTAAATAAAAAGTATCTTACTGTGCAAAAGTGGAAGCACATAGGTGACTAATGCCTGCTGTTGGGTTATCACCGCTGTTTTGCTATTTTCTATATAAATATCCATATTTTTTTAAACACAAAGTTTCAAAAATTTACCAGTGAACATAGCTTCATTTCCATTTTCAGTGGAAAAAGACACCAAAATACAAACAAAAGGTGTTTCAATACTTGCAGCAAAATAATTTTCTCATCAGTTGTATTTTAAGAAGCAAAGTAAATGCTGGGATAGCATTGATTTTTCTTCCTAGTAGCTGGTATAGTGCTGTGTTTTGGATTTAGGATGAGAATAATGTCGATAACACACTGATGTTTTGGTTCTTGCTGAGTAGAGTTTACACTGGTCAAGGACTTTTCAGCTTTCCATGCTCTGCCAGGTGCACAAGAAGCTGGGAGGGGGCACAGCTGAGACAGCTGACCCAGACTGGCCAAAGGGCTATTCCGTACCATATGACATCATGCTCAGTATATAAACTGGGGGAAGAAGAAGGAATGGGGGGACATTTGGCATGATGGCATTTGGCTTCCCAAGTAACCATTACGCGTGATGGAGCCCTGCTTTCCTGGGGATGGCTGAACACCTGCCTGCCCATGGGAAGTAGTGAATGAATTCCTTGTTTTGCTTTGCTTGTGTGTGTGGCTTTTGCTTTACCTATTAAACTGTCTTTATCTCAACCCATGAGTTTTCTCACTGTTACTCTTCTGATTCTCTCCCCCATCCCACCGGGGGGGAGAGAGCGAGCGGCTGTGTGGTGCTTAGTTGCCGACTGGGGTTAAACCACGACAAATGGAAACATGCAAAGTTTCAGCATTAGATCATAACAATAGCCAGAAATATCAGAATTACCAAAATGTATGTTTGTGTTTGGATAGTCCTTAGGATGAGTTCAGAGTTGTTACACTTTTTATCTACAGAGACAACTGGAAGACAGAAGTATTTGTTCCTGGTCTTACAAAAAAAAAAAAAAAAGAGAGAGAGAGAAAAGTAAAAGTAGAGTATTATTTTTATATGTATGAGTTAATTGTTCTAAAGCAACTTTCAGAATACCTTCCCTCAGTGCTAAGCCTGGTGCATTATTTGAAGATAGAAAAAACAGATAAAAGACAAAAGAACATCAAGTCTCATAAACCATATGAGAAAAAAGATGTAAAATTTAGTATCTGAACAATACAGGCATTGAGTGCATGAATGTGTTATAAAGTGAGCAATGACTGAAGTAAATGCCCATGTGATATGAATGTGAGTCTACAGAGAAAACATCAGAAGGTGAGAAAAAGGAAAACAATGCCATTGCAACATAAAGGATGGTGTACAGACAAAATGTGTTAGTCTGAATACTAAATGTGTTATGTGAATACTGTACTTGAGCTGATTCCTATACTGCAGAGTGTTATGCTGTCATATGTCATCTGAGCTCCCTTTTCTGCTTATATTTACCATGCACATTAAATATTCAACTACTTTTCACTGATGCGTGCAGTAATGCTGGCCTTGTGAGGAGCTTTCTTGTCTTTCCCAGCTAAGACACATCAGATAACCTTATTGTCTTTGCATCCTAATGTTTTTGTACTTTATGTTATGACACATATTAAATGTGTTTCTTGCAATATCCTTTTAGAAGTTTTAGTTAAATCCCATGTTTTGAATACAGACTAATAGCAAATAGCAAAGGCTATTAAGGGGCTGTTCTGCTATGAAAAACAACTGTAAAAATGGCATTGTGACATTTCCAATGACTTCCAGAGCAGAGCTGCTCATTTTACAAATCTAAAGATGTTTCTTCTTACCCCACATTTGACCTGGCACAGGAATAAAGCTGGGCTCTCTCTGGCTCCTACCATCAACAGTAATGATTCTGCTGTGATGGGTGATCTACAAGCATGCAAATGACATGAAAACAAATAAATTCCAGCTCAGTTACGCTGACTCTGCTAGGCTAATAAAAACAGTAAAAACTTACTTCAGTCGATGAAATATTATTTCAATAACCTATCATCAGACTGTAATAAGTTTACCTGTGCTGTAAAGTCCTTTTCTCCAAATAGTTGACATGATGAGGGTTTTCTCAAAGTAAGGTGCTACAGAGGATAAATCAGAAGTACCAGGGAATACCCTTTATGCTTCCAGCAGCAGCCTTACAGAATGTAGGTTATATAGACCACACTGCTTATTTCCTTCCCGCAGTCTGCTCCCTGTCTAGATCTTAGGAGCATCAGGAAAGCTGAAAGGTGAGAGTCAGCTTCTGCTCATTGATAGTTCTAGCCCACAGCCTGCTCCCCGCTTGGGAAAGAAAGCCATCAGGAATGTGTTGTGGCTGGCTACGCTGACCATGGTTGCTGGAGGCTGAGGGCATCAGTTTTGAACAGGGGTTCAGTCCTTTCTCCTTTGATCCTCAGGTGCTACCGGCTTCAGTATGATTTCAGAGCACGTAAATGAGTGGGTTTAAATATCTCTGATTTCATGAGGGTATATTATTTTGAGGCAAGGACCTCAAATGCAGTGGAGTTAGCTACACAGGACAGGGAATTTCAGAAAAATGGTTTAATTTTGAAAATATTTTACTGTACATATTAGTCTTTCTCAACAGGCTGCAAGAGCACTGGAGAAGACAAAAGTCACAGTAGACACAAATGTGCTCACTTACTAAGACATCAGTCTGATGATCCCCAGTGGCTTGACCCAGTCTTGCTGCCTGGAGCCATGGGTTGTTCAGCCACATGATAGGAGGGGAACCCGGAGCTGACCTCCATGTACGGCGGGACCCTCTGTTCATACTCTGCAGGTTATAACAGCTGGGATAAGCTTTTCAGTGACCTAGGGAACCCATAGCTCCTCAGCTGGTGCTGTGGAGGAGCAGTAGGTGAGTGGCTTGTCTGAAAATCAGGGTGGTAGCACTTCTCAGTTTCAGTTGACTTACCGAGCTTTACTTCTTCATTTTACCACACTCCTGAGGCTGAATATTATTGTTTTAGTGTTGCCAATATTGAGCATTCAAGCTCAAGAAAAATTATTACATTGCCTTAAAATAATTATATTTTAGTATTAAAAATATTTTTTAAAGATTCTGTGCTGTATTTTTGGCCTTCTATGGCTCTTAAAACCTTCTTCAGCCTTGGGAGGTCTAGCAACTTATCTTCTTTCATGGAGGCTGAAATCTGTGTGTTGGAGCACAAACATGAGCCATCTAGGGCAGAATCATTATTTCAGACTGAAGGTGTTGACAATATTGCTATCCTAGTTTCACTAATGAACAGACTCTGAAGTATGGAAATGTCCTAACCATCTGCAGTAGGAAAGAGCGTAAATTCAGGACAAGAACAAATCTATAGTGATCACAAAGAAAACAAAGTTCTTTCACCAAATACTTTCCCTTACAAGTGTGTACATTTCTTCCTTGGGATTTCGTTCTGGGGTTTTTTTGCATTTGAAGAAACAGAATATTTATACTGCTCTTGCACTCAGTCTCCTAACATTGAGACATTTTCTGCTGGAAAGAGGAGGTAAAACATTGTTTTTTACCTTGTCAAATAATATGCTAAAATTCTTTTAAACTGTTTTGCAACCTCAAGTCATAAAATGGTGAGAATACTGCCTCAGAACTGATGCAGTGTGAAAACTAATGTGCATGACTGTATTTGCCATTATATTGCTCTATAGGTCTTGAAAATAAAATATTGTTTATAAGTTTGTGTATAATAGCGAGACAGAGGTATACAAGAGCAAAACAAACAGGTAAGGCCACAGTGAGATTGAGGGAAAATGGTGTAGTTGTTACGTTCCTGATGTCCACATCTTTTAGTCAAATGGTAATTATCCATTAATAGCCTCATAAGTATGAATATGTAAATAGCAATGGAATGCATTATTCATGAATCACCAGGCATTAATTATTGTAATTAAGTATCATTTGCTGTGTTCGTATTACTGAGCCTTGCAGTTAATGAATACATTAGCTAATCACTGTAGAGCAGATTCAATCAAAATTCTGTGGGTCTGTGCTATGGAAGCCTGAGAGAGTTTTATTGAATTTAGATTCAATATTGAACATATCTTACATGCTTATCAGTGTATTTTTAATGACATTAAATGTGAATCGTAACCCCCAGTGCACAATGCTTGTCCTTGCGCCCAGGAGGATGGAATGGTATCAGCTGGAAGAGGATATGAAAGCAACAATGGCGCACATCAGAGCACATAGCAGTAGCTACCTTAAGCAGAACTTTAATTCTGGGACATGAAATCCACCTCTTTCAAGTTTCATGTATATTCACATGTACAATAGGAGAGAGTATGCTTTGTGAGGAAGTGCTGTCCCAAAGGTGCAGCTGATGATAATGTTCAAGAAACACTTTCACAGTACAGACTGAGGTGTTCGCCGGTCGGTGCAGGGACACGTCTGCCTTTTGCTAGCACAAGCAGAACGCAGCACTAGCAGGATGTGCTCTTGAGCCTAATGGGGCCTCAGGGCACTCTTGAAACACAAAGTAAAATGAACAACGAAACTCTGCATTTTTTTTTTACCCTCTGGAGATATATTTCAGATAATAGTAATCTAAGTAACACAGAAAGAAGACTTGCTGGAAGTTTCTGTGGCTTTTTTTTTTTAGGCTATAGTTCTTAGAACCAGGGTTTGTGGTTCTCGAAGTAGAAGTTTTGAAGAATTTTTCATTGCAAACAGAAGTTTCCTTATTTTTAGGGAGAATCACTAACTCGAGATATAAAATGTAAGTTCAAGTGCTAAAAGTTAATAGATACAAGTAAAATGCTCCTTTGGCTGAACTTTTGGGTGTCAGGCCAGGAAAAATATTTGCAATGAAAGAATGAAACCTGCTTTCATCACTGTGAGTTTGAAGCAGACTTTTTGCTAATTTTAGTTTCACCAACATACTGTAGTCACAAGCAGTGAGTAAATTGAGTATTGGATCTAGTTTCTTAAAAATTAAATGTTCTGAGAGCAAAAGAATTCAAGTAAGCATACATTATCAAGGATATTTTCCAATTCACAAACACATGGGCTGTTTGTAGTTAAAATTGTGATAGGGTACTGCTGGCAGTGTCTGAATTGTATTAGAGCACCTGCAGAGGAGGATCAGTCAGAGCCTGTTTTTTTAAGGGTCAGAAGTAGGAGCTATTGTCAATAAAGACACTCTGTCATTCCCATTGAAATACCTCTTGTGTTTGCCAAACACATTAAAGAATACCCTTTCATTCATCCCACAGCTGATGCAAATCCCTTTGCTCTTCCTTCCATTACCTCCATCACTACTGTCTTTCCCTTCTTTTCAGAAATCTTACTTCTTCCTCAAGCCCAAACACTGGTACTTCTCATTACCCGTATTTCTGAATGATAATCACTGCTGTCTGAAAAACAACCTGAATATTACTATCAAAATATAGGGGGATCCATTACAGATAATATCAGTATTCAGCATCACAAGCCATGCCTCCAAAAATCATGACCTTGTTTGTTCGCTTTCTTTTGTCTGGTATCCCTCCTCTGATTTTGAGAATATTGAGATGATGGTTTTCCAAGCTCTTCTCAACACTCAAAATGGTACGATCCCTTTTTTTACTTTTTTTTTTTAAAAATGAATACTGAGATTCTCAGAAAAGCATGAACTCCTCTGTGAGTTTGTGTTATAAATAAAAAAATCAGATCTCAAAAGATTTGCAATAAAATTGCAACGCTGGAGATGTATGAAGATCTTGCTGTTATATCTTAATATTAAACTTGAATAATGGCATTTTCAACCCCTCAAATTCTAAAATTCTTAGCAATCGGATGTATTTACAAAAAAATTAGTGCTTAGTGTCTTTATTCATCCAGCTGTTTTTTCATGTTTGCTACTATAGCTGCTTCCCTTTAAATGTCCTACACCTGCATTTCTTTTAAAAATACATGTATATTCAAGAAAGTTATTTTAATTAATATGGCATTTGTTTCTTTATTTTTTTAACCTTTTAAACTAGAAATATCAAGTCTGTTCTCCACTGGGTGTATCGGAAGACCTATGCTTGGGACAGGTCCAGCCTATGGGCTATGATAGCTCACTGGAAAGGGATGACCCATCAAAATGTTGACAGAGACCTTGTAACGCTCCACAGTTTTGTAAGTATTGACAGTATGTAAGGAGGAACTAACTAATAACAGTCACTTTAACCCATGTGGATAAAATCCCTTCCTCTCTGAATCATTGGTCTGGGGGCTTATTTTTTTAGTTGTGCTCTGTAAGGTACCAAGAGCTACCCAGCAAGGTTAATCACCCTTGATGGGTAACACAGTATTGCAGCTGAAGTGCTTCGAGCAGCTGAACTGCTTCATTGGGAAGCACGTGGCTCTGCACTGTCAGCGCTCCTGGAGAAGGCATAGGGAAGATACAGCCTTAGTTTTTGTGTGGTGTACATGTAAAGTGCAAACATTCAGAAAACATGGCACACTTAAAGCAAATGAATAGAGTCATTAGGAGAAAATGAGGAGCAGACATAAAGAGACAAAGGCAGAAGGTTTATTTTGTGTATAAAGGTGGGAAAGTTATGTACACGTGCACAATGGAGTTGAGAATACAGAAATACAAAGAGGGAAGGAGCAGCATTTCTGAAGTCAGGGGACGTTGTTTCATGATGACAAGGCATTAGAGGAAGGAAAGAATTCAATTACAGGTGTGTACTCAAAAAAGAAAGACTGAACTGATGCTCTGCTAATATATTCTAGATTAATAACTTGCATATTCCTGTAAATCCATATAAAACCTGTATTTAATATTGTATGTACACTCATATCAAGTTTCTGGTATTGAGGAGAAAGAGTTTTGGAATCTCTGTACAGATGTATTCTTTGTTTTTCAGATTATGCCTATAGCTATAGTATGTCAGACATATCGTTATTACATGTATTGCTTTCTAGCTTTCTTCAACATTAATACCAGGATGAAATTTTTGTTTATTGTAGTGTATTCCATAGTGTATATTCTATAAAGTACATAACAGCTCAATTTACTTATGTGGGAGCTGAACTAAACCCAGTGAGAAAAAAAAAACCAAAACTTTATTGTGATTTTCTTAATTTTGATTTTTAAAAAAAACCTGGGTTTGAACAGCTTTAATTAGTAGCATCAGTTTTCTCATGTGAATTTTCAAAAATTTCTTATTTCTTTGCTTTTAGTTAGCATTCTGAAAGGATATGTAGTTTTAATTTCATGTTATTTGTGTTTAAATTTTTCATTTTTCATTTCAATAATACTGAACAAAGCAACATTTTAGCTATGATTAAATGGCAACTACAGTTTGGAATAAAATTTCCAACATAATACTTCGTTTATTATTTTAAATTTCTCCATATGAAGGAAAATTGACATTTTAACTCAAAACAAGGTGAATGTTTCCATTTTGTTTTGTCTTACTTTGGTATTTTAAACCAAAATGCAGACATTTCACACAGAAATATTGATTTCATTTAAAAAAAAAATAAAAACTTTTCCTCTGACATTGTAAGTTTGATCACATTACTTTATCTGGAGTAAAAAGCCAATTTTCCAAAACTGTATTTTCTTTGAAAAAAAAATGCAGTTTGGTTTTGGTTTGTTGTCTTTGCCCATGTTATATAATTCACGATATTACATGTGATTCCCAGTAGGTAAGATAACTAAGCCCTACCTCTGATAGAATACACAGTTTTGTTTCTGACACTGCTACCTTAATTTCACCCCCAGTGCTGGAATACGCATTCCCATTTTGTGTTTATTGTTTTCTTTCAAAGAGGAAAGGAACTTTTAGCTGGTTTGGGGTTTTTTTTTTTTGTTGTTTTTTGTTTTTAACAAGAGATTAACAAGAAAATCACCCCAATCACTTTTCTGGTATGATAAAGACAGCAAAGAAATTATCCCTGTGTAATACAATTATTATAACTAACTATATTGTGCCTAAGTTTTCATACTAAGACAGGTGCTTGAGACAGGCATACGTGACGTATCACAGGGATGAATCATGGTATTTTCCATAAATGTGCAAAAAATGTGTTGTTGTTTTTTTTTTTCCCCCTGAAAATAGGAGTAGACTTTTTAATTAGACCAGTGTTGCTGCAATTTTGTGCTGAATGGTATTCAGGAAAATAACAGACTTTGGAGCATTTCTGAAAGGTGGGAAATAAAAAAATAGAGGCTTGATTCCCAGACAGTGACTTCTGCTATATCCCGCCATGGCAAAATGGGAACCTTAACATCTAACTTATACACACATTTTAAGGTGTCTTAATGAAACTGTAGAATTAAAGGTGGGATTTGCTCTTCATGAACACTCCAGGTCCAATCCATAGCAAGTTGGGTAGGACTGAAGAGACAAGGTCAGGTTTGAAGTGGGAAAACTGTAATATCAGTGGGCTCAAGGACTCCTGCAAAAGATCAGCTGTTCTCTCTGGAGTCATAAAACTTCATTGTATAATGTTAGTTAGTCTTTCCTATAGCTCTGCTACATGCCATATCACTTAATAATAAAACACCACTTTATACATGCTTAGTCTTTTGAATCATCACTCAAGGACACTATTTAAATGACTAAGAGGAGTACAGACTCTATACAAATATAATGTGATCATGAATGCCCAAACAAATGGTTGCACTGTTCATAAATGGTTTCTGCCTTAAAGAATTGTTCAGAAAAACAAAACCTCACTTTTCACTACTGTTTTGTACTTAACAATGTACTTCAGTTGTGTCTACACTCTCAAAGGTAACTACACAGATAATTTGCTATTACATGTTTTGCTAAACCTCCTGGTATGGATAATTTTTAGGGTCCTTATTTTCAATCTTTAAAGAATCCATGGACAATGAATCAACTGAACTACCTCAATTGCTTCCTAAGAAGGAAAAAAAGTCAACATATTTTTGTCTGTTGACACTCATACCTATTGATGGATAACGTAGATTTAAAGTTGTAGAAATCTTTGAATAAACAACAAATCTATGATTTTGAAGTCTGATGTACTTACTGGGTCGTTCTTGAAAAATTGATGAAGATTAAGACAGCTGTATTTTATATTAGTGTAAGACATTGGAGATGTACAGGCTACCAGAGCAGAGGTTCAGGATTAGTGATATCAGTGCAGGATTGCCACTAATTCAAATGGATGTGAGAGTGTGCTCGGTATGTTGCCAGTTGCTAATCCAAACCATTATCTAATTATCCAAAAATATCATACATGATTTCACAGGTGTGAGACCAAACTGCCAAAGAAATAGCAATGAACGTGGCATGCGATGCAAAGATAGTGGCCATCTGTAAGATTTAATGGTAAAATTAGCCATATTGAAGGCAGTGGATCTTTGCCACTCATTGCCGTAGGGTCTGAATACCACCACTAGCATATCTCATAGTTCTCGTTAATATGTATTGCCTGTTGGTGTGTCCCACTGTTGCCCACTGGCAATGTGTATGTGGTGAAATGCTCTGGTGGAGGTGGGATGAAACACTTCTTAAGATCTGCTAGCACTTGTTCTAAAATTAAGTGAAAGAATTAAAACAGATCCAAAGCGATTCATAGAAAATGGTTCAAAGAAATACGGAACAATTTTTAAAACTCTGATGTTCGTATTGCTTTGCTAAGCTGTCTGGTCAAGGCATCTTCTGCTGCATTAAAATACAAAAGTTTAAAGACTGTTTAATAGTCTTCCTGTTCACCCCACTCAACTGCTGGATCATCATCCATTCGTAGAATAAGATAGGAGAGAAGCTGAAAGAGATTCTGCCACAACAGTAAAGAGACAAAAAAGGAGAGGTCGCTTACATCTATCTCACAGCGGTCTCCAGCATAGTTCACGTCGCAGAGGCAGTGGAACTTGTTGAGTAGGTTCTGGCAGAGGCCCCCGTTCAGACATGGGTCAGAGCTGCACTCATCAATGTCCTTTTCACATCTAGAGGAAAGACTGCAAATAATGAGCATCTGAAATCACACATAAAATGCACCAAACAGGCACATATTTAATTCTGAAGCTTTTTGGGGAAGGGAGAGGACGATGGTCTATTTGAAATCTGTGGCATATTTCCACATGTGTTTATGATTTTATTAACTACCTGATTAGCTACACTCAAATCCTGGACTTCCTCTATTATTTTCAAACACAGATAGTTAAGCCGGAAATTTCTTCCCTGTAAACCATAGTTAATGGTGCTTAGCAATGTAAAATGAAAGTTTGTGTATGATTTTAGAGCTAGATCTGGCACAAGTCCTGCCAACAGCTTGCTTACCCAGTTTCATTGTTGGGGGGGGGGGGGTGAGGGCACCTTTCCCTTCTCAGTAGTCTGGATGCAAGTCAAACAAATGCATTTTTTTCCCAGCTGAGTGCGCCCTGGGAATGCTCACCTGCTTTTTTTTCTCAATTCGAAATGCCAGTAGATGCTCAGCAGAATCTCCTATATGGTCTCCCTGAGGACATGGGCCCTGAGAATGGTAAGAATGGTGCAGAACAGGGCTTTACAAGCTTAAATATGTATAATTAAAATTTTTTGAGTTAATTCTGATGATAAAGGACATTTGAGTTCTCATAATTTCTCAAAGAAATCAATCGAACATTAATGAAGAATGTGTGAGGTTGTCTGAAAACTAGTAATGATTTGGTGATTTGCTTCTCTGACAAAGCTTCCCCTTCATTCCCTGCCCCCTTTTTTTCAAATAATGCTAATGGTAAATCCTATTTTTTCCAGATAAAAAAGCAGATTTATTCTTGAAGAAGAACGTGAGAAACTCCCTCTGCATTGTAAGGAATTGCTTTGTTCCATCATGTTCATAACCATGCAATAAATTTCTAGTGTTGCATCAAAGAAGAGCTGTTCTTTATATCAAACACTTTTAGCTGATTTTCTTTATTAATCTATAAAAAAGTTTCAACAGTTTCCTTCAGTGGTAAGTTATATTCATATACTTCAAAAAGCTAAATTAAAGTATTAACCCAATGTATAAAAATTGTATAGCTACGAACTTACCTATGCAAATAAAAGAAACCCCAAGCAAATCTTCCAGGGAATTAGGCACCTGAATGCAACTGAATTTCAGGAAAATTTAAAACCCCAACTTCTTTAGGTAATTTCAAAAATCTCAGCCTGAACTCAATGATAAATTTGTGTTTAAGAGACAGCTAGGTCTCCTTTTATGAAAAGTAATCTTTTCACATTTCCCTTTCCACCTATTAAGTTCATTCTTGGGTGGTTTTTTTTGTGATCTCAAGTCAATTGATTGGCACAGAAAGATACTATTTTCTCTATACTGTGCATCAATGGCATTCCGGGGGATGAAATATTGTCTTAAAGGAAAATGTCTGCTTTATCAATCTAATAGATAAATATATGAAGAGTTTGGGTTTTAATTTTCTTATTAACTGATGTAATTGAATTTGTTCTTGCCTAGAAAGGTTGGACCAGATGATCCTTGAGGTCCCTTCCAACCTGGTATTCTATGATTCTATGATTCTCTATGAAAAGAAGCAGTGAAATTTTCTCATTTGGTATACTAAGATCTGAAAGCACGGAACTACTACTGGTTTATGGTTTGGCAGCCTGGAGAAAAAGAGGACAAATTGTCAGTTTTAGATATTGGAGAAGAATGCCTTGCTGTGATAGTCTGTTAAAGTGCAATACACTTGGTACAAGGCTGCCGTTCAATATGAGAATCATGGGAACCATAAAATAGAGATTATTGCCAGCCAGTGGGATGGATGTAAGGAGGGCTCATTCCCAAGGCTGTAGTTAGCAAGTTGCCTGGCAGGGGAAGGAAGAAGGAGAAGTACTTTGCTTCTACCTTGAAGTACCAAGAAATATACACACCAAAGAACTGTCTGAGAATACGCTTTTACTCTTTTATATTTTATTTTATTTGATTTTTTTTAATATTGTGAGGTGGCACACAGACCTTCTGGCTGAGTTAAACAGTACAATGCAGACGTGTCTGCCAACTACACTGTGCATTGAGTGGGTGCAAATTTTCATTTCATGTATATTTTATAGCTTACTGCACTGTTTTCACAAAATCAGTTGGTTAATAAGTTTCTGAGAGAATGAAAACCTTTCGTTGAAAACTTCTTTGTGTTTGCAGAGCCAACATAGCTTGGTCCTGTTGAACTTTTGGATATTATACTCTGATATAATGCTAATTTCACTAAGAGCACATATGGTATTTCCTTTCTCACTATCCAAAAAGGTGCCCTTACCTGTTCAGACTATATTATGACTGGGACAATGTCTTCCTACATTTCTACGGCACCTAATGCCCTGAGGCTGTCAGGACTCCCTGCTCCAGAGCTGTTTGTAGAAAATTATCAAATGGTAAGTGTGAATTGTGACAATATGCTACAAGATACAAATTTCACTGTGAGGAAGGCCCCTCTGTTTCAGACTAAACTATAACATGTAAAAAGTATTCCTTAACTTCTTTTTAAAATAATAATTCTGTTTTCATACTTCAGCATTCAGTAAGAAAGTAACAAGCTGCAGTACCACCAGGTATTTCATCTCATACCATCCCTGTGGAAAAATAGGTTGTATATTCACAACACACGTGTGAAAGTTCAACAGCTTTGTATATTCATGTGTCAGTGTATTGTAGCTGATTTTTATATATGAGCAGGATATGTGTGTTTGTGTCCCCACCTACAGAAAGTTAACATTCTAGCTTGTCATATATAAAATTGGCATGGCATCCAAAAATTGTAGAAGTGTATACAATGCTGCCTAAGAAATCTCTTGCACTGGAGTTAATGGTGCTATGTTGGATTGAACATTGCTGCATTAATTTTTGAGTTTTGTCTAAGTAAAACTGCTATACTTTCAGACCCTCAAAGTCACTCAAGCAAGGAACTGCTGAACTTAAACAACTGCTTTGTCTATATTTCTGTAGGAGGGCAAAACCCCTGTGGCCATTACCCTCTGAACCCTTCTGGAACAGCTTTTGGAAGAATTGCTCCACAAAGATCTGCTGGGCGAAACGTCTCACCGTTCTCCAGAAAATCCTGGCAGGCACACACATGTCAATTCGCCACTGAGATTGGTGCAGTTGCCATAGTTGAAACATGTGAGGTTTCTCTCTTCATTGCCACAAACTGTATATGGTAATCTTCTGTATCTAGATAAATAAGAAGGCAATGGCAGTTGTTATTTGCACTTTACTTGTTTCTGGATGCCTCGTGCTCTCTCAGCTTTTCATTTGACTCTAGTCCACTGCTTTAGTGGAAAATATTTAAATCTACCTTGCAAATTTGTTATTTGAATGCAGAATCTAGTACTGTTAGTCAACAGAGGGACCAGTGCTTCTGCTGGCAAATACTATTCAATACCAAAGGGAAGGCATTACATTTTACCTGTAAATGAACACACGGTTTCAGGGGCTGCACATACTTAGCGCCTCCTTGGTTTCCTCTTTGGAAAGAAAACCCCACATCTGTGTGCATTGACATGGCTGGTTCCTGGGCTACTCGGGGTTCTCACAGTTAGTGGTAGGCAGCAACTGAACTGGGGGAGCAATGCTGTTACTGTGTCGTCCAAAGGAAAAGCAGCAGGAACTGAGGTTTAAGACTCACAAAACATGTTTTGCTTAACTCTTTTTAATTTGCTGAACTTGAGTTTCCTTTGCCAAGTATTTACTGGCAAGTTAATGATTCATTTCTTAGCAAAAAAAAACAAAAACAAAAACAAAAAAACAGGGACAACACTCTGCCTACATTACTGTTGTGGCTCTATGTGGTACCTGGACAGCTTAGTAGAAGAGTTTAAAAGAGAGACTTAGCATACACGATAGACCATATTGGGCCAATATAAGGCATCTTCAAATCTCAGGATGTCCTCACTACTCAAAAAAAGTCAACAAAAATTGACAACTGTGTAATTATAGCCTAAAAGACTGTGGTTGGGCAGCATGAAAACAATTGTCTGTTTGCATCCTTCGGGCTGCAGCAGACTGGGTTTGTTGGAGTCCTCTGGAGGAAGGAGAAGGATATTGCCTTCTCTGAGAGCAATGGGATGTGCTCAGAAGGGAGAAGTTTATGGTGTGCAGAGAAGGGCAATTAAAGGAGAGAGAGGCCAAGGAAGAGCCTGCAGCCTTTACAGAGAAGTGTCTGAGAAGAATAAGGAACAGGCATGTGAGGAGTCTCAGAAGTGATGGAAAGAGTGGGCTGTGTGGTGTCTGCAGCCACCAGGACTGCTGGGCTGAGAGAGCAAGCTTGGGGGAAAAGACCCACCCAGCAAAGATGCTGTGGATGGGGAGAAAAATTTCTTTACAAGCCCTTCTAATGTTATTTTCTCTTACCCACCAACTCTGAATTTCTCTACTTATAGTTCTAGAGATCTATTACTCTAATAAAGTACAGTTTTAGAGATTCAAAACCCTTAAAATCTTTTTTTCTAAAAAAGATGTAACACATCTATCTCCAAGCTCTGGTGGACTTGTAATCCTGTTATCAGAGAGCTTGTAGGACCCATGCTGGCAGCAGAGCTGGGCAGCAGAGCTATGTCTTGTTCCCTGTCTCTTTGCATCCTCAGTCTCTGCCTGAGCTGCCAGCTTTCCACTGCCTCAGTCCACATCTAATTGATCTGTACATCTTTCTGTACTGCAGACTCTTAATACATTAATTCTGCAGCCATGATTAATATATAGATAGCTGCATAACAGCTGTGTTTAAAATGGAGATATCGGTGATGTAATAACCCTTCAGAAGAGACCTGACAACATCATATGGATCTGCCTTGTTTATAATACCTGCAAAATTTTCCGGTGAAGTTACCAGCACAGATGCAAGAGTATCCGTTAATCCCATCAATGCAAGTGGCCCCATTTGCACACTGGTGGCCATGGCAGTTGTCTATGTCCTCTTCACAATTTACCCCTGTGTAACCAGGTTCACAACTGCACTCATAAGAGGTGATCCCGTCAGTGCAGTTTCCATGAATGCAGGGGTTTGAAGAGCATTCATCAATGTTGACTTCACAATGGGTGCCAGTCCATCCTTTGGGACATATGCAATGGTAGGAAGTATAGAAGTCTTCACATATCCCCTCATGCATACAGGGATCTGAGCTGCAGACATCTACCTGCAAACAGCCAGTAAGAGCAGGGTTTGCAGATATTTTGAGAAATTGCTCCTCTTGAGGTTTTTTAGTAGGGATGTCAGCATTTTCAAAGTATGAAAGATAAATGCCACTGATTTCTATGGTGCTCATACACCCTCGCAGGCCATCCAGACTGTCAAAAGCCTTGTCAGCCACATAGATGTCTGTCTCTTCTCTTAAAAAGTTGAGGCTTCCTGCGGCAGTTGTGCTAGTTGCAGTGTCTTTCTTGTTATCTATATCAATGTGCCATCTAGAGAACTGGGACAGAGGCTCCACCATAGAGACCATCACTTGATGCCATTTCCCATCACTCACAGGCAGTGAACTACCAAGGGTCAGCTTATAAAAGCTGTTGCCACTTTGCAGTTGAAAGAGTAATTTGGAGTTGTGAATACTGATGGTAATGAACTCCGGCTCCTTCTCTGCATACAGCAATATCACGTCAGTGTCCCTGGTTCGAAAGCCAAATACGATATTGGTGAGGTCTCTGCTGATTTTTCCGTTGCTTCTGTAAAATATTGCACTGCTCCGGCCACTAAACACTGCATTAGCAAGACCTGTGCAAAGATAATAATTGAGAAACCAGGCCAACTTTAAACCAATACATGTGGAACAATATCTCTTCAGTGCCCCATGCTCCCTGTTATGTAAGTCCTTTTGGGTTGGCTGAAAAACAATCAAATTCCACAAGAGTTTCAGTTATCCTTGCCTGCCCCTTACAGCTATAGAAATTACAGGGCAGTGCCAGTACCAGCTATATTGACATCAAAAGTGTGCTGCTTTGCATCGTCTTGAGTTATTCTAAAGATACAATTCCACATTAGTGTTATCTCTCTTTTTCCTCTTTAGACAAAGAGAAGGAGGTGATCATAACTGTATACAACTCAAATCTGAGGCTGAGAGGGTATTTCAAAAGAAGATATATATTTGTCATTTATGTTCATTTCCTAAGTATCGGCAGTTAGTTATTCCCCATGACAGATCTGGACGGGGTGAACCTTTGTTCTCAATTCCTCTTTTCTTAGGTAAAACACTAAAAAAGTTTTAGAAAGTATTTGATTGGATCCCAATTTACTCTCACTGATGCAAAAAGGACAAATTTAATTGAAGTCAGTTGGCAAAAAACCCCTTCAAAATCAATGTGAGAAGAGTTGTGCCTGTCACATTTAAAGCCAGCCTCTCCTGCTGTGTGTGCACTGCCACAGCCCTACTGATGGCATGGAGCCTGTGCTGGTGGGACGGGGAGGGCAGCAGAGTACTCAGTATGCACTGCTGTGAGTGAAAATTGATGCACAACATCGTGGCAGTTGTATGGACATCTTCACAAAGGTATTTGACATCTTTCATTAGCATGGTTTCTACTAAAACACGCTAACTCACTGGGCTGTACATTTGCACATCCTGAGATTTATGAGGATTGTAGACAAGGAGGAGGGACAAGAAGGAATGTCTTCTGACTGTACTTTGGACAAATTTAACTTTGCAAGATCCTAGCACTGAGATAAGGTGGGTTCCTGAACTATCTCTGAACTATCTCTCTATCTATGTTGATGAAAAGAACCCCTGGGAGTCCCAGTATGAAATTATTGACTGTATATCCTGATACTAAGGCAGCAGAGGTGTAACTACATTGCCTGGCACATCAAATGTGGTGTCTTTCTCATAGGAAAAGTTTCCTCAGAGGAAACCATACTAAAAATGAAAGTCAGAGCTTTTCAAAATTATTTCTGATTTTTAAAATGTCTCACAAAGCTGAGTTTTTTAAGCTCATAAAGCTAAAATACTCCTGTAGAACTCTTATTAAGTCCTGAGGACAGCAAGCCATCTGGATGTGCTTTTACTCTCAGCTGTGACACTGGGCATACAGTTTTGCTGTTACCTGATGTTCCCCACATCAGCTTCCTGTCTTGGCTTTTTCTCCTTTTTTTGAGTGCACATTTTCCTAAAGGGCTTGCTAATTGTAGCTATCTAGGCGGAACTATAGCCACAGCCCCTGGAAAACATCTCTTTTTCTGCCTTAGCTTAAAATGGTATCCAGAGCATAAGACACCAGGCTGGCAGAGAACTCACTGGCCGGTAAACTCCTTTTTTTCATTACCCTGTGTTGAACAACAAGAAGTCTATGCTGTAGCTAAGAAAACAACTAGTTAAAACTACAGCTCTGTAGTGCAGGAATTTTTGAATATCTATTAGGGAAACTTCCTACTATTGCCACATAAAACAGCACAGAAATCTAAAGGTGATCTAACAGTGTAAATGAGCTTGAGTTTAGCAAAAGGAAACAGTTCAGATACTTTTCACTTTTCTGTCTCTGTGTGTTTATATTCTACCATAATATGCAATAGTAAAGTTTATGAGAGAATGTATTTTGATGTTATCATTAAAGACGTCTATTAGAGAAGGTGCAATTATTTTAATTTCAGTTATAAATTTTAACAGGTGCTGCAATGCTGATTCTAACAATCTCAACAAAAATAGCATCATATTGGTCTGTCAGCAAATTGTCTATGATAGAAATCTTTTGTTGACCAACCTTCTCATTCCTAAGAGTCAGCCATTCTAAGAGCTTCCATCAGACTGTGTGTATATTTATCTTCCTTCTCAGCATCGTTAGGGCTTTCTTTGATAGCAAAAAGAAAAAATATTGCTTCAAAATCCTTACTTGCTTTTTAAATTCCACTCCAGGGTGGGAAGGAGAAGGAAAGTGGAGAAGGAAAGAGATATGCAGGGTGGCTAATGTTCTTAAGACAGCTAATAGTCATCAATTTGTAAACAGACTGCTTGGCATGCAGGTGTTTCTTATGAAGATGCTAGTTGAATAACTATACTGTTGGTATTAAGGTGACTCTCTTCAAAGATATTTAACATTTAAGAAAATCAAATGATGCAATGTATGTCATGTAGCTTGTCTTTTCAGGAGGATGGAGAATATCCTAAGGTTAATCCAGCACTGGGTATCCTCTTATCTCTTTGCAGTGGAAGTATGAGGGGTACGCTCACACTCTGGCAATGTACTGATCTATTGTACAACCTCCACAAGTTATGTTGAATAAGTCAAAAGCAAAGGTCTGTAAACATCAGTGTCTGTGTCAGGGGGTCTGGTTGCAAATTTCTGCGTTTGGTAGGGCAGTCCCTTCCTGTTAATGTTACTGACAATTGACATTATTATTCTTTTAATACAGAAATAACGTTTGAATGAACTTTAAAGGCAGTGAATATTGAGTTTTAAAGAAATGCTGATGAAAATTTCTATTGTTTCTAATCCCCAAAGATGATAGGAATACCTGAAATGTACCTACATTCAAATCCTTGGTGCACCAGCTGGCATTGTGCTTCATGAGGACAGGGCCCAAGCTCACACCACTTAACTTCCTCGCATGCCTTCCCCGCCGTGTTAGGGGGGCATGTGCAAGTGAAGTCATCCCAGATTGAATAGCACACACCACCGTTGTGGCAAGGGTTGGACTATGGGGAAAGAGAAGAGACGACCTAAGTATGAATAAAAGCTGGTGGACTCCCAACTCTAAGGATGGGGGACTGTTTGGCAAAAAAGAGAATTCTGTTTATTTCAGACAGAAAGTGATAAAGACAAATACTATGACAGCACAGCATGTTCAATAATTGGTGAAAACCAGTATTTCACCCTTAAAATATTTTAATTCTCCCCTATGCAAACACATTTTGCTGCTGATATTCATCATACGTAGCAAAACTCAACAAAATCTGCTCTTTATGGTATTTTTACATATTTTCCTAAAATGTCATTATTATCAAATAATGTATGGGAACATACGAAAAATTAAAAGAAATTCCCCATTATAAACATGTGAAAATGCTCTGAAAAATGTCATTCTTACCTTGCAGAGGTTGTCACCAGTGCAGCCTTGGGTGATATTGATCAGAGTTCGGTTGATAAGAGAATTCAGTGGATTGGTGATGGGGAAGAATTCCAGCGGCTGGTTATTCACTCTTACATCTTGGATGCAGCCTTTGAAATACTTGCCATTTCTATCAGTTTCTTTTTTATTTGGTAGGCCTCCAATGTAAAGAATATCCTTACTTTGGATGGTTAGTACTGGAGTAGAAATAAAGCCTAGGTATTGAGAGGACTGGAACAATTGCATCTTATTTGGTTCTATTTTTAATGTTATTAAGTAAAAGTTTCCATCGTTCATGGAGTGTTTCCCTAATAACTTCATGGAATTTAGGGCTAACATTGTGAGTTTCCCACCTTCCAAGTAGACTCTTACATAGACGTAAGTACTGTTTCTCAAAGCCAGTAACAAGCCAGAATGTTTGCGTGTTCGGACAAACATTGATATGTTCAAATTTTCATTCTGAGTGGCATCAACAGAAAAAGCAGCATAGCCTGAGGAGTCCTCAGATCCAAACCGACCTGGAATGTACTCTTGAGGTTAGAGATAGGGGAAAAGAGAAGAAGGGAGAAAAATAAAATAGTTAGGGCTAAATGACAAGGGAGGCAATGCAATGATCAAATAGCTACTTCTGGTAATATTTACGTATGGTAGTAAGATGTGCTGGTATTTATGGATGAATAAAGACTTGATCCAGCTGTAAACAGCTTCTAGTTCAAAATTCCTGTTGGCTTCCATAGCTGTAGCATTAAGCCCTAGTACAGGACCAGATGTTATATTATTGGGCATATTTTTCCCCTTTATCGTGCTCAGTGTGATGCTGTGTTTTCAAATGGTTAAACAAGGACAGATTTCTACAGTTTCCTGGATTTGTCCTCAGAAAGATCATTTTGAAAAGAACCTAACTGCTTTGATCCTCTGATGACCATGGAAGTTAATGTAATTCTGGAACTTTGTGATATTTTTTGCACTGATTCCAAGCACAGAAATAGATGAATGCTGCTCAGCAAACCCCTCCTGTGTAAAACCTCCAAACAGGGCACCTATTTGGTGCTGCATGGGCTCCTCAGTTCTCTAACAGACTTTCTGTTGCTGGGGCTCAACACGTGCTCATATACATCAACTTGTATCCAGTTATGAATCCTGCTCAGTCCTGTGAGTGCCCATAATGCTATGGTGTCGTGGGGGAAAAATGATCCAGGATCGAGTAAGCCTTTTTCTTTTTTTTTGTGCTTATCAATTAAAATGATTAAACCAAAACCATCTGTCTCTCTCCCTTACTCTTTATTTTCAGTAATGATTTTCAGACTTGTAAGGACACAAAATATGTAGCCCAAACCATATTTTATTCTGATGAATCATCTCATTAAAGTACAACAAAGTGTTTCTATTTTTACACTTTAAGTTTTGTGATCTTGTCCTCAGTATTATAGACTTCCTGCCTAAACACTTTCAAGAGCTATTTTTAATATATCAAATTCATAGAAAGAATAAACCAAGCTTTTTTTAAATGCTCACATAGCTAAAGAGTCAGTCCTCTTTTACACAGTAAAACTCCTAGAGCGAGACCTCATAGGCCAAGTTTCCGCCTGCAGCACTATGTTTTTTATGACTACATTAAAAAACCCAATGAAAATAGGGGACTGACTGTGAAGCCCCAACAGAGCCTTAATAACCACACTGCACTACTTTGTGGCATGGTCATATTATTTAGCAACAGGAATAAATCCCTTACTTGTTCCTAAACAAACAATTTCATAAATAAATTAAATTTGAAATATTTTAATTATATGAATAAGATTACGTATCTGTCTACATCTGCTTGTTAAAACTCTGGTACGTAGAAATAAATATTTGTTGAAATGGGTGTTTTGAGGCATTAAATCTCTTTAGGTTATATCTGCTCTGTAAGGTGGTACTAGAGACTGAGACATTTTTTCATGAGGATAAAAAGAAAATTTCTGCTGGATGAGGATTACACATTTGCAGTATTAGAAGGAAGCATTAATCTTCAAAAAGGTATTTCATGTTTACAATTACTTTGTTACGTTTCTCTCGTTTATAAATATACATATATATACCATCAATCTGATCTTCTGTTTGATGAGATGGCTAGCATGGCCTTGGTCAATATTAACCTCTTGGGTCACAACATCTGGATGTTGATCAAAATGAGTCAACATCTGTTTGTTATTTTGTATATGTAGAGAAAATATTGCCTCTTGTCAATTAAATACTTGGCAGCAACTTTTCTTCAAAAAGACACTAGAATTTCTTATGTTATCCTTTACTGCAAGTTTCCCCCACTCTGCCTTTTAAGAAACCTGCCACAGTCTTTTAAATATGGCGTATATCTAGAACCTATGTATCAAAATGGCATGGTGCCATGATTTGCAAGGAATATTGTGGTCAGCAGGAAAAAAAAATAATGCATGCTTTCTAATCATTCTCAACAGTTCTAATGCCAGTATAAGCCTCTCCTGGCCCTGACTGGTTTTAATTTTGCTTCATATAAGGAGGCAAACATATTTACCAGATGTTGTCCTATACTCCAAAGTTGCTTTCCAAATCATTGGATAAATTACAGATAGACTTCAAAGAAGTCTGTTACAATTACCTCTCAGACTTTGTCATTTTGCAATAAAACCAAAAAGAAAAACTATTGAAAAGTATTGATAACTATCAAGCATAGCATACAAAATGAAATTGTATTTAAACATTTTGAAATGTATTTCAAGCTACAGCTTTCTGCAGCAATGCATTCAATAAACCCCTGGGGTCAGTCGTTCAGCTGATGTAAATCAATGTAGCTTCACTGGCGGCAGTGCAACCACGCCAGTTTACACCAGTTTAGGACCTGTCCATTCCAATCTGACCATGGCTGTGCTGTTGCACTTCATTTTTTCCAGTCCACTTGGCAAATATATATACATAAATATATGTATGTATGTATGCATTTCTTCCTCCCTAAACATTGCTATGATTGACCATGTGTGGATGGTTAGTAAGGGGGCAGAGAGGGAAGCAGGGGCAAGGGCGCCACGTGGAAGACTCAGTCCTGTACAATTTTCTTAAACAAAACCGTTTGTTTGAAATCCCTAAAACTTTTGCTGAGGAAGGATTTCAGAGTCCACCCCAAAATGTTCCTGAGGGGTGCTGTATTTACAGCTCCAGAGGGTTTCACACACCAGATGCAGTATAGCAGGGAGCTAGCCAGGGACCTCCTGTTGTCCTTCCACTTTACCTCAGCCTGCTCTTGGAAAGGTCATTTGTAGCAGGGAAAGTGCTACGGGCATCTGCAGCTTTTGTATTGCTGCTTGTCACTGCCAAAGAGGCTGTTTGCTGAGATGTGCTCTTTTGTTCATTGAGACATGGACCCATTTCCCTCTGGTCACCAAGCACTGCTCTCTAGTAATGGCTGCCTTCATCAGCAATTGTCCAGAGCTGCCTTGGGACCAGCTGAGAGATGAATGGGCTCTGTTTCCAGCCTCTGAAGCCCTGCCTTCTCCTTGGGCTAATCAGATTAAGTTAATAGTATAATCTCGTTCATTTTTTAAAATTGGAATCTGTCTTTTTTTAACATGCAGTACTTTTGCTTGCCTTTCATTGCCTTAAATGAGTTTCTTTATAAAAGCCTAGAGAGCTTGAGGATAAAATTTTCAAAGAATGCTTTGAAAGTACGACTTAAACTCCAGGTGACTTGCTGCTTTCTAAATTTTACTCGGGGTGCATAACCTCCAGTGAACTACAGTTTTCCAGAGTTTATGGTGTGCTAAGAGCACTAAGAAGATTTTAAAACTGCGTGAGTGGAATCCACCAGTTTAGCCTGACTTTTTTTGTCAGGCTGAAAAGGAGCCTTCTGGGGAAAGTAACTAGAAAATAATGAAGGCATGCTACTACTAACCTCTTGCACTTTCTTACCAGTTGACATTAAGCTCTAGAGATGCTAAGGGTCGTGCTGTTTCATCACCAGGTAAACTGGATTGTTTATAATCATGTTTTCAGCAACCATTTAAAATATGAATGCCAACAGCATTCCCCTACCTTTTGTGCAGCTTGGTCCTGTGTATGGCCGGTAGCAATCGCAGTGGTGGCTCAGCCACAGGTTGGTACAGCGTCCCCTGTTCTGACAAGGGTGGGTTTCACACCAGTCCTTTTTAGGACATCCTGTCCTGACATTTAAAGATGATTCCGGTGATACATTCTCTGGAGTAATAACATTCAAGTCTATTTCAATGTCCTGAAGACAGCCTACAAATGAAGGTGCAGAATGTATATTATAGATGTTAAGTAGAGAGTTGCCGCTAATGTTCCCCGCTGGTAAGCCGCCCAAAAACGTGCTCTGAAATGCAAGCATCACGTGATTGTTATCTATCATAGCAGACGTTTTATTGAGACATGATTCTACACAAGAGCTGTCAAGCAAATTAAGAGTAACAGCTCTTGCCAAGGTTACCTCCACTGAATGCCATTCTCCATCACTGACATTATGTGAAATATGCAAAAGAGCCTGTGGCTGGTTATTGACTTGCACAGATAAGTGTAAGTAGCCATTCAGTAACTCCAGCTTCGCAAATGTATTTTTCTCCCCTCGGTAAAACAGAAAAGCTGTAGGTTGCACAGTTTGAAACCTTAGGTTTATATTATAGAAAAATTCCTTTTTAGGGGCCAGGGGATTCTTCAACAAAAGGAAACTGTTTCCTTGAAAAGAAAACGTGGTTACGATTTCACAGCGTATTCCAGTATACCCAGGTGAACATATACAGCTGAATCCATGCTGGCCATTTTTTAAATGTGGGATACATATTCCGTTGTTTTGGCATTGCTGATCAGTACAGCCATGGAGAACTTCTGTACAGTTCCAGCCACCGTAATAAATCCCTTCTTTGTCTGCAGGTGGGCAATGGCAAGTGTAATTCCCAGGAAAATTCTCACAGATTCCACCATTTTGGCAAGGGTTCGTGTAACATTCATTGATGTCTTCATCACAGTGAGTACCTGAAGAATAAACAAAGAATTAGACATTCTGGATTGGATAACTGGAGCCCAAAATGACATTTTTAATAGTATGTGTTTTATTAAATTATCTTTAATTAGAGGGGAATGTCTTAATAAATAGATGATTGACTCACAAGTCTAAAATATGTTAAATATAAAAATACCGTTCACATGCCATGGTTTTCTTGTGCAAAGTATTATATAAACGCCTTAGCAATAATCACGTTTTGGAGAAAAGAACCAAACAAATTGACAGTTTTGATATAGATAATGTGATGAAATTGAGATAAACATCATCTCCAAATGATGCAATTAAGTAATTGTTTCCCACCTATTCTGTGGTAGAAATCTAGAATGCTTTGAGAGGAACTGAATTATTTATCACATATAAAAAGCCAAGAATTTGTTGCTTAATTCATATTCATAATACAGTATGTTGATGAGCTGGAGTACAGTCTGCTGGTCTTTCCTTCTCTTTCACATTCATTCAAACGGTAGAAGAATTACAGGCGAGTATTCCTGGTCCCATATGAAACATCTTGGAGCAACAATCTTCAAGTGAGAGCCACAGGACTTATAGGTAAGTACTATATGATATAGTGGGACAGGCTGACAAGTAGGTGAACATCCCTGCAAAATGTATGTACAGCAAGCTGTCTATCTGAAGAATGAAATTCACAGAGTGAGCAGGGAGCTGCACAGTGTGACAATAAGAAATCTAAAGAAGAGCTTAAACCTACATCCTATCAGCGGTCTGGGCAAGATGCAGTGGGATGCACCCCGTCCACAATGAGTGGGCAGTTGCCCCATTTCAGGGTTAGGTGCCTACTGCAGGTATTCAAAAATGAACAACGGATCTCAATTCTTCCAAAAACAAGGCAGCAGTGACTTCTGGTCCATCAGCCATGGTCTCATACTGTGAGGAGAGTTCACTTGGGATGTGAGCATCTGAGAGAAGCTGTTGGAGGGGCTTGAACCTGTATGTCCCAGCAGAATATTCCTGGTACTGTGTATCTACAGTGGAACTTTCTTTACCTCTCCTATGTACAAAATATAAAGCAAGAAAAGATGAAAGAAATATTTTCTCAAACATCTCGGAGCTTGGTGATGAGAGCACTTCCGTAGAAGATGGGCAATACAGACTCATATTTCCTCTTCTTCCATATAATCCTTGGCTTCTGGTATATTGGGTAAAAGGAGACCTCCTCATCTCAACTTCACTGTAATTTGATAGATGTGACCTAAGTATGTCTAGTGGATCAGACTTCACAAAGAAAAACAAATCTGTTCCTCTTGTAAAACTAATCTGTTTATCCCTCTGCACTGGTGTTCATCTATAAAGCAGTAATTATAGTAACGTCTCCCTTGAGCAATCAAGTGACTGATATGTATGCAATGGGTCAGGGAAAATCTGTTTCTTTTCTCCCTTGGAAGCAGTCAAAATATCCAAATACTTTTTTGAAAACTCATGCTAAGTGCAACTCCTAATATTTCCACTTCCCTTCATAGTTATTCTAGAGAAAAATAAGAAATACTTTGCAGTTAGTTTTCAAATTGGTATCATCAGCACAAAGTAGTTAATAGACATAATTATGCCTGTCCCCACAGCAAAACTCGTACCTGTAAATTAGATAATAAGGTATGCTGAGACTCACAGAGTTGCAGGTAGATACCAGGCACCACACCTAGCTTTACATACAAATTCCCATTGAGCTTTATTTTTACAGCAAAACACAGCCATTTTTCATGGAAAATTACAGAGCAGCATTCAGCCACAATGAATTGCTTCAAATAGCAGTAGATAAATGGAGTTACTCGGGCTAATTCCTTGCCTGTCCACTTTATTCAATCACAATTGTAACTAGACCCATCTCAGAGAGCGGTAAGTTACAGGAGAGCCAGAAGGGAACTGAAAATTGGTTGAGATTTGCTTGAAAGATTAGCCAGAGTGAAGTGGTCATAGCATGTATATAAAAGGCTTTCTCTGCAGCGATCCTCCTCACTCATCAGTCTTCAATTACAGCATATAGTTTTCACTTGAAGCTTCAGATTATCAAACACAGCTAGTGCTATCTCCCCGGTCTGGCAGTGGGGTTTTACAGCAGCAGTCTCTGTTTTCCAGCCAGGCTCATATTTATCCCAACGTGAGATGTCTATGTATACCTTAATGTGTAGTGGCATCTGGCAGAAACATGACTCACTGGGACTGACGTTCTCAAAGTGAAGTGCGCTTCCCAAACTGTTACTGACTGGGGGCCAGAACGATGCCTGCTCTGCCCAGTTTGTGGTGATTTCTCTGTTAGCGACTTGTCCTGCTTTTGCTATTCTAGTATATGAAAAGTGAAGTTACTGTGAGCTGTTTCCTGTTTTGGTCAATGTTTTAGTACATCTCCTGCCTGATATTGCTCCCTTCCCTGCTTTGACATGGAGAACAACGTGTACACAGGTCCTGTATACAGCTCAGTCTTAACGTGACAGCTGTAGAAATGCAGGTCTCTCTGAGGTTTTTGTGTCAGAGATAAAAATTAGTGCAGCCTAGAAGCAGTAGGATCAGGGATGTACTTAGCCTTGTCACAGGGCTTCAGAGTGGTCAGAGCGTGCTTAAGGATTTATAGACTGGGAGCCTCTATAAAACCTTTCATGGAAAAAATCAGCATAATGAATGGCTAGATACTTAGTTCCTGCATTTTCAGTAATGCGTGATGACACTGTGTATATTGGTTTATTATCCCACAGCACATGCGAGGCATCACCTTTGCCTTGTATCTTGTGGTCTGAGTCACACCTTGCAATAGGGACTTGTCTCTGGAAAGGATGAAACAGATGCATAAACTGAACCCAACTTTACAATAATGTTTAGCATCTGTGTTGTTCTCTACTTCATCAAATGAGACATAAAATTAATGAAATGGTTCCACGAGAATGCTAAACTTCTTTGGAAATCATATGTTTCTACCTTTAAATTTAGATAACACATTTGATAACAAAAGCATCAATGTCTAACAAAGAAATAAAATGGGTTTTATGAGGAGGTACACAGATTATTGTTAGTGTATTCCTATGAATATTCCTATGAAATGAATAACATCAGTTACTAAATGCAAAATGACTATCACAGAGCCACTTAAATATGTGTGATTTTATAAGTATTTCAGTGTCTGAATACAATGCTTATTTTTAAAGTAATGACGGAAATAATATGTTGCAAAATAGCTATTTTGCAGGGTTGTGTGTATAGATATATATACACACATGTATATGCTTACATCTATATGCCTACTATTGCAGAATAAGATTAGCACAAACATAAATATAGGTCACACCAAAAGACAAATAATAAGCCATTTTTCACATCAAGAATAAAAAAATCAGCTGTTCTTACAAGCAGTGTTGTTATTGCTTGTTATCTGCCAATTTCTATACAAGCAAAGTCCATTGTCACTCAAGATAAAGGCACTCTAGATAAAAGGATTAGTCAATATTTATAGAACAGTATAAGTAGTTCAAATAGCTCAGGTTGGAGAAGTTCAGCATGTAAAAAAAAATATTCTCAAAAGATGAAAGACACACCAAAAATAAATGCAAGGGGAACTATTATTTTCTTTTCAGTGGTTATATGCATTAGCACAACTAAACATATTTGTGTCTTTAAAGTAAAAAGTAAAGTAAAATCATTCAGCATTTTCTCTTCTAAATATATTACACACCTACCTAAAATTCCAGATAATGTGAATATTTTTATCATATTTTTATAGATGATGATTACTTTTTCCTCCTGTGAAGTTTTATTCAAAACAGAGATGAGACAGCTCCTTTGACTCAGTTTGATAACGCCACTCATATCTGTCTGCTTTTTTGACTTACACATTATTATTATTATAGGGTAGCTATTTTCTAAAACTGTTAACCTCTTAATTAAACTATCATCTGTTTCAAATTTAGCAGCAAAGGTTTCCTGCAGAAGCAGGATGACAAAAGCAATTATTCAAGCATAATTCTGCTGAACGCCACTAATTTTCATTTTCATTAAAGAATTATAAAAGTATTATCCAAGTTACACTTCTGATACACACCTTTGGTTAGAAATCTATTTACAGCCTTCTGCCTTTCCAGTTCCTTGACGCTATATAAATATCAAGCAAGTACAAGCAAGCAGTCTGGATAGATACTACATGTTCAGTACAGTCTAAGTGCACATATAATTTCACAAAAAGAAAATATTTACCTGTAAACATTGTCATTAAAATGGTGTAAACCTGTATCCTAGTTGCAACCATCTTTTTCTGAATGAAAAAGATCATTTAGCACTTAAGCAGTCCACAAAGTAAGTTTCTGTAAAATTCAAAACAGTTCTTAGTATATAGGCTTCCTTTCCAGGATTAGCTTGCTCCACTTCTGTACCTGCTGATGTAGTCTGGTGGTATATTTTGCCCAAGCCAGATCAACAAGGCTTAAAGTAAGACTCATTAAACTGCTTATGCAATAGATATGTATTCTACTGCAATTCTTTTTCAGCATGTTCTGTCCAAGTGTGCTCACACTAAACCTTGATTATGTTTCACAGAAAGGCATATTTTTAGGATCTGTTCAAAATTGATTTGTCACTTATTGTTGTTTTACAAGGTGTTGGTTTTTAAGACCACATTTTCTTTCATTTTCAAGAGGTTTGTTAACCCAGATCAACTCTTTCACAGTCACTGTCATTCAGAGAAACAGTACATCTCAATAAGCAGATAGAAAAGACCTGAATTGTATCTTGTTTCTTTATTTCATAAAGTATTTTTGTTTCGTTGGCTCTCGTTGTATTACTTACTGGAGATTTGTGTCTGTAGTTTTTTGAGTGTGCTAAAGACAGGAAAAAATAATTTACTAAAACACTTTCTTTCTTCAGCTCTTGAACAAGACATTTTGATTTGGCCCTAATTTAATGACAGAAAAATAGAGTTCAGGAGATTGAACTACTTATTTCTGTGATGATTTAAGCAGCAGACTTTTTTTTTTTTCTTTTCATTATACTTTATTTACATGATGAATTGTTTAAGATATTGCTAGAGCAATACCTCTTTGTGTAATTAGTGAAATAATTATAAAGCAAGAGAGTCTTTTCCTGGGTTGGTATTTATACCATCCAACCAGCATATGGCATACTGTGAATTCAGATCTTTGTTTTGCCAGTTTCCCATTTTAAAACTTTGACAATGGATCCTGAAGTCTCTCTCAGCCTGTCCCCCCCAAAATGTTGATTTTTGGCGAATGTGTTTTTGAGTTCCTTCTTCTCCCTCAACTCATTTATTTATTAATTAGGAAATTCCTGACCTTGTGTCAAATTTGTTTCTAGGTTCACTAAAAGACTTGTATGCAGGATACAATTTTGGATTCATTTAATCTACAGTTCACAATTGCTTTTATGGCAATGCTCAGATAGCTGCTTCTCCTTCCAGCCTCTGATACAGGCATTGGGTGATTTTTCCTATAATAAATTCAAATACCATGGGGTAAGAATGTCTTCCAGATTCTTTGAAAGGTAAGTAAGGAAGCTTTAAGCAAAATAAAGTTCATATTGATAAGTTAGTATGCATGTACTTTATTAGTAGTGCTTATCAGATGTCTTGTGCTACAGCTTGAAGTTTAATATGCTTTTTTTTAAAAAAAAAAAAAACAAGAAAAAGTTGGAGGGTCTTGATAATTGTCAGTTCTTTTGCAATATGACCCGATAAATGTTCTGGGCTAAGATTATGAACATACACACTGTCAACAATTTGGGATAGGCATACACTATTACAGCTCAGTGAAAACATGGAGTTGATGACACTCTGAGTGGAACTGCATACCAGGATACTTAGCAGACTGCCTGAAGTCATGTCAGAACCACTAGTGGGTGTTTTAAACAAACCTGTCAAGAACAAGTGCATTACAGAAGGTGGTAGTTACTCTAATTACAGTAAGGGTTTGATGTTGTCTGTAATAACTTTTTCATATACAAACCAAGGAGAAAAATCTATGTGAAACCACCATAAAGGGGGTATAAAACTTGTGTAATCCTGCCCGGAAAGTAATTGTCAGAGGTTCCCTGTCAAACTGGGAGGCTCTATTGAGTATCGTTTGGGATTGTCCTGGGTTTGCTCTGGTTGGTGCTTTCATAAAAGATGTGAATGATAGTATAGAAAGTTTGCTTATTAAGTTGTCTGATAAAGCAGGGTTAAGTGAAACTTTTGATTGTGTTAAAGACAAAATTACCTTTATAGGTGAATGTAAGAAATTGGAGAAATTATCTGAAAAATATTGGATTCAATTCTAGAAGGACTCATTCAGTTTCTATAGTCTCAAGCCAGAATAACCAGGAATCGAGTGGAACAATAGTTCCATTTACAAAGCCTTGGTCATGCCTTATCAGGAATACTGAGTCCACTTTTAGTTCTGCACTACAAGGAAGATTTGGATCAATTGGGAAGAATTCAGTGGAGAGCAATGAGAATAATCACAGGTTTAGAAAATATGGCTTGTAAGAAGAGACTAAAAAAGTAGGACTGTTCAGTTGAAAGACAAGCAGAGGAAATGGGACAAGGTAACAGACTTTCAGTACAAAGAAGAGAGCACACTGTTCTCTGAGACCATAGTAAACAAGTGAAGTCGTCATGGGTTTGACCTGCACCAAGGAAGATCCAGGTCACACTTTAGGAAAAAGTTTCTGTATCTTTATTTCTAATGATAATAAGGCAACAAAGCCTTGGCATAAGATATCCACTGGGAGCCATGAGGTCTATTTTGGATCCTTAAAAACAGGTTAGAGACAAAAGTGCAGTGTGACAAAAGTCAGCTGATCCTATCTTAGACACATAGATAGCCCAAATGTTACCTGCATGTCTGTCCCTTCCAATTCTGTTTTTCCATGTTGCTATGACTTCCTTGAATAAAATAATTCCCAGCTGTAGATGTGTAGATATGTCAAACTATACATGCACATATATGTATCTATACACATATAGGTATAAAATGCAAGTAGAAGTAAACCTTGGAGAAAATCAAATTGTAGCACGCCCTTTAGAATATGCTTTATGGAAGATGAAGACAAAGAGTTTGCAATAACGCTTCCTCCACCTATATTTTACAGTTTTGGAAATGTCTGTTACAGAATCCTACCGCAGGCAGAAACAACTTTTTTCAAGGGACTCATTAATCCTGAGGCCAGCGGAAAGATCTGGCAGAGCATATATTCTTCAGGGCTCCACATCTTAGCAGACAATCATGAAAATTCTAACTTTGCCACATCTGTGCTGATAATTGCAAAGAGATAATTACTCTTTGCTGGAAGGAGGAAATGCACATTCATGAGTGAGTAAGCGCAAGGAAATAAATTGACCATCTCTATGTCATCGTAATTAAAACTCAAGCTTCTGGGCATAAATCAGTTGTCATGGAGGTCAGGAAGGAGGTTTTACTCTTATGTACATCAGTGTAGAGCAAGTGAGGGGTATTTAAATGGATTTTCTTTTCCTTCTATTTTTCTTCAGTAAAGAACTGGCTTATATTGGATATTGAGCTTAATGTGACCAGTGATCTGATCTAGTATGGCAATTTTTATTTCTGTCTTAGCAGGAAAAGCTCATGTAAAACGAAGGACAGAATACAGGGCAGAGCTGGAGCACATGGAAAACTGGGTACTTTAAAATAGTAGGATAATAAGCATTTGTTAACATTGGGCTAATTTGCACATGATACCTTTCAGACAGAACTCTAATTTTGTAAAGTCATAAGACCTTGCTAGTTATTCCTTTATTGCAGACAAATTTACTATTCTGGTATTTTTCCTCCTGCCATTTGAAATGTACATATAAAGTTAATAGTGGCTAGGAAAAAAAATTAAAATAGAAATAGAGTTGAGTGATTTGGCTTAATCATTAAATATGTCACTCTAGCTGAGGGATATGGAATTCATAATGTGCTACATTCAGAATGGCATGCTGTAACTCAATCTATTTAAATGTTGCTGGCCTGAAGCTTCATAGACTAGTTTGAATTTTCAGTAAAAATGGATTTTTTTAAAGTAGTAAAAACCCCCAATCCCTTAATCTCTTCAATCATTAAACGTTTTCTGAGAGCAAAAGTACTTGGAAATGTTTTTCCACTTGTTTCACATGTTTTGTCACACCTAAAATAGTTTTCATTTGAAAAAAAAAAAAAAGAAAGAAAATCATGTACGTGCTGTAGGTGATTAGTTGTTTAGTGAGATCTGGTGTATTTATTTTATTTTATAAATATTGGAAACAGCCGACTGAGCTAAGCATTGGCTTCAGCTTCCGGGTAGATCAGCCAGCCTTCTTCATGAGCCTGCTCTGCAGACTGTGAGTGCTCCTTAGGCAAAGTTGTGTGAGCGGCGCAGCCAGAGGTCAGACACATATAGTCTGTGAATGGCAAGGGGCCATGTCCTAGAAGGGCAACATGGCAAAACTGTTGCTTGTAGCCTACACCTTCATCCCATATTTCGATTAACACAGCCAGCCATGTGGATCCAATTGTAGGATTAGGGTCTGAATCTGGGGTAAAGAAAAACTTGGTGAAGAAATATGTCCCTGCATGGCACTCATTTTCCTTTCATTTCCCTACTTCTAGAGTCAGCTTTATATATAGGTAAAAAAGGTAGCTGCTGTTGCATTTGACTGATGGAGGTAAGAAAATCAAATGGTGGCAGCCCCGTTTTCCCAGGCAGCATCCTTCTTGAGTGGGTTTTCTGACTATACTAAGGTGTATGTAGCTATGGCCATATTGTTGATATGAGCTGGGAAGGGTCGATGAGAGGAGGGAGAGCACAATTACAGAGTGTGACAGGTCAAAGTGGAGAAAGGTGATTTATGAAGGATACCATTAAGAAAAAAGAGAAAATAGCAGGAGATTAAACCGATGAAAAAGTAGAGAAAAATGTGAATGGGAACTCAGTATAAAGGGAAAGAAAATATAGGAATCAATGGTGCCCCCAAAGATACTTGTGTTAGCATCTGAGACAGCATTCTTGTTGGACACACAGGCATTTATGGGTAGTAAGAGGAGCGAGTGTGTATGTGTATGACCATTAATCTACACAGGAAATGTGAGGGATGCTTAGAAAGACTGCAGATCAGAGATAAGGTCTACGCAGAGGTCTGAGCTAAAATTGAGAGTGGAGAAAGGGAACCACAGGAGCAATGCCAAAAACAAAAGACTGAAAAAAAATTTAGAAAACAGTCATAGATTTTTTTTTTTGTAATAAAATATAGTCATGTGCAGTCATGAGCAGAGAATTCAATTCACAAAAAGATAGAATCATAGAAAAATTGAGATTGAAAGGGACCTTTGAAGGTTATCTGGTCCAATGCTCCATTCAAAGGGTCAGGACATCACCCAGAGAAGAAATTGGAATAGTAGGTTTCAGAGAATTTGATTAGTTTATACCTGAATATGGACCAGATATTTGGAAGCGAAAGAAAGATATTTGGTGTTCTGCTTCCAGTATGTGTTTTGTGCGTTCTTTAAGTTGTAAAAAGAGTATATATAATTCAGGAATTTTTTGTGTTTTACCTTTTAGAAAACTGAAGCAAATTCAAAGCATTAATGATCTGATTTGCATTTTTTGTAGATTTATGAGCTTGTACATACAGATGATGTGTGTTCATTTGAACTGGAGTATATCCAGAGGGATCTTAAAACAACCAATACCTTTGAGTTGTTTAATTAGATCATACAAGGTCATGTTTCATTGACTTGAAAATCTGTTTGGAGCATATGATTCACTTTGGAATTGGAAAACAAATTAATTTTCAGTCCTACAAACACTTAAGGGCTTTAAAAGAGTGCTTGCTGTTGATGAACACATCCATTGAGAAATGTATACTGTGTCTAGTCTCCCCTAAAAGGGATTTTCTACCTTGTCTCTTGTTGGTTGCTTCCTATTTGTTTTAACTGAGGTAGGCAAGCACAGCCACTGAGCTGTCTAGTGTGAAACGGCTTCTGCCCTGGAAACGGTGCTTGGAAAATATTCAGTCATTTGCAAGATTTTCTCATTTTGTTAAAACCAATGTGAATCTCCACAATGTACAAAAGTAACTGTATTTACATAACTTCATTGTCAGTCCATATTGAAATAAAACTGAAAAAGCTAGTAGGCTAGAAAATCATAGTTTTAATAGGGCTTATAGAGCTTAACTGAGAACGGAGACCTGAGAATAGAAAAATATGAAATATGAGTGCGTGAACATACATAACATTTATGCTGCGTGTATTTTGAGCTGTGCATAGCATAGCTGTATAAATAGCATTAATATGATCTGTATTTAAGCTGTGTATAATTACAACTCTCTATTTCTACAGTATATATTTGTACATAATTTATTATCATTTTAAATACAGAAAAACAAGTCTCTTACCCTGAACTATCCACTTCTACAATTTTTTATAAGGCAATTACTCTACCTGATGCATGTCTTCTTCCCTGTGTAAATAGCTGTGACTTGCTATAAAGCAGATGTAGATGCAGAAGACCTTACACTTTGGATTGTGATCTTTCAATCAAAATCCGTATCAATGGGAATGGCAGAAGATTATACCTCTTTTGACTTCAGCAGTGGTGTTCATTTCTCTTGTTCCTTCCCATGTTCTTTTGCACTGTGAAAACTCATCTAAGTGATGGCTTTGTTTATCCAAGGTTTCATATGCTTAATGGATCTTGAAATGAGGAAGCGTGAGACCGAAACTAGCTTAACTTTCGCTAGGTCACATAACAATCCCAATGGCAATGGGACAGCATGGACTTCAGCTGGGATGGTGTGTGCTTGCCATGGACTTCTGGCTGTCTTATTGGGGGATTTCCTGGGTCATAGTATGCGTATGCGATTTACCTAAATTAAGTCTGATTTCTATTTGTCTTTATATGCTACAGTTAACTTCTGTAGCTGTGCAGACATATTTGCAGTACAGTATTTAAATAGTTTTCTTTATTTGTTACTATAGGTAATGATTGAATGTGATGTTCTGGCCTCACAAACAAGACTAATAACAGATTCTGAACTCTCTTTCTTAAGAAAAAATAGTGCCCCTAGGACAGTGACTACAGCCATAACTGTATTGATCATTATGATTCTCTGTAATAGTGGTGTGTTGTTAACACAGCCAGACTCAAAGAATTACGCAGTGGGAGAGCAATCTGAATCAGATCCACCGAATCTATTTCCACCAGTTAATTATCAGTACAAATTAGCTGTCTATACTAGGCTGCTTTTCTTCTGTCTGAGACTGTTTATTGAAAGTGTAAAGTTCATTGTCAGCCAGGGAAGGAGCATGCTTTCCTTAATCCATGTCTCCCTACTCAATCAGCAGAAGTCCTTTTCTAAGTTAATTCAAATATTTTTTTAAAAGGGATCAGCACCCAGGTGATCAATAAAAGGTTAGCTTAACTTCTTTGAGATTTTCCTGATACCTGAAAAAAACCAGTCAGAGTACCTAAAAAGAAGCAGGTTGTGTCTTGCTATACTCACCTCAGAGTTTATTTCAGTGCAAATGAGCAGACATAAAAATACTAGGCTTTATCACTGGTTCCTCCTATTAGCAAACGCTGAATGATTAAGAGCTAGATGCTACAGGGAACAATTCACGTAAGAGCTTTTATGTAGTATATCACATAAAATTAATTTTGGTGCTCATTTTACAGGCTTATTTTTATTACTCAGGGTACAAACATACTTTTTATGTCCTTGAGAAGACCTTAGACCTGGGACTCATCAGTGATAATTAATTGCCAGCGAAGTATGAAACTCCTGAGTCCAACTGAACAAAAGCATTAAAGTGATCAGGGGTTTTGGGTTTTTTTTTTGATGGTGGATTAAAATTGGAATTGTATATATGTATACATATGTGTATACAAAATTTGGAAGAGTTGTTTATACCCCAGAGAGTTGTGCTGCCTTTCAGAGGGACCTCAACAGGCTGGAGAAATGGGCAGTCTCCATGAAGTTCTGCAAAGGGATTTGCAAAGCCCTGCACCTAGGGACAAATAACCCCATCCACCAGTACATGCTGGGGGATGACTGGCTGGAAAGCAGCTTTGTCATGCTGGTGAACAAGTTGGACATGAGCCAGCAGTGTGACCTTGCAGCAAAGAGGGCTGACAGCCTCCTGGGCTGTATTAGGAAGCATTTTGCCAGCAGGTCAAGGGAGGTGACTCTTCACCTCTACTCAGCACTGGTGAGACCACATCAAGTTCAGGTCTGGGCTCCCCAGGTACAAGAAAGAAGTGGACGTACTGGCGCAGGTCCAGCAAAGGGCCATGAAGATGATTAAGGGATTGGAAAATCTGTCATGACAGGCTGAGAGAGCTGGGGTTGCCCAGAAGTTGAAATAAAAGAAAATTTTTAAGGCAGGAGATAGCATTTCAAAGAAAAAAACACATTTAAACTTCTCCCCAATTCACCTGTTCCTTCTCCTTGAAGAACTATATGTTGCCTGATCTTGCAAACATGACTGGTCTCATGCATGCAATTCTTTTTAAGACCTGATCACATAAGTGTGAGGCTCAGCTGTATAGATATCTGGTTTTTAAATTTAAAATGCTGTGTGTTGTTAAATAATCCTTTATAACAGGTGCAGGTGGGAAATCCGAGACATACTTGTACTGTAAAAGTTAAGAATATAATCTCTACTCCGTTCCCTCTGTATATAGGCTTGGCAGCGTTAATTCAGGAAGGTTTAGAAGATTACGTGTACATGACAGCCCTGAGGATTTCCATCATTGTGATTTTCCTTCTAACTCTTTTTTTTTTTTTTTTCCTGAAGAGCATAATGACCTATGACAACTAAGCTTTATTCTCTGTGGAGTCTGACATTGCTTCTGTTTAATGGATCAGACAGTTTGTGATACATCAGTACAAGACACTTTCTTCCCCACGTCAACCTAGGGTACCTCTTCAATATTTCCCATCTGTGCTGACCTGTGTGATCAAGAGGTCATGTCCTGAAGTCAAACCCAGAATCGAAACACTCACTTCTACCACAGGCCAGACTATTAATGTAACCCATTTAATTTACATCAAGTTGGAACTTGACATTCAATTTCTCAGTCCAGAAGCAATTATTTTTAAAGGAACATGCCAACAATATTGCTTGGCTTAGAATAACGAAAGTTCAAAAGGGTAAAAAACATTTCACACCATAAATAAAGAATTGATTATACTTGAAAACAAAGTTTGTAATTACTACTGACGTTTCTGAGCCTAGATGAGGTGCCTTTTATGCTTTAAAAACTGATGTCATTTACGCCACTGGCATTATGGGAACCTTATGTAAGGGTCTGAAATAGTCCTTCGCTGGTATTTTAAGGATCAAGAGGAAAACACGAATATTTTGCACAATGCTTGGGTCAAACATAGTTTTTGTCAAGTGAGCGTGCAATATTCATTGTGAGTGCTTAGCCTTTAGCAGGACAGGAATTCCTCTGCCTCCTTTCACCCCAATAGCTCCATCAGCAGGACCACTGGCATAATCAGCAAAACACAATACTTTGCGATGGAAAATTATGCTATCCTTCTTGTGTGAAAGCCAAGCCTCCAAGGTGCTAACGGATTTTAACTAGGAATAGCCCTGATCTGGGTCATCAAATTACCCTTCTGTACTTAAAGCCGTAGTGCTTGGTTTTTCCATAGCTCTTACAGCTCCAAGTGGACTTTGCATGACTGGCCGAAGACTAATATCCCTGAACATCATGTGCAAGATCCTGCTAATCAAACTGTGTAGTGCAAAAGCTAAAAACTCATGTTAAGAATTTGGCCTAGCAAACAGTGTTCTGTTGTTGAAAAACAACATCTTCCAGATCAGGTTCTAATGACTGCGTTGAAATATCAGCTAAAACTAGATTTCGCTAGTGTGTAGCAGATGCTACACATACATAGTAGTTCATGCTCCCTCTACTGGCTAATAGGTACAGAAGCAGTACAGAGACCTTAGTCCTCAAAGGGCTCTTAGTTTTCTCAGAGCTGGTATTAACATGCTGATGTTAGTTCAAACAAATTACATATTTTCACATATTAGGGCAGCTTATACTTTTTTGGGGGAGTAATACAAGTAGCAGTTTACCAAGTAAATCCCTTTACCGAGGGTGAACGAGAATGCTATCCCACTGCTGTGGGTTATTTGGGGATGAGAAATGGTATTTCAAAGGTGTGTAAAAATCTGTGAGCATGAAAACAGGGCAGCTAAGCTATATAAAAACCGTAACCTCTACAAGAACGATGTAATGAATGGAATTATACCATTTATATTTGATGCCATGGCAAGATAACAGCAGCCTGCATACTTTAATCTTAAATAAATTTACTCATGCATCTTGACTTTTTACCTGAATATAGGTCAATACTCCTTGCATAACAAATATATACAGATTTAGCATGCAAATATTATATATTTCCCACTGTCAGAAGCCATGCAATTAAAATAATTAATTAGTAATGAAGACCAACATAAACTCCGCTTATTAACAAGCATACACGTGGCATGCTGCAAATTTTGCAGAAAGGAACAAAGACAAATCTTTCATTCTTACCACAAAACAACCCAGCCAGAAAACTGCGCACTTCAAAATAGAAAAGATGAAAGTTGTGGACCTTTTTAATTAGTGATCAAAGAAAGACTTTATATAAGCAGAGCAATAGAGTACTCTAAAGCACCTATTATGTATGTGTTTACATATATATCTATCTATATGTGTGTATATTAGCACATATATGTGTGTGTACGCACATCTATACATACATGCATATGTTTCAGCACTACCTGCCCATGTGCTATTTCTGACTGAACTCCTCCAGCTTCTGCAATGTCACTCCTGAGTTCCTCTGTTATGGGGGGAAAAGAGAAGTAATGCCTTTTAAATGTTTGGTTGTATAATTTACTGCATTTCCAATAAACTGGATTTTAATGGGGTTCACAATTGTGAGATTATTAAGGTTATTTTCAAAATCATCTGTGGAGTAAAACATTGACCTGTTAAATTGGGTCATTTTGTTTATCACTTGGCATTTGACCTTAAACATTCCATAAATTAGAATGTATTGAGGAAACAAAATATATTAGTCCCATAGCACAAGTCATCTCTTTACTGTCTGCTTGTTAAGCACTTTCTCCAGATTAGTGATAACTGTACAATGTGTAGATTTAAAGAAAGTTCATTTCTGTTTGTGGAAAAGTTGTGCATCTGCTTCACTTTGCAATTTGACTGTAATTCGACCAGAACGATGTAGGCTTATAGAATACAATGCTAAAAAGCATGCGCTGTTAAGTAGCTCCTGAGATGGACAATCAAATTGTTAAGAAGATGAGCAAAGTTCTGCTGTCAGTTTAGTATGTGCAATACCTTCGATTTCATCAAGGTTTGTGCATGGTTATCACTTAGATCCCACATTAAACTCTACGTTCATTAGTGGTTGTCTTTGCCATTGGATGTATGTGTATATGCAAGAAATATGTCTCTTTAGGAAACACAGGATGAACTGTAATGCAGGAGTGTGCTAGACAGGTAGAACTAGCATTAGGATGTATATCAGGAGATACACGGCAGTTTCTGTCTATATCAGGGAAATGAAGATTACTGTTTTTTCAACAACAGGAAGAGTAGGGCAAAGTGAGGCCTATGTTTGGTCCCAGGCTGCATAATGTGTTGCTGGGCTGGGGCAAAGCGAGCAAGAAATGAAAAGGCCAGAGATTATTCTATAGAAAAAGATGGAATTGAGCAGGTTCATAAGCTCAGCCAAGAGGTGGCAAAACTGGATTGTAGGAGACTAAATATCTGAGGTATGCCAATTAAAAAGGCTAGGAAAGGTTTATTTACAGTATTAAGAAAGAAATCAAAAAGGTAAGTAGGCAGAGCCTGAAGAAAGCCCCAGAAGAAAAATTCTTACTGGACATTCAGGCTAGTTTTAACAAGTAGTCAATCATATGATGGAATGACCCACCAGGAATGAGTGTCAGGAAAATAATAGGTGCTTCAAAAGCATTATTCCTGCTGCCAAATAATATACAGTTATCTTTTTTGTTTTTTTTAAAGCACTTTCTGTCAAGTACTGGACTTAGAGATTCCTTAAATCTGAGGACATTACCTGTCTGTGTGTTGCAAAATCTGGGAGTTTATGGATGAAAATCCATTCATCCCCTCCTCCTTCCCTTCAAGGAAAAAAGCTTTTCATGCTAAAAAGTGTTTATGTGCAACACTGTTTAACACAGAGAGATGTGCCAGATTCAAAATATCCACTGCTTGCAGGCTCTGTCAATCACGTCGGACTACATTATACAGCTTAATATACCAGTGTAACTAGAGAAGATAGATCATAGTAATGGTGGGTCAGTTGTGAAATTTTAAAGCATAAAACTCTACACATGTTCTGAAAATAATATTGGTAGATGTTTCCTAGTGGTTTAACTTCATAGATTTCTAACTCAAAAAAACCCCTAAAATATCTTGACATTTGTGCATTCTTTTGGTGCTGAATAATGCAGAAGTGATGGCTGCGATATCTTTGCATTTCCAGTGCAACTTGCAACAAGAAGAGGAGAGATATTTCTCATGTGATATATATTTCTCATGAAAAAATACACATAGGTATATCAGAGCCCTAAATATCATTCTCAGAGTTGCAAACAAATTGTCAGGTCTGGGGGCTAATTCTGTAAAGCCTTGTCATGAACAACTCAAGGGGTCCTTTCTTAATTATCACAGTTCAGCTTTTACAAAATTTTAACATAGATCATGCAAAAATACTCTTGTCACGAGGTTCCCTTGTACAATAGGAATAATAGGGACAAGCCGAAGTTTTCAATAAAGCTGAATTTTATTTCATTAAGGGGGGGGTGTCCTTTGCATAGTTAGCACCCATGCCAGGTTCATATTTTGTACCTAGGATCTGAAACTATTTCAGTCTCTACTTGGAGCACATTAAATATGGTAACTGGATCTGATAATGATGTACAAATGCATCCTCCATGGGTTGTTGTGAGAATCCACTGTTCTTAAGGTAATGTCATACCTTATGATCATATTGGAACTTAATCTTTTTTTCTGAAGTGGGGATAATGCTTAGGTACCTCACAGTAATGATATTATGACTGAATTTGTTTATATCCATGAAACATTCAGATTTTAGTGAGGCAAAACCCAAGCTGCAAAATATTGTGGTAAATAAAGAAAGATTATCGGTGGTATCAATATCACTTAGAGATGCATGCTGCTGTTTTCTGAACTGTCTCCCACTAAATTGGAATTCTTTAACCAGTAATAAACACTAGGTAACCATTACAACTAGAGTCTGTGCATTTAAACAATCGCTCTCGCAGTCCACTGCCATGCAGGGGGGCAAGTTGAGTCATAAAAAGATTAATTTTTGAAAAAAAATGTTATTAGGCTTTCACAAAGTATCTCAAGATATAAGCTGTTAAGGAAAGAGCTGTCATGAATAACACAAGTCAGTCTTAGCTGCTGTGGTGATTTATATGGCTGAAGAACGTAAAAATTACACTTTCTTGCACTAAACGGTATTTCTTACGGTTGTTGAAAAGGAGCAATACTTGCAGTAGAAATGAAATAGAAATGTCCCATGAGTTCTGTAACGGAAACTGATAAAAGAATGGCAAATTCATAAATACCTCCAGAAACAGCCCAATTTCAGTGCTGCCATCAATGTTCTGAGGTATGTTTCCTTCATATGGCCATTACAGTACAGACTCTGAATTGTGAGTTCAACCTCAACTTTTCTTCTGGGGCACTATCCAGAGAAAGACTAATTAGATTAATCTATCAATGAGTTTGGTCTGGGAGCTAAGCATGTGAGAAGTGATTAGTGCTTATTGCAAAGAAAGCATGATCAATAGTGAATAAAGAGACAAGCAAGAAACTAGTGAGTGTGCTGCATTCTCAGAGTCTGAAACCATTTGCAAAGCTGTCTGCCTCTTCCCCTGGAGTAGTCCACAGTCCAGGGCTAAAGGACACACTCTGTCATTCAAAGAGAATATCCTGACCAGTTCCAAAAAAAAGAGGAGAAGGAAAAACTCTGTGACAAAAGCAGAGGAGGTGGGGAAAACTGAGAAGAAACCAATTCTGGTGACAATGTGAACAACTCCTTACCAGGATGCTACCGATTGAAGAAATGTTAAATAGTATTAGAGGACAGAATCATTAAAAGCCTGTCCAAATGTTCTTTCAAGATCAGAGGCTTTAGTAGAGATGGAAAAAGTACTTTAAAGTGCTAATTGTCTTTTTTGTGTAGGGTTTTTACAGGCAGCAAGTGCCTGCCAGGCCCTGAGGGCATTCTGTGTTGGTACAGCCCTTGCCTACACTGGTTTTGTAATGCTGGAGCTGCTAGAGACTGGCTGGGAGCAGTGAGAGAAGGTCCTCCTCTTCCTCCTTTCCCCCTATGCTTCTGAACACAGAAATATATGGAGATCACAGAGTCTGGAATGGAGATAGGGCAGCACTGCAGAAATATCTCTAGGAAAGCAGTAACTTCTTTCCCATGCTCAGAAAATAGCAATACTTTTTCATGTTTTGCTGCACAACTGCCCAGCACCACAAAATCGATTTTGTAAGGGAACCTTTCACAGCAGTCTAACAGTGTAAAAGGGATCCTGTACTGATTGTAAATTGAATTTAGGTGGAAAAGATGTATGTTTGCATCCCTGTTACAGCCTCTTTGCAGTTCCAGAGTGGTAAGAAGCCTATAAATACATCAAGCCCTAATTCTGTTTTTCAGCATTTCACATGTGTAGTACTTGTATTTGGAATTTCTCCTTAAACCAGCTAACCTTGAATGCGTGCTTGATAGTAGCAGCGTTTTCTTTCTTGAACCTTTGCTTGTATGGGAATAATAATGACCTCCAGACCTGTTAATTTTGAACTTGAGTTCTTGCCTTGCCTGCGGGAGAAGCCTGAGTCCCACTGAAAAGATGAGAGGTGCCCCTGACACATTCTTAATTTAAAAATTGTCTTTTCTCTCTGTATATCTTCCTTTTTTATCCTCATTCTTTCCTTGAACAGTCTTGTCTTTTTCTAATGTCTCAGAATCAAGAGAAAATAACCTTTTAAACTGTGATGATGGGCCATGAAATAAAGTGAATTAACCTGGTGTAATGGAGGAATGATTGACTACTGTGGTGTGAACAGCTGAAGGACAGACGAGGAAATAAAGGAAAAAATAAAATTTGGAGTTTGGGGACAAGATGAGAACTCTGCTATTCATCTGCTTGATTTCATTTTTGTCAGACTCACATTGCTTTACATATCTAAGAAAGATGGCAGCTCTGTGATCATTGTACTGATGGTTAAGAGGGGATTTAAAAAATAAAGAAACCAAAAATAGAGGTGTGTATTTTAAGCTTCCCAAGTTAGTGATAATGTGCTTACTATCCTATGCATTACTCATAAATAATATTTATGTCTGTATAACACTGTCACAGGCCAGGGGAGAGGAGTACAGCTGGCTGAGACATAGTCTACCCTATCATCTGCTGGGTGGTCTGCCTGTAGCAGCATCTAAAGATGCGCAGGGAAATGGAACCCTGATGCCCTGTGTGCTTCTGTGTTTCTTTCACCCTGGCTTAAGTGCAGAGTGAGAGTCCAAATGATTCGGTTTTTAAGCACAGGTCCCATGATGTTCACAGTTCAGTATCTGGGTTGAGGTTTTCTTTAGTTAGTTTCAGTACTCTCCCATACTGGCCATTTATCTGCCTCATCTTCTGGCTCCAGGAGACAGTTTCTTTCCCCCATGCATATGCCAGGAATTCAATATGCATACGACACCAGTCTGATCATATCATTTTCTCTTGCAGCAGTCCAACAGACTGGGAAAAGGGCCAAGGAGACTTAAAAGGGAAAAACAGAAAACAAGACGAATATAAACGAAAAGGCCAAAAACCACTTAGGAATTCGTGATGCCAAAGCAAGCAGCAGCGCTGCTGGCACAACTGGCACATAGCTGATAACAAGACACCAGAATTGGTAAGGTCCCCAGCAGCCAGCACTCATCTGCATGGCAGCAGGCAGCAGGCACCCTGCCTACAAATGGATTAGTGGGCTCTGCTCCTCTTACACTCATTCTGCTGAAGCAAAATGGATGGTCTTCAACCTTGCTAGCAGCACTGTCCCATCCACCTGGGGACCATGGGCAGCACTGCTTTCGAGGCATGGGGACCCTCGCAAACACTCACCCCCTCCTCAGGCTCAGTTCAACACTGGAATGTGTCACTTGATAGACCTTGCAAGTTCAGAGGCTCTTTAATTTTGACATGGTGTTAAGTTTATTACAACCTGGTGAAATGAGTCACTACCAAATCCACAGCTCTGCCTTCCTCCTTTCCCACATGTTTTCATGAGGATAGTGAAAAGTTTAACCTTTCAAGTAACAGTCTTTTTAAAAAATGTGCAGTGCTAGAGCGATACAATATATCCACGATATGAAAGGACACAGTTCTAGTGTAACTATTCCCTTTTGCTAGCAGTAACAAATCACAAGCCCTTTAAAAGAAAGCCCATTCTATTAAAAGTACTGTTGTGCTAGGGGCCCAGCAGACCAAGGTAATATAAAAAAAATCTAGGGCTTGCTACTGCAGAACTATTGAGACCTCTTGAAATCTGAGTATCCTTGAACCCGTTGATTTAAAAGGGAGCTGGAGAAGTTTTAACCCTTTGTAGAATCTGCACAGGAATTTTCTATCTTGGATCCAGGATAAGCCATACATCCAATGGCCTCAAAGAGTTCCCAGCTGGGATAAAGTCTCCAGACTTGGATTTTTATTTTTCGTTTTTAAGAATCAAATTGTGTAAATAGTGTTGGTTGCAGATTTGTTCCTTCCAAGACTTTTAGTAGGACTACCGACTATTTTTCAAGTCACCTGAACGATCACCATCTATAACAAGATACTGCCAGATAATACTTGTTCCTTTCTCCCAGTTGGGTGGGGAAATATTCTATCCTGACATAGGTATGAGTTTAGGCTCCATTATCTCCTGCATTTGGGGCTAAAAACTGTAGTCCGAAAGGTAGATATTCTCAGTTTTTCAGTTGCATTACAGTAATTTGTTTGCAATCTTATCCAGTGAGTTCAAAGATGCCATTTTATGCTTGTTACAAAATTTGCAACTGTCCTCAAATTCTTTCCATTGATTTCAATGGCTTTTGGATCAGGCCCTCACAATGCAAGGTATGTGGATTATTATTTCTTCATATACCCTGAACAGTGAAGTATGATTATAATGTTCTGCAAGTGCTTTACTGAGGAAAGACATACAATAAAATATTAAATGTAATTTATTAATGAAAATCTGTGTCCTGTTTCAATAGGAATCTGAAGTTTTATATCTAAAGCACATACAACTATTCAGGTGTTAAGGCTGGAAGAACTCCTGACCTACAGCCACAGAAATGTAGGACTTTGGCTGTCAGTGAGATGTACCGATACCCAGATGAAGAAATCTGACCTTTTTTACAGTTGACTGTTAGTTCATATACATTAGATAAGCGCCCATATACTGAGTGATCCTGATCAGGAATTCATCTGTTACCTTGAATCATACTACTGCTATCAATCAACTCTAATTCTAAATCTTCCTTAATTCCCATTAAAACATGTGGTTTATTTATTACGAATTTGACTATAATTAGAGAAATTACTTATCACCACAGAAGTGAATGTTTCCACTCCACCTTACGGGCTTTTTGTGTCAATGCTTCTGACACACAAAGAGGCTGAGGCTCATTTTGAGCACTTTCCACTTCCAGATTACCTGGGGGAAGGAGAAAGGCCTGAGAGAAATGTGCACTGCTACTGGGAGGACTGGGGAGGTTGGCTGCTTTGTACCTAAGGGCTGTTGGATCAAAGCCTGGGAGCCTAGGATGCTAAGTGCCAGTTAGAGCAATCCTGCGTTTTTCTCTATTAATATGTAAATTGCTTGACTGCATTGTATCTCACACAGGCCAGCAAGAAAAGAGTTTAAAATTTGGGCCCTGCTGAAAAACAAAGGCAGGGAAGGAGCTGACAAGAGTAGCAAGATTAACCTTGTTTTGCCATTATTTTGCAGCATGTTACTGAATGACATTTCACATGCAGCTTTTACAACCATCCCTGTTAAAAATTATGTTCTTCCTGCCTCCAGCTGCCTGGGCAAACTGTTTGATAAGAATAACTGCTTTGGGTTTTTTTCTAATGAAAGTTATATATAGTATCCAACAGGTATGAGGATAACTAAACTTACATAAGGTTTAAAAAATGTAATGTAATTTGCATATGAAGTCAGCAGAAATTTTAGGGTCTCCAAGAATTCTCTCAGTTGTGCTTTGGAGAGTTCTGTATTGTGATTTAGGAGCTTACCTATTGAAAAAATTGATTTCAGATTAATTGATTTAAATAGATTGTGACACTGTTTTCAGGCTGAGTAGAATCTGCCAGTACACGGGTCCATTGACTCCCTGGGGAGTAAAAGAGTCCTCTATGTGAATGAAACCAGCAGAATCATGACCCAAACTGGGCAAACAAGCCAGGTGAAGGCAATTGATATGAAAGTGGGAGGTAAAGGATGATGACTAAACAAGGAAACACCTTCTGGTTTGTCTGACAAAGCACAGGAGTTTTTACACTAGGGCAAGAGGGGAGGAAAAAAAAATCTTGAGAGCTGGAGGTCACTAGAAGGAAGCGAAGAGAAAGAAGTGGCACGTGAAGAGGTAAGGGTGCTCAGGACAGCCTGAGGGATATCGCAAGCCTTAGTAGAAGCCTCATATTATACTCTCTTAGGCAGAACAAAAGTACAACAGCAACACTTAGTGACAGGACAGGGAAGGACAGTTAAGGGGAAGGGATGGAACAAAAGCAAGAAAGTCTCCATGCCACTTTGAAGAAAAATAAATTGGGAATTCAGAGTGAAAGCTGTGCTCTCCATGTACTTTTGTATCTGCTATGTTGGACATGTCAGTCATGCAACCCACCGGGAGACAGAGGAAAGTTTGTAAGCTGCTCAGGAGATGAATGGAATGAGAAATTGGAGACTGGTTAAATTAATCTAGCTATTATTTTTTCCTTCAGAAGGAAAAAAGGAAATGGAGATGACAGAAAAATACTGTAAACCCAGAAGTGTACAATCTAAACCCAACTTGTTTGTGGCTGTGCTAAATAGCGTAGGCTGTGTTAAATGCAAATCTCAACACGATTTCTTTCTTAGGATTATGGGTATCTGTAATTTCGATAGTTTTTTTTCCCTTAAGAACATGGCTACGCACACAACTTGAAATTATTTTTCATTTAGGCTGTAGAATATCACCAACATGCTACACTGCTGAATTTACACAAAATGTTGCCTTGTGCTCAGATGAAGTGTTCCTGCCAGATCCCAGTGCTGCTGTGTAGAGTTACATGCAGACAGAAACACCAAAAGCTCAAAAGTTTTGTTCTATGGTTGTTTTATGAAAATACTCTCTTATTTATTACTTATTGTTTTCATACATGTAATATAATACTTGTGCACAGTGAATTTCGAACTCATGATAAAACACCCACTGACTGAAGTTTATGGCATAATTCAAGCAAATGCAGTTATGAATGGAGAAGCTTTGCAGACAAGACGGTGGAAGAGACCACGTCTCTCTCCTGCTGCCTGGGCTGCCTGAGGGGCCGTACCTGGAGCCTGCTGCTCTCTTGCTACGTTCACAACTTGTGCGACCAGCTAACTCTCTTTATTCCATACAAATCTCTACTGAAATGTGTGTATGGTGACCACCAGAGGGACCCTTTGCACTATGGCACCTTAAAACACGTAACTTACGTTAAAGATTTATTTACAGCTAGGCCTAAACAACAGGATACTGCAGTACATCATTTCCTAAGCTTTCACCAAAGGAATCTTACCAGTAAAGCCTGGCTTACAGCTACAGATATAGCCCTCGGCCTTGTCGTAGCTGAAGGCTGGCGGCAGGCCTGGGATGCTGCCATAGCTGCCGGCCCAGGATCGCTCCACGCAGTCACCCCCGGAGAGGCAGGGGCTGCTGCTGCACTCCCTGATGTCCTCCTCGCAGCGGGAACCTGCATAGCCTGAGGAGAGCCACGAGGAGAAGGCGTTTAATCAATGTGCTATCCATTCATTCCAGACCTGAAAATATTATTGTGAATATTAGATGCACTTGGTTTCAGACTCTGTCATGTGCTAAAAGATTTCCTCTGCTTCTTGAAGGTGTGAACATTTCCTTGCAGCTCTCTGTCAGGGCTCAGCAGCAGGATATTGCTATGACTATTCTGCATGAGCTAGCTGAGCTTTGTGGTACTTATGGTATTTTTTAGGAAGTAAGGTGGAGCTCTGTGTAGATAACAAGGTGCTGCGTTGTGGTGTAGATACGCTCTCAGGTTGTGTGAAGTTTTCCTTCTGCATCACCTCCCTACGACAGAGGAGGGCAGGGAGTGTAAATTATTTGGTGCTCGTGAAGTGCTTTACCTGGAGTTTGAAGCGCCGCGAAACTCCATGATTTCTGGAAAACGCTAAGGACTGTCTAATCTTTCCATTTCTAATGCACCAAGAACTGTGTAGTCCAACAACCCTATGGCATGTACTCCTCACAGTGCGCTGTGCTCTTGTGTCCTCAGTAAGGACACAGATGTTAAACTTTCTAGAGAAACTTGTAGTTAGTCCACGTGCTGAAAGATTCACAAAGTCTCTCGAAGAACACAGTGTCTTTGTCCCCACGGGGGCTGTGGGAGCCTTTTTGTAAATGGCTGGATATATAAGCGTTGCCAGTGGAGGAGAACACAGCCCAGTGTGTTTCATTGCACACTGCTAGACAAAGAACTTGCATTGGTGATATGAAGGAGACCAGTTTCCCAATGTAACACCTAGTCTAATTTATATTTCTAAACAGACAATATTTTGCATTGAAAAGTAAGTTTTTAGACTGATTTAAAGGTCATGTTAGTGAAGAGTAAAAAAGGGTCAGCTGCAGCAGTGATTAATTTATGTATTGCATGGGTTGAAGGATTAAGCAACTGGAAGATGGATCCCAACTTTGACTTATCTCCCATCTTTACTCCGTAATACTGGCACTTTTGGTTTTGCCAGCTTCTGCTGTGCAGGGAAATTCTTAGCTGGAAAAGAGAGCAACTTACTCATAGGGCTCTGACTCATGATGAGGAGTGAAGCCCATCTAAACACAAGCTCACAGAGTACTTTTAAGTTATATAGCTTAAACCTTTTATTGTATCAGAAAAAAAATGAGGACATACCTACTACACAAGGAAAGAGAGTGTTTATAGGAGAATGTAGACCTTACCTGGCCAACAGAGGCATGTGTAATTGTCAGCATTGTCCTCACAAGTGCCGTTATTGTAGCATGGTTGCGACCAACATAAGGGAACTAGGGTCTCACAGTGTACGCCCATATATCCAGTACTGGTACAGTTGCAGCTGTACCTGCAACACAGAGTGCAATGTTCACTTTAGCTGGAAGTCAGGAGATCTGGGCTTTGTTCCCAAACCTATGCAGACTTCTTGTGTAGCCTTGGCTAGCAGCTTGCACAGTTGAGTCCAGGCTCGAGACCACCATCTGGTGCTCTAGGAGAAACCGCAGCCATTGGGAACCAACAATGAGCTTTTTCCTGAAATATGTGGGTTTTGTCTGGGGAAAAAAACTGCTTGTGAATTCAAATTGGTTTCGACAGATCATTTCTTCTAAGAATTATTGGGGGTTTTTTTTCTTCTTTTTTTAATTTGGGAGGGAAAAAAGTTTCTGTCATTTCCAATGAAATTTTTGTAGGCTTAACATTATTCACAAGATGAAAAGGGGAGAGGCAGTGTGTTAGTATCCCTTTATTTTGAACTGGTAGAAATTGAATTGGCCAAAAAATAAGGCAATTTCTGTTCCTCGACAAAGTGATATTTTCTCTTTGATGAAAAACAGTATTTTTTGTTGTTAGGTTAGTACAAAAACGTCAATTGCTTGCATAGTTCCAATAATAACAGTAATACGAGCTTCGTTTTGATAGAAATATTACTATTATGGGTTTAGAAGCAAACAAACTAGTATATATAAATGAACAACGTGCAGGTAATCAGTAACGTCTAGGGTTTTTTGTTTGTGGTTTTTTTCAGGTGAGCTACTTATTATTATAAAATGCATAACTCCTATGCTTAGGTCATAAGGTATAAGGTCAACTTGTACATGTCATAAGAAAAGACAGGCCTTTGCAAGATAACTATGTTAAATGTGCATGCTTGGATGATCTTTGTCTAATAATAATTATCAGAAGCAAAAATTTATTCTTCTATTGTTTTATTTTACATTAAAATGATACACTAGTTATTGTATAACTGAAATCATGGGGAATCTTGCTGAACAAGAGATAAGTATAGGTATTTCATAATTTCTGTGCTTAATATCTAAGTCTTAGACTTGGAGTAAGTATATGGAGAGAAAGCAAAATTGTTGAACATAAGGGAGCATCAGAGAACAACTGGCTCCTGCAGTCTAACAAACCAAAAAGTGTAAACTTTTTACTACACTATTTAAGTGTACATAAGCAGAAACTTCTGGCAGGCCAGTTTATTACTAGTGTATGGATTATTCTTAAATCAAAATCAGAGATGACTTAGACCAGGTGGCATTTGAATTTAGGATATAAAAAGTAATGAGGAAGATGTGAATCAGAAAAATAATTTTCCTTCTGAGGTATGTTCTCGAAACAGAAGTCTCTTTCTTTTGCTGTATTTTTCACACATTTCCTCCATGTGCCTTCAGTTTGGTGCTGTTCAGCTTTGTGGTGAAAGATTTTTTTCTGCCTTAGTCCACTCTCCTTTTTCCCTTTGGTCCAGAATGAAGGAGCAGTGAGGAATATTCACAACTTGCTGCTTAATGTGAAGCCCCACTTGTGTGACTTTTTTCTCAGGTATCTTTAAGTGTTTGATGTTGCTGTTGACCTTCAGGGATTTTGGAGGGTACCCTGCTTGTGGGCAGGCTGTGACTGAGCAGGCAGATGACTCTTTCTGTTAAGAGTGATACTCTTAGATACTCTACCTAACATATTTTTTGGGGTTCTTGTTTGATGTTCTCACAATATGCAGAAAGCAATATGTGCAGACGTTCTTTCCTATGCAATCAAAAGAGCACTGAAGGTCCTGGGAATATTTCCTATGGAAAAAAGTCTTGGAGCATGCAGAGGTATCCTCTGTGCCTGCGCACACCAGGTTTTGTAGGTCCAACTAAGGCACCTCCGTAAATTGTTGAATTTAAATAAGAAATGTGCAATAATGTGAAACTGGTTTTTTAAGTTCTATTTTGTTGCATTCATGAAACCTCACTGGAAGAATCAGTCTGAAATCTGGGAGAGAATTTAGTTCGGTGTTTGTATTTACAGCTTTAAATGTTAAATCTGTCGCCTCACGCATTTCTGTGAGAGCTGGTGGCACACACAAAAGCCTCAGCTGTACTGTAGCATTAGTCAGAAAAGGAAAACTACTGTTTAAAGATTACAATTCTTCATTTAACCCGAAAAATACACAAAAGGAAGGAAATTGCTAGGCACCCTTCTGTTTTGAATTGCTTTGTTGTCCAACCCTTTTCATCATGTAACAAATGTGGAAAAAGCTCCAATAGTTCTCCAGATATCCTGCAGCATTACAAGCCAATTAAACTTACTCTTACATGTACCTCAGCTTTGAAAGCTAGGAGAAAAATGAGTAGGATTAAGTCTGGATGAGCATCCCAGTTGCTCACCTCATGCATGTAACCTCAAAAGGCTTGCAGGTTATTAAGTGTGTCTGCTGTGAACTAGTTGGGTGCAAGATGACCTCCCTCTCCCTGCTGTCATGCTTTAGGTACACTGGAAAATAGTAAATTGCTTTGTCCTGTTCAGAGTCATTCAGTGCTGCTGAAAAGGAGCTCCGCAAGGTTGGTGCCGTGTCACCACACTGTACAAAAGTTCATTCCCAGAACATGATCTCTTCCCCCTCTCATTCAAGGCAAGCATGCCTTTTGCTGACATGTTTTTTGGACTGATGTTTACGGCACTGAAATCTTCAAAACTGCTTTATAAAAAATGGAAAATACACAGTAGAGGACAAATCTTATACTGGTCAGGGGAGCGCCTGCATGAATATATTCATGAATGTTTTATTTTTTTTTCCTATAACATAGACTTGAACTTATACATATACATTTTCAGTTTTGGGAATCTCATGCTGAGTATGAAAAGCCAGTATCGGTGAATGAATGCCAGAGCTCTGGCTGCCTGAGCTGCGCTTGGACCTCTGTGTAGGACTATTAACATCTGGTGGAGAAACTTATTTTTCTGTTGCCTTGTATTCTATTTATTTTTTTTTCTTTGTCCATGGACTGCAGGCTGTTTTGAATAAAGAGCTGTTGTCCTATATGCCTTTAAAGTTCCTGACACATTTCCTAATGGTATCTACTACTATGGTTACTATTATTACAGTTTTCCTCTGCCTCTCTTTTCTAATGCTTCTGTCTGTCAGTGTGGGCAGCTGCTGTTGGCAAATTCAATTTATACTCTCTCACATCTCTCTTGGAAACTAAAGTTTGATGAGCATTAGAAACAGAATTCATCTGTAAATGACAGTCCTCAGGGCCAGACAAACAACCTGTTGTAAATATTTAAAGTAAAAGCACAAATGTGAAAGACAGACCACTTGATCAGTCTTTGCCATAAATGTTTTGTTGTCCTGCTGGCTTTCACACCACACTTGCATTATTTAATTCTTCTCAAATTTAAAGTGAAATCAGTGCGGGATCAAGGAGTGAAATCCACAATTTGAAATTAAATCAGCTACCTGGCAGTGCAGGCTCTCATAGCATTCCTGTCTGCAAACAGAGGAGCTAATAGCACCTCACATTAGCATTACCCAGCTGTAGAAGACGTACCCATTGGCATCATCTGAGCACTGTCCCCCATTGAGGCACGGCTGGCTGACGCACTCATCGATGTTGATTTCGCAGAGATCTCCACGGAAGCCTGGCGCACAGGAGCAGGCAAAGCTCCCCAGGGAATCCTGGCAGGTCGCGCCATTCAGGCATGGCTGTGATGAGCACTCATCTATTTCCAGCTCACAGTTTGTACCTTCAAAAGCAAAGAAAGCAAGCAAACCTCAAACTTACAAGTACAATATTCACCTTATCTTTTTTTTTTTTATAGTAATTTCCTATTTTTAAAAGGTATTTTCTCCTCAATGTTCATTGCAAGACCAGTTTTTTCAAGGTTTGGGAGAATTTACAAAAGAACAAACCAGCTGTTATTCACAAGAACAGGTAGAATAACAACTTTTTATGTTGGCTTGAACATGGGAACAGAATGAGCTAATTTTCAGACTATTCAAACCATGCTACTATCATATTTATATAATACAGAAGTGACTAGTAACTTAATGACCTCAGAAGAGTCCATTTAAAGCTGCACAGTTAATTGAATTCATTGGAAAGCTGTCTGTTTAGCTGTGTTTTATTGTTTAATTTTTTTTTAAGATTTAGCAATGTGTAAATAAATTGGTCTATGATGCCATGTTTGCAACAGGTCAGAATCTTGGAGCTGCTCTTCAGAGATAATTGATGGAACTAAATAAGTACTAATATTAGTTTACAGCTATTTATGATAGTTGGCAGGTTAAATATACACTCCTTTTTCTTATCTTTAGCACAGTCCAGGAGATACTAAGAAAATGTCATAATTAATGCCTTGCAGCTCCTGCTTTGATTATTTCAGGGGTTTGTATGCTTATGCACTTATTTAGTATTTTGAGTAATAAAGAATGATATTTTTTTAAAAATAATTTTCACCTGCCAAGTCAATTTGTTTTAGCGCTACAGTATCAGCCACAAAACAGATGAAAAATTGCAAATTATATTGAAGAAGCTGCTTTTAAGTGGACTTCCCTGTCTTTTATTTGGCTTACCAAAGTAGCAGTAGTATTGTAAATAGTTTTCAGGGGAGTTTCCTACTTGAAAGAGAATTTGCAGCCCTGAGAATGGGTTCCATTTTTTTTTGAGAGGTGAAGTTTTCAGTACAAGATGATGGCACAGGCTTTCAAAAGATGGGAACAGACACATTTTGATGATGGGTATTGTCTTAGCAATTTATTTAGGAGCTCCCCTCTGCTTCTTTCTTTATGCTGTTTTTGCCAGCTCTGTCCTTCTGTGAAATTTGTACATTTCAACAATATTTTTCTCAAAACACTGAGATTGCTAATATTTAGCACTGTTACTAATTTATTACTGATTATTAATTTATTTTGACCCTTTTGAATGTAGAATCTTTTAAAAAAATTAAAATCCATATTGTAGATAAATACCTGGAAATATCTTAAAATATCAAAACAAAATTTGAGGATGTTAGCTCATAGCTAGTGTTCATTGTATTTAAACATAAAAGTGCAAGTTCATCTTTCTAGCAGTTATGAAATATTATTGCTGTAATTTTAGAGAATATATTTATATAGTTTCTTGACACCATATATGGAACCCTGGATGGGTGAAGTTGCTGGTCCTGTGCCTCTAGTTTGAGGTTCACTGATTCAGCTAGCCCCTACTTTCAGCGAGAGCCTGTCACGAGACCCTAGCACAGGAACGCTCTCTTATGACTTTATGGTAATATACGTTACATCCAGATATAGTGAGCAATCCCTCTGTGGTCATTGCCCTGTGAATTCACTGTAATTGTAAACAGTGTGTTTGCAGAAGTATGTCTAGTGACCGTAAATCTGCCAGAGCTTGTTAACAGCTTACTGCGAACACTAAAAATCATGTGACAAAACAAGCCCTGTTCAACTGATCCTCAGTTCAGCCAAATTTAAAACTACAGGCCTGAGAACAGCCTGACGATTAACATGAGAACACAGCGTTGTTGTTTTGGTTCATGTCTTTAATCTATCAAGCCCAGTAACCTGCCTTCGGCAATGTTGCCTCAGAAGAAAACTTCTCTCTGTATAATGCATCCAGCCAATGCGATATGCCATGCAAACAGGAGGAATTCCTTCCTAGCCTCTACTGAATCTCCCATCAGGCTTTCTTATACATGAAGAAAAGAGATGAAAAGATTAGATCTGCATTTGCACCTCAGTCTAACATTCTGTCATGAATATGCTGTATGCCAAGTATCATATGCCAGAAAGTAAAAAAAAAAAAAGCACCAACAAGCCCTGCCATGGTTATTGCATGGGGCTACAGCATCAAAAGCAAAGGCGTCCCATCCTAGAGCAGGTAGAGTGTTCCAGCAGATACCAAACCGCACAAGTGGTTTGAAGTGAAAGACTAGGCAGGTGGATATAAGTGATATTTATGACTTTTGCGGTTTCTTTGAAGAACTAAGATTATTTCTTACACTGCTTGCTTTTTAAACGAGTCCTACTGTGCACTTCTTTCTACAGCCCCAGTCAATAAAAAGTAAATGCAGATGAGGATGAAAGAGATATAGCCAACATTTTCACACTTGCCTGCCTACAGATATATTGTAAAGTCACCTTCCGGTCAAAGATGCTAGAGGTTTGCAGGCTCAGTGTAGTTCCAGGTGGAACTGCATGTTCTTGGTACATCTGGAAACTGGTATCCAGGTCACCCCTTCTGTTCTCCTGTGCTGTGGTGCTGTGCTCAGGCACAGCAGGTACAGAAGACTGTCCCAAAATTCCTCAATCTGTATATAGTAATCTTACGTGCCATCATCTGGATGGAGAGTCAGACAGCTATTTTGGAGGCATGAGCTTTGAAAGGGCAGGAAGAGAGTTCATCAAAAACTAGATAGAGGGAAGAGTTCAGTTTCTTGGAGCAAGGCTTGTCCTTTTTTGCACACAGGTCTATACAAACCACCAGTTACCTGTGTGCATGCACAGACATAAGATGTCACAGGTCTTATAACACTGCATTAACCGGACGCAATTGGAGGAGTACAGTGAGGCTAAATTCAATCAAGGTTTTCAGTGCTGGGAAGTTATGAACTGTGACAAGCACTCTTTGGATGTATGTGCCCTCTGCTAATCTTTATTTTGAAAACCCTTTGAAATGTGGCCAGCATTGCTGGGATCCTTTCACATCACAGTCTTGTAGTTAGGAGTCTCAGCAGCAAGCTGATAACCTGGGCCAAATCCTCTGCTCAGGCTGGCTACGGTGTGAGGCAGGGAGTGCAGGTTTGGAACTTGAAAGCTGGGGAAGGAAACAGACCTTCCACTTTGGCAATTGCTGTTGGATGGACAATGCCATTTGCTATCTATCCACAATGATATTACCATGAGCTTGTTGGGAAGTGAGATCTGTACTTGAGGTGCTTCATCCTATGGTAGAGGCTGCCATGCCTCTGCTTGCCTTTAAGCGCCTAAGACTTATGACGCTCTAAATATTCACATGGTGTACATATTGCTAAGAATGCTGCATGAGAACTTAAAGATCCATCAGGAATAATTTCTTCATATTGTACAGAGTTCATCTCAGCTATGGTCACATCATAGTAAAAGGCATTGCACCAAGAATGAATCTAGCCCATCGTACCTATCATGTCTGTCACTGGAACACTTTCTCCTGCTCTTGTCTTGGGCTAAGACTGGTTTTTGGAACTGCCATGCACCCCTGATAGTTCACACTAAAATGTTCACTGGCAATGGAGGACTGGCTTCAGCTGTGTCCAGCAAGGTAATTAACGTACCTATCTGTGGGTAATAACAGGCTCTTACACCATGCTCTATTGGGGTGAATTAAAAGCAAGTGCAATTAGTACAATGGACGCATTTGATTAGTGCAAATGCATTTGATTAAGTAGCCAGCAAAACTTCAACAAACCAATTGAGCTTCATTATTTAACAGCTGTGTGACACATGTCTTGTAAATAATTTCACATGCAGAGCATTATCATAGAAACTGTGCATTTCATGCTAAATTTTCCACTCTTTGGCTCTTGGTGCGTTCTAACCTCTTCCATTTGTGTAAGAATTATGTGTGACATTTCTCAGCTATTTTAAGAAGTGCTGCAGCATACCAATCATACAAAATAGCAGTCATAGTCCATGAAACAAGTAGCAACCGCAGCCAGTAACTCAAGCATTTGGTTAACATTACTGCTGTAGATTTACTGTACATTCTCTACCTACATATCAAGAGATATAACCTTTTTACCATCTTAGGGAAATGAGATGAGGCTGGATGACTTCCCACAGTAATTCATTGTGTCAGGCCAGGATAATAATGGTTGGCAAGATCCCCTGACAGAGTAAATGAGGGTTTTTATTACCAGTGGGGACACCTCAGGGCTTTAATCCAGTAATCCCTCTGGCTTGTGCATTTAGCACAGAAAAAAGTAACAGAAAACAACAAAAAGGAATGCTTCTTATAAATCATTTTGTTAAGTAGCCTTTAAAAGCTGGTGTTTTACTGCTGAAGGAACAGTCCGCTATTCCTTTACAGAATTATTATGATTAGTCACTTTGTTGCTAGAAGCAGCTTCAGAGCTGCATGTCAAAACATCGCAGCTTCTTCTGCTTTGTATTTTAGCCCTCTTCTCCTTCCTTGGCTCTCTCCTCATTTCTTAACTCTGCTTGTGCAGAGCACTCAGTGACATCGCTTGACTTTTGGTGAGAGCAGAGAGCATCAGCCTGCAAAACAGCAGAATTTTGTGATGAAAGTAGAGTGACTCCAGCAGAGTAAGTTTTCTCCAGTGGTTTGTGTTGACCTAAATCTTTGTTTCTTTTTGTTTGGGCTTTACTATTTTATTATGTTTTCTCTCTCTTTGTCTCTAAGGTGTATATTCTGCCTCTTTCAAACAGAGTTCGCAAGCTATAGATCCAGGCCTGGACCCCACTAACAGTGCCAGTTAAACAAATACAGTTTCCTGAATACAACAGGAGGTCTGGGTTGAGTCTGATCATTGCAGAGTAACCATGCTGATTGTTAATAGGTTTTTTCCTTCCTTCTGCTCTTCAGGTTTCCCCTGGTTGTGTAGTTTTCTCTTCGGCTGGCCTGGGCTCAGACACCCACTGGCAGCAGCGGGGTGGCAGGAAGGTAACAAGCTTCCTTCAAATAACATTCTCTGTGCTCATGAGGGATATTAACCGAGGGCTGGCTTCCAACGAGTGCTGTGTCAGACACGGGAAAGCTGCTTTTTACCTCTGACTTTCTCTCCTGCATGGGGATTTGGGGATGGAGCTGTAAACCACATCTCTTATTTCTTATTCATTTGAATCACTTGAAGCAATAGCTGTTCCTCCCCGCCCCCCTCGGCCTTTGCTGTATGATTCTTTTTTTACTTTGTTTACCTGACTGGCAATCTATCACTAAAATGCGTCCCCTTTTCTCCTTTTAATGATTCAGTGTTCTACCTCTTGCAGTCCTACCCCTCAATACAGCTTTGAAATTTGAAGGGAGCAGTCTCCTGCAAGGATTATATGCTCTGCAGTAGAGGAACTAGGCAAGAAAAATGACCTTAAAAATGGAGCCACACAAAATGGGATTATCAAAAAATGGGCAGTTTGGGAACCTGATAATACTTTTCTTTCTATTTAACTTACATAATGTTCTAGTTGCAAATGAGTCCTCTGTTTCTGGGAAGTGTAGAGGTGAGGAAGTTAACATGAAATGTCTAGGTTTAAGAGTACAGTTTGACATGATTAGCAAATCAAGCAAGTCTAATTTTTAACCCTGTCAAACATAGGTTTTCTCTGAGGATCAAAAACTATGAATAGCACTCTGAGGACAAGCATTTTGAGAATGTGTCTTTTAAAAGGAAAGTTAACCTAGCCCGGTGACATAGCTTGATGTTCACAAAGCTGCTCTGTAGTTTTTGGTAAACGTGAGATTTCTTCAATCCTTCTCTATTTGATATCAGTAGTTCACAGTGATAAGGTAACCCACAATGCACCAACAGCCACTGGTGCTGAATCTGAAGGCAAGGTGGTAATACAGATATGACTAAATAAGTGTGTGGGTGGGGCAGTTGAACGTGGAACATGAATTATGATGGTTCTCCATGACGCAAAGAAAAAGTTGTTTTAATAGTGCTTACCTGCATACCCAAATGGACAGATGCAGTCATACTGTCCTATCTGGTTGAGACATGTTGCCCCATTCAGGCACGGATCTGACACACATTCATTCACTTCCAGGTCACAGTGCTTGCCTTGGTAGCCTGGGACGCAGTAGCAGGAGTATTCATCAACCCCATCCCTGCACACTGCTCCATTGTGGCACGGTTCAGAAATGCATTCATCAAAATCCATTTCACAGAGTGTACCTGTGTATCCTGCACTACAAAGGCAGGTAGGCCCAGTCAGGCCATTTTGGCAGGTGCCTCCATGCTCACAAGGGTTTGTGTCACATACGCTGACAGCTGTTTCACAGGTAGGTCCATTATACCCAGCAGGGCACTCGCAAGCAAAGCTGAGGTTTCCAGCAGAGCTTAAACAGGTAGCGTTTTGAAGACAAGGGTTTGAGGAGCAAGGATCAGAGGTTTTATTGCAGAGTTCCTCCACACTGTCCACTGATATATCTGCACAATGGCAAGTATCGTCTTTATGACCAGCAATGCATGTAGAGTTCTTTTGGCAAGAGTTTGACAGGCACATGGAATCATTCCTCATGCAAAGTGACTCTAGAAAGGAAACACAAAAAATCCTGAGGACTTCCACAGCACTGGGAGTAAACAAGAGTGAAAGAAGTGCAACTCTTAACACAACTGTATTTCAAAACCAACAACTCCAATTGTTGGCTCGTTAAGAAGAAAACAGAGCTGGTTACTGTGTAACACATATCAGTAGACTAATAAATGTAAAATGAAAACAATTCCAAAAATATGAGTAGGTTGTAATTTCCTGTTCTCGCCTCTTCCAACAACCATGTCCTCGAGTGCCAGTATTGCTTAGCACTATATTAAGAGTACAGTTGCAACAATATTGGTGGTTGTCAACAGATATCCAACAATATGGAATGCATTTAGGTATATTTAAGACAATTTGGGTTTTTTTACTAGAAAAAGGAGTTGAATCACATTTTTCAGTTCAATACCACTTTGTATTCTTTTGTGGTGGAAGTTTTTTGTATTAGATTTCAACAAAGCTAAATGACTCAGATGCAGTTATAGCTCAAGTAAGCGGTTCAAACCATCATGCACTTTGATTTTGACTTTCTGATTATAAATAGTAATTTGACAGCTGTACAGCATTTCCACCACAAAGAGCGTCCCAGACACCTGAGATTCAAAATAACCCTCTGAGAGCCTTCCAGCCTCTGAGGCTGAAAGGACATGGTGAACTCAGCGTAAACATGTTCTTTACCCTCCAGGAACCGAGCTCTTGGCAGTAATTAAAGGCCACTTGGATGGAGTTGCCTTGCTGCTGTAAAGACTGGATGACAATAACAATAGCTACTTCTCACCTTCCAGTCAAGGAGGAGCAAGCTGTTACCAGCATTGTTTATAACCCATGACTGAGAAACACCAATAGAGTGAAAGTAGTGAAGGATGTTCTTTCTAGTAAAAGAAAACAAGAATTTTGCCATGAAACTGTATAATTTTTAAAATTGTGATTAATTTTCTCCATAACAAAATAAATGGCTGTATTCAGATAAGCATAGCGTACATATGTAGGTATATACCTGCTGCCTTAAATTCAGTGTTAGGCATACTAAGCAATAGCAGCAAGGTGCCAAATACTGAGTGCCTGAGGTAGGTGTGTTGACCTGGGCTGAATCCTCTGCAATCACAACTTCACTGCCAACAATATCAAGTGAGCTAGACTGAAGCTTGTGTACTTTTATGTGTGCTATAATCAGGTCTCCCACGTGAAGCACAGACATAGGTGAAGAGTGCAATGGGGTTCTATTGATCACTAAATTAATCTCATAATATCATGTTGCTTCTGCCATGACTTGCCATTGTTTTGGTATAGGTCAGTGGAAACGGTGTTAATCATCAGCACACATCCTGCAGTGTTTGGGAATTTTGTTACTCACATATAAACTGACTCAAGTTTGTGGAGATGGTAAGACCCAAAGGGGTGATTGCAAATGGGTTGTTTGCTCTAGGCTTCTATCTTGGTCCAAAGGTCAAGCTTTTGAATACTGAGGAGAGGCTAGTGGAAGAAACCCTGGAGCTGCCTCCAAATACTGTGCTAGTAAAATGAAACAATGGCAGATCAAACCTCATAGACAATGATTAATGGAGAGAAGAAAGGCAAGTAGTTATTTACTGACATAAACCACCTAGAAGACAGGGACCATACAAATACTGACCTAAAAAGCCAAATGCAGGTATAGTATTTTAATTCCTACTGATCAAATTGGAAAATCTGATCTGGAGTATAATAAGAAGAGTTCTATCCAGTACAATTTTTTTCTTTTGCAACTGATTTTCACCATGTTATAAGAAATCCTCTACTGTATAGTGAACATCTCAATACCATCAGACTTCTAATGTGATTACAATGTGACATTCCTCAAAATATGCGGGTAAAACTGTAAACAAATATTTTGAATATTGCTAGAGAAAAAAATTATTTGTATCATGGGAGGGGAAAAAAGCAGTCATATCTTGGCCAAGAATCTGTGAAATAAAGCTGAATGTTCCTTTTGGAGAGAAGGTAGTGATTCAGAAAGGAAAGACTAGTGGGCTGGAGAATGAAAGTTGCATTAAATGATCTATATGAGAGTCCTGTAAACATCCTATTTTCTTCTTTCAGTTTATACTTTTATTCTGGAGTCTTGTTTGGAAATAGGAAGGGTATGTGTCTTCTACAGCAGTTACCTGAAAAAGAATGGTAGAACAGCGTATGTTTGTGCAAACAGGGTGTTGTGGATGAGCTGAACTTCTTGGAGAAATTCAGACCCATTTACTACCAGTCTCTAATTTCTTCCTGGTTCTTGGAACTGAGATTCAGAAGGGTGGATACAATAGAGAAGGAGATGGGGCACTGAAAGAGAAGCAGCATGTAGAGATGCTTATCAATAACTGGGGTTAGACCAATGCTGATAAAGTCCTGGGACAGATCCCTGTCTGGCTGGGAAAGCGTGAGGCTAGGGTTGGTCACCTGAGGATAACAAACAACCACTGGGGGATTGTCAGAGAATACAAACTGACTGATGAAGGTGCATTTTCATAATGTGTATTTTAATACATAATATAATTTAATCTGTTTTTTTACCAGGAAGGGCAAGTGCAGGAAGAAAGCCTCAGAAGGCTTTACCAGCTTAGGAAAGAGAGCTTATGTAGCTATGACACTATGATAATAAACAGGGAGGTTGGAAAAGTTATCTGTGCTTCATTGTTGTGCCTTCTGACTTGAGGTATACACAGGAGCAGCAGTGCCTCTGCAAATAAAAGGCACCAATCTGAATGAACTTGATGCTCATAAATAGGTACATTTACTGAGTCAAATACCTAATCAATACTTGTTTGAACAAGTGGAATAGAGATTTACGTACTAACATCGATAGTAACAGTGACATCATATTTAAAACAAACTAACAGTGGTCTTAAGAATTACACAGAAATAGTTTCTTGATTGTTTCTTTTGGGGTGTTGCATGTATAAGTAAAATCTGAGAAATGTTGTTGTTGTTTGAACTATTTTTAGCTGTTGTCATGCTCATATATACCAGAGATGCAGAGGAGAAATATCTAGAAAAGGTACGGTCTTTTCTTGGTAAAGATTATTTAATGCCAGCTAAGATAGACCTGATTAAGAAAGTAAGCTAAACATTGATTAACAGGAGGAGAACTGGAGCTTTATCTCCTCTTCTTTCAAGGAAACCAGGACAAAAATAGTACTTGTGATTTAGCCTGCCTTTAAAATGACCATCCTCAAACCTGGTAACATTCAGTTTTGCACTGGGAGCAGATAGTTCATCCTAATGCGGTGTCAGTTGTACTTCCCCCAGCTCACAGCTCTCACTGAATGCAAAATTCAAGACATTGGTCATGGTGTACTGACCTGCTCCACAGTCAGCAGTATCACGGACTTTCCCCTCCTCAACACACCATCATGTATGTTCTGATGTCCTAGTTTACATTATTTTGTATATTACCTGTGTATTTAGTTTCTTTTCTTTAGCCTGGATAATAAAGAGCTTACTGCAATCTATGAATTACAGTTAAAATGAGCAAAACTCTGTTCCCTAGGAACTTTTGCATCCCACGTTTTTCTTGGGATTGTACAACTTTAAAGAGCTTTCCTTTCAGTCTGTCTACCTACTTAAAATTCATTAAAAGTGCATGTTTGAAGAAGCATTGCAAATTTGAAGCAATTAACTATGATTAAGTTAGAATGTTACCTAACTATTGTACTGTGTAAACTACAAGAGGTGAGGTCAGTTACTCAAGTGCTTCTTAAGTAGGACCACTGTGACATGAGAAGCAATCTAGTTAATAATTACTGCTTTTCCAGAGATAATTTGCATGCAACAACTCAATTTGTGTGTGAGAGAAACTGAATCATTTGCATGTCTGCAGTTTTGATAGCAACATAGTAGCTTTGAGCACTGGTTAAAAAGCTTCATAGCAATCTGAGGCAGTAATAGTGGATGGAATATGAGAGAAGAGGAAAGAAAGCCCTAAAAGCACAGCCCCTAGTGAAGGCAACCAATTTGTCTTCAAGGTGACACCATGATGGGAAAAACATGAAACAGAAAACCTTTCCTGGATTTTCTTAACTAGTATATTAATTTCAACTCCTCTGGCTTTTATAAAACAAATTTCTTATGCACAAATTGCCAGCGGATAATTCAATAAAGCCAATACTCCCTAGAGGATGCTTTTGTCTGATTTGTACTACAAGTTTACAACGAAGCAATAAAGTTTTTGGAGTTTTATCTTCATTCTGATACACTGTGCCATGTTTTTTATGATTTGTGTAGTTCTTGAGGAACACAAGAGTTCTGAAGGTCTCAGCAGAGATGTAATCACTGTTGAGTTTTAGCTTACTTGTGATTTAAAGGCTAGGACTGAGACTTTTTGTTAGGGGTGCTATAGAGTAGTTTTGCCCCAGCAGCAAAACTGCATCTTAAAAAGATGATCATCAGATGGTATGCAATTATCATAGTGTGGTTATCAAATGGTATGCAGTTCACCAGGACATTCCCATGAATTTTTTGAGAAAAGTCATGTTCCTAAATGAGGTGAGGGCTTCAGAAAATCCTTGGATCCTGGACTGCTAGTTAAAGCACCGTTTTCCACCTATTTGAGACAAGTTATTTACACTACCTCCTTTCCTGCCCCATGGAAACTCAGTTTCCCTGCTGCTCTGGAGTGATGTGGAAAGATGGATTTGGGAACCTATTGAGCTACAGAGAGCTATGTGGAAATGAGAGAGAAAGAAGATCATAGCATGTGGAAGCTGAACTCCCCCATGCTCTGCAATGTAACGTGGCAGAGTATGGTGGTGTCTGATGCAAACGCTACCTCAGTTTGGGCTCATGGTTGAAGAATATTCTCTACTACATTTGCAGAAAGAGGGCAGAAATGTTTCAGTGTTTTGGTGGGCTTGATTTTTGATAAGGTTGCAGAGGGATAACCTGAAAAGGCCTCAGTTTCTAGCTGAGATACACAGAGGAGTCGTTTTCATTCTTAAGCAATTAAGGTCGCTTCAGCAGTGACTTGTTCTGACAGAGAGTCTTAAAACTTGTATGTAACATTAGAAAAATGGAAGCAAAATGCCAATCACTTTGGACTTACACTGACTGACACTTGAGGTAATTATCAGTCTCTTTATAAACACTGGTACATTAATCTAGTTACGAGTGGAATTAGTGCCAAGCATTTTACCCCATAGTTAAATCCTTTTGATGCATATGAGATGTTTGGCAGTAAAATTCTTTGCAGTAAAGCTTGCCATCTACTGGCAAATCATCAGTACTACCAGAAACGTGTCAATACCTACATGAGTTGGCACAAATTATTAAACATAAGAAATGCTGAGAAAGACCCAGTTTTTTTCCTCTTGGATAAGCTTACTTAAATTCATTAAAGTGATGTTGTTAGTGTATGAATAATCGAGCTTATATAACTAATCAGTACTAAAAATGCATGATTTTGGTCTGGTAAAGAGAAGAGCTCATCTTTATATCTTTCCTGACAATTTCGTTGGGTTTTTTTGTTTTGAAACAGAGAGCTAGAAAGTTCATGTGTGATTTTCAAAATATTCTGTTATCTTAAGTTGATAAAATCAAAAGTAAAGTAAATTGTTGATCCCCAATCCTGAGAATCTGGTTAGCAGTCTTAGCCATTCAAAGTCCACAAACAAAACCTAGCAAATTGTGTCAGGTTGCTTGTGGCAGGAATGTCTTTCAGCAAAGACTTGTTCTTCCTGGTCACGACTCTCCCTACAAGTTGGTGAAATATCATGATCAGCAGCAGAATTTAAAATCAAATTTCAATCACTGCTAATGGCATTGTTATAAACTGGAGTACACTTGACTGTGGTCATGCCTGCACTTTGCTAATCATCTCATCATGCCTGGAGGCTGCTTGTAATTTGCAATGCTATTCTTCAAATGTGCCTTCTTCCCCTGAAGGAGGACTCTAAGCTTCACAGAAGCTCTCAACACTAACAGCTTCAGGGTCTTTTACATATGCTGCAGAGATTTTCTGACCTTCTGAACAGAGCCAGTCTATTTTCTAGAAAAAAAATCTATGAGAAGATAGAGAACTTCTTGATATACATATAGTCATCAACACTGATGAGTCTACTGTTCTTTGAGGAGGACTTCTTTCTTTTTTTGCTTTTTTTAACAAAGAGTTATTACTTCACATGTTTGAATTAAAACTAGGAAGCTACACCAGCTAATGCAGATAAAGCAGTTCACAGCAAAATCTGACTTTTTATTAACTCATACATTTTGGAAAGAAATGGATAGCAAAAAACCAATATGCTGGTCTATGGGTTGAGAAATGAAACTTTAAAAATACTCCTAAGAAAAAAAATGATCGAATAATTACAATAGCCAAAAAAGCGTTCTTTTTTTCCTTAAAAAAAAAAAAAAAAAAAAAAGCAACCAGAAAATGTGTGTTGGGTGGGGGCTTTTGTTGTTTTTAATTTGCTAAAATAGCTTATATAATTGACATCTTGGTTGTGGTCAGGCACTAGAAAGATAAAATTTCATTGAGATAATTGAAGGAACCATTGCTTCTCTTAGTGCTATTACTTCAGTCTGTCTTCTGTTGACTCAACAACAGCATACAGTATTTGTTCACAACTGAAGGCTTACATTATGATCAAATAAGCTCACTAAAGAAGTCATGGAATAACATGACTGTAGCAAGGGTTTAGATAGCCCAGTGTCTGGAGTTAGAAGCAAGAACCTTCAATGCTTATGTTCATTTCTTGTTTAAAACTTGCCCCTGGGATTTTAAAACAAGTGTGTGAATCTGTGTCACTAAAATATCAAGCTCTGTGACTTTAGTGAGATCTTGAAATAATTAGCATTTAACTGGAAATATTAAAATATTGCCCAAGGCATTTAGTGCTGCATTGAAGAGCACTTGGCTTTGGTCTAACCAGGCATATCTCAGTTTATCTGCAGTGCACCATGACATAGAAAATACAGTTCATCACTATGACAATAACTTCCTTGCAAAGACAGCCTTAGAAAGTTGTGGGTGTGCATATATATTCAATCTTGATGTATCCTGAAGAACTAGGGAAGAGATGAGCACAGCTGCATAATCAACAGTGACAGAGATTGGAATCAGATATCCTCACCATGGACTGAAAGGCAGAGATGACACTTGTGGACCAGCATTTGGCAGATGATGAAGAAAAGGACATGAAACCATGCCATTCTGGACAAAACAAAGCCAGGTAAGGGGCTATCTTAGCCCTCAAAATAGCTTTTCCATCGAGATTCTCTGTGAATAGATAATTTCAGTTTTTCCACACAGTTGTGATTGCCAGACTAAAGTCTCAAACTTCCTAAACATTGCAGTAATGCTAGTTTACCCCTTCCCTGCCCATCTCCCAAAACATTTGTCTACCATCTTAATTATTTAATGTAATGAGCAGCTTGTAGTTACTGTGGTGCCATTTCTCCTTTGCAAGCTTCACCTGGGACAGAAGCATTAGCCCCAGGATGTGACCTGCTCTATCCACAGCTGGAATTATTACTCAATCTGGTCAATGAAAAAGTGTACCTTGGGAAGGCATGAACAAACTTTTGCCAAACAAGCAAGCACTTGTTGTTGTGTCCACAAATACTGTGGTCATAAAGGGTTAATCCTGAATCTTTAACTTCAATTGTGTGTCCAAAACATCCTAGCATGTTGTTATAGAAACCACTTTCAGGCTTTAAATCTTGAATCACGATTATTACCATAGTAACCACCACTGTACACAGGCAGAAAAGAAAAAAGGCGGTTACACAAATACTCCATTTCTATCTAAGCCCATTTTGTTTTCAAGTACATTTGCATCAGCAAAAACAAGGAAAGTAACGAACTACTTATTTTCTGAAGCAGAAGTATTGTATATTAGCGTAAGAGTAACAACTGAACAGCATTAAAATTTTAAAATGTTGTTTAGGAAACACTTTAAGATTAAAGCTATCTGTGATTCAAATTACAGAATTGGTTATTAAATCAATGTCTCCATTTCACTATTCTCCAAACATTTGTACAAGCTCACACTAATTTGGTGCTGCTCCCCAAGAAGGAAGGCCATTATTGTTGGCTCTCATTTTCCTTCGCTGTCTTTTTACCTTTGTGCTGTCCCAGAGTTCCTTACCCTATGAGCACTTCAGCAGCAGCAGTCCTTACAGCTGCGCTGACTGATGATACTAAACACAGCAACAATTTGACAGGCTTTCCTACAAAGCAGCCATGCAGTGACCGTTTCATCATGCCGCGGTGAGGTGTGCTAGTTCAAGGGCACTCACTTGGCGTGGGCACACACACGGCTGCTTTCTGGCTAGTGCAAGAGTGCTGGCAAAAATGGGGGGAATGGGTGCAGCTCATTAGCTTGTGAGTGGACAAATAAAACATGTCGAAAATGAGGTAAATGCTTTCTTCTCATAGACCCCCTTCACTTCTATCCTTTGCTTCAATGCAGTAAATACTTTTTGGCTCTCACTTTATTTTGCATCATACCCTAATGTCTGTTCTGGGAACAGGAGGAGAATCAGGCCCATGAGCTCAACAGAGCTCCTACAGATAGAATTTGGAGGATTTTTGGTTCGATTGGCCATCGAGGTATGGTGCTACTAGCAATGCAAACAGGCTGGTTTCTAAAGTGAATAAAAGAGTTCATCCACTACTACTTTACCTTTACATTTAGCACTACAGCACTGCAGATTAAGTTGATAGTGCATAGTGATTGTCGTGCTTTTACTATGCACAGAAATTTTTCTTTGTATAAGATGCAAGACAGTAGCTGATCAGGCCCAGAAGGCAGCTGATATCCATTATAGAAAATGATGCAGACACTGACGTAGAAACTGAACTGATTTCTGCTGTGCAATCCCCACTACTGTACACACTTTGTCTGAACATAACTTTCCTCTTCAATAGTTTCATGATATGTCTCCACGTTCTTCTAACTCTGCAGAAGAGTAAAGACATGAGTGTAATGAAGTGTTCCTTCTCCCTTTAGAAGTGATGAAATTTCTTTTTAGTTGAATTCACACAACTGAATTTTTTCTTAATAATACAGAACAGGATTCCTCCACAGAGGGACATGGGAGATAAATAGGCAGGTGAGCAACAACCGCGATGATACACAGTGGTGGGAACTGGGGGGCCAGCTTCAAGCTTGCCTTCTATCAGCTCTTCAGAGGCAAAGAACATGGAAAATTTATTGTGCTCAAAATCTGAAACAATTTTATTTAGGTAATAATGGAAGCATAATCCGGTGTCTTGAAACCTGACATGTGAACCCAGTGAGGGGTGCAAGTGATGCTGGGAAAGTGGAGAAATGAAATCAATGCTTGCAGTTGGAAAGATATCACCTGTATGCACAGCTGTGCTAAGGAGGAAGGCTAAAATATACACCCTGGAAGCAGACACATGGCAAAATAGCTAGGGAAATGGTGCCAAAGCCAAAAAGGGTTGCAGAAAGACAAAAGCATGGTCTCACTTCTTCTCTGCATCAATAGGGGGATTTTCAGGAACACAGAGGGAGTAACACAGCGTAAAACTGTCAGTTTGTGAGTTTAGGTGAAATCCAGTTGCTCCTGGTTCTGTCTGAATTCCAAAGAGTAGAAAATAGGGAGCAAAGGAGCTGCTGCCTCTTGAAGAGGCCAAATCTTGCCTTGAGAGACAAAAGGTCTCACAGCTTCTCTGGAGTCTGGAAAGAGTTTGTAGCACTTTGTGTAAGACAGAGGCTCCCGACTCCCGTTGAGCTCAGGGCTCCTGCTGAATTCAGTTTCAGCAAGGACCTGGGGGCTCGGCTGAGCTGGGGGATGCTGCTCCTCACGCAGACCAGCTACCAGTGACTTGCACCACTGAGATTTCATTTAGGTCAGAACATGCAAGCAGCCATGCTACCACTGTGCTCAACTACTAACATGGGAAAGAAAAAGCAGTTGGAAATGCTGCCATTTGCTGCTAAATCATTGATATACTGAGCTTGGAGTAGAGGCGCTAAAAATTAAGTACAAAATTGACTTCAGGTCTAAATTCTGTGTCCGTGTGTTGTTTGCTTTTGAAAGCCATTAGAAGGCATCCTCTTCAGTCTCCTTTACCTGTGGTTCTACCCTCCATTTCATTGCCTCTTTTAGTTTCTTAATACAGAAACAGCATACAGCAGTGATTCCGATGTGCAGTAGTGCATAAAGATGCTGTGATTTTAAAATATAGCCTCAAATGTCTGTAATGCTGACCCAGGTGTAATTTCTTTCTGTGAGTCAAAATTGGATAGACTTAAAGCCCTGATTGTTAGAAATGCATCATACCAACCTGTAACATGGGCCAAGAATTTACCTTCTGGTGAGGGATACTTTCACCTCCACTTTGCTAGTCACAGACTTTAGAAAATTAGATTTTCCCTCTGTAAGTCACGCTGAAATTTTAGCTTCAAGAAAATATGTATGTGCTTACTGGCCAAATATACTACACTAGTAAATCATAGGGAAAACGTTATTGTCAGGTGTATCACGCAGGCATATGTTCACAGCCAGATTTTGTTTACTCCTGATTCAACACAGTCTCCACAAGCACTTGTTTTTATAGCATTCGCATAACCAGAAGATCCCATCAAGGCATATTATATCAGATGCACCATATCCCTTCTGCACAGCCAAACCTCTAGCAACAAAATGCACATTAAGAAAATGATGTTTTTTAACATACTGGCACAGGGTCAAAAACCATGACAAAACACATAAGGGTTTTTATAGTTCTATTCCTTTTGCTAGCTGGCTTACTATACTCTGCTTTGAAGTCTGCAAGGAAATGAATGTTTTAAAGTTTCTAGGTGCAAAGCTGTGTACCAATGTGTGCAGATGTTGAGATTGCCTCCAGTAGGTTCTCAGTAACGCAGCTGAGAACTAAATGTTGCTGAAGCCAACAAAATGCAGCAGAACAGCAAGATCAGATTCAACTTTAGACTAGCATCACACATATCCATAGCCACCGGAGTGCATGCTGTCCCTCCAGGCTTGCTGAATGCATAGTCCTTTTCTCACACAATTCCAGTTTCATACTATGTAACAGTACTCTCATATCAAAATGATGCTGCCGCTTCTCCTGTCTCCCCAGACTTTAAAAAAGTAATCAGCCCTGTGGCAGATCAGCATTATGTTGCTGGAAATACAGTGCCCTGTGACTTAAATGTCACAGGAATCAGGAGAAAGCTTCAGTGCGGCTACAATGCACAGTTAAGTACAGAGAAAGCAAGGTCATTCTTTTCCAGAGTGAACTTTGTAGAGAAGTTCACATTGCAGCCCTTTCTGCTATTTACTAAATTCTTTTCAATAGAAATCACCTACAATTAGCTCTGCATGAGATAATTACCGATTGGGATTTAGACACTGCCTGGGAAAAGTCACAGCTCCTGTATTTTGGGCCAGGCTAGAGTCTAACAGAGGGAACTGGAGCAACCAGAGTTTCCATCTGCTCTCCTGCTGAGCTCCTGTGCTGAGAGCAGCTGCCAACAGGGCCAAGATCATAACATGAAGACTGGTGAAGAACAATGATGTGATCATGATGTGCACAAGTTGCCCTCACTGACCTCATACAAATAAAAATCAGTCATAGGCTCAATAGAAGGATGTTATAACGTGGACTTTTGCAGAGGGCTAGTCTTTTGAATGCTAGTTTCATGTAACAGTGAAACTCCACCATGGTCATGGCTCTGACACATCATCTGTGGTACCTTTCCTGATCTGCAAATGGACTGTATTGTACCATCCTAAAAAGTCTACTGACTTGTAACAGAGGAAGAATGAATTTGTTTCATGGTTTTACAATATTTTTATTTCCAGAGTAAGAACAGAAGCAGATCCTAATAAGTCTCTATGCTACATGATATGAAATTACTAGTCTCAGCCCACAGACCACTATGGTTTCCTCTCCCCTGATTTCAAGAACTGTTTGCTGATTAATGGCAAAACTCTATGTCCACCCCCCAACACACTACATAACGTGCAGAGATGTTCCACTAGCTCCACCTTTCCCTAAGAGCCACCACCCTCTCTTTGTCCATACTACAATCCTAGAGGGCACTGGCCAAGCTCTTGCTTGATGACACCCCAGAACTTGATTGCACCTGACAGCAATGCAGTGTAATCAAATGAAAGAATGAAAGTTAAATAAAAGCCAAGAAGAATGGCAGCTGCAAGTCACATTGTCTTCTCTGTCATATGAGAACTTGGATTGAACTGAGTTTGCGGGACAACAGAAACTATTTCTATGAGAGATGTTAATGAATTTTTGGGGGTTGCTAGGAAAATCGGAATTCTTACTCTACTGGTATCTACAAAGCAAGTCCTCAGCTTGACATTTACCATCCTGTTTAGGTAAGGAGCTCGCTCTATCACATGGTTATTTATGCAGCTCATTTGGCTGCCTTTCACTTTGCAGCAGCACATGATGACTAGTCTGTGTAGTGGTGTTCATAGCAAAGCACACTGAGCTCATGACACTGCCGGGCCAGACAGGGCCAGCAGACCTCCTGCTCTCATCAGCCCTGGCATATTTTTATGTCATAGCACTTGTCTGGCTGACTGAGTCACTTGATGACTTTCTCAGAGGGTTCAAGGCTGTATGTGTCACACTAGTGCAGATGCTCTACTGAGGTGACAATTTTCCTTCCTCGTCTCCTACATAACAATAACAGAAAAAAACTTTGAGCTATAATTTATTCACAAACTCCTTTTGATGTCTGATTTTTGAAAACTTTAACAAAGACTAGTTTGGTAATGTGATATTTCATCCCCAGAAGTGCCAGATCATTTAGCAGTATAGCCATAGCCAAAGTTGTTTCTAAGGCAGCTTATCTCTCTACGACACTAACATTTCTGTTCTAACTCAAAGTATCAGGAGCCTTTCCTCACAGAAAAGCAGGATGTCAGACTGGCCTTTTATCCCAAAGTTCACTTGAGGTGATGGATCATAAGCTCATCTTTGTTCTTTTGTGGTTGCCCACAACTCCAGTACAGGATTTTATTGAAACTTGTTGCCTGCCAGGCCCAGAGCATTTCCCTTCTCCTGGGGATTTGGCTGACAGGGCTCAGGGCCAACACTGATAGCACAGCTCCATGGCTTTAGGAAGCCTCAGCAGGGACCAGCCCCTCCTTTGCTTGGAAGCTACTTTTAAGGTCAGGCTCTCACCCTTGGTATCTGCCTGGCCATGTACTCTGCTGATCCAGTCCTGGACCCTGACCTGGGCTTGGCCTCCTGGCTTGACCTCACTATGGACCTGCCTTGTGATCACTGGACCACAGCTTGACCCTAGTTACTGTGCCCCAGAACTGATGCTGATCCTGACTTACTGACTGCAGCATCACTATAGACTTGTCTGGCAATCACTGGACTGTGGCTAACCCCAGCTGCCATCACCTGCTCTGCCTGCCTCGCTCAGGTCCAGTAGGACTGATCTCTTCAAGGTACAGCCACTTCCCTGACTGCTCTGCTGTCATCCTCAGCTCCCAGCTTCCCTTCCCTTGCACAGCAGCCCACACTTGCTGCTCCCTGGCTGTGCCTTTCAGATTGAACTGGTTTTCTTAGCTTAAGATAAGAAAATCTCAAGCTGCAAACCTACATGTGCCAGACATGGGGAAGAAGGACATGATTTTTTTTTTTTAAGTGTTACACTGAAGTGTTAGTGCTTTCAAAGAACTTTCCATGCTCAAAGCATTGTGCAAGCATCCTATAGCTCAGGTGAATTACAACAACTGTACTAGCATGAGCCATGTAGAGTCAGAGATCTCACAGGGAATCTCTTGGTCTTGCAGCACCAATCCCAGTCTCCAGTGTGTGTGTGTCCTTTGAGGAGGAGTGACTGACCCAAAGGAAGAGCAAGAGTAGGTATTGAAAACCCACTCTATAATTAGGGATGCATTTCTCTGAAACCTTTGTAAGATGCTTCATTGTAGAAGTGACGCGAAACCAGAATATTCACCAGCATCAGGGTATGCCCAGGAGCCCTCCTTGGGGAACACGCTAAGTAATAAACCTCTCCTATTAGAGGAGTATCACTAAAAGGCAAATTGTTTCTATAAGCCTAATGTAGTGGTGTGTTTTATAATAAAAACACCTGCCACTAGGGCATTAAATATCGGCTATAAATGAAGAGGTATCCATCAAGCTGTCATCAAAATTGGAGCAGTAAGATTTTTGCCAGTAAAATGATAAAAAATTTAAAACTATGAATGAATAAACACTATCCAGTAGCAATCAGTATAGTGATGTCATTTCTTGGAAGTTGGGTTTTTTATTATTATTATTTTATTTCCCTGTTAATATTCTCCTTGTTTTCCTCTGTTTATTTAATTTATGTAAAAGGTAGATCTGATTCCTTGCCTCTCCTTCCTTTCCTAGTTCTCACTTTTCTGCCTTAGATTTTTTCCATGCATTCTTCTCTTCTTCCTCTGAGGCCTGATCCAAAGCAGACTTGGATTTACAGGGCAGCAATGGGAAGTTACAGTAACTTTGTGTGGCTGGTAAATGAGCTTGCAATAATTGTAGCCCCAGGACACAAGGTCACTCCTGGCACCAGCTTGACAGCGTAACACAGATGCTTCCAGAGCTGTGTTGAAGTGTTCACACTCCACAAAATGATTCAGAGGACAATAAAAATGCTCTGGCCTGCTATTCCCCTGGATATAAGCTTTAGCCATCCCTGTTGCAGTGACAGTGGAGTTTTGCGTCACACAACTCTGCTCTTCGGACACAGGAAGAGCTCGGGATGTTGGTGGTGTAGTGGCTAGGGAGTGGAAGATAAGATTAGCAAGCAATTACCCTGCTTTGTATTAAGGAAAAAATTAAGTAAGATTTGATGGCAATAATGAATATGTGATAAATATCTAGTCACTATCTCACTCATGAGCTCTATGATGGGGTTTGTTTTATCCCAAAGGGCATCATATAATATACTGTGCTGAGAGACTGCAGAACACATCGGGGAGTAATTCTCAGTACTTAATACCTGGGGATTCTCAAAAGCAATTTTCTCCTAGGATCACATTTCCTTTGATCGTTGGGATTATTAATTATAGATAGCCTTGAACAGAACAAGGCACTGTTACTGTACTCCTCAGACAGTGTCTCATTTAATAGGAACAAAATATCTTAATTAGAGCTTCAGCTGTGGTGTCTTTTCAAGACACTTTGGTATTGATTTGACCGTGGTAGCCTACTGTAACAAATATTCCATTAATAATCAAGGGAGCTTGTAGGCATAACAGTGTAGGAAGGAAGTGCCAAAATGCTTGTCATTCAGCTTGCCAGGGCAGTTGGAGTATCAGCATTTAGACTATGGATTATAGTCTATAGTTCAAAAGTGGTTGCACTTACAAAGTGGAGCCCTCTCCTTTGTGCCATTTTCCTTAACTGGATCCAGCCCATGCTTCATCAAGTGATCTCAGGCAGATGCAGTTAAAGCTTAATTTTCTCTGGATAAATGGAAGCATATTCTTTCTGCTAATAATTCTTTAGGCTAATTTTGCCTCTGTTCTGTTTTTGTCTTACCTGTGCTTTAGTCATCATGATTGAACATATGAAATTAGCCACAAAATTAACCAGATGAACATCAGTTTGTATAAGTGCATGCTCAGTTTATTCTTAGCATCATGTGTTTGTTATTACATGTGTTGATTCATTCTTGTCATCAACAAATTACATTCGTTGACTGAGAGAGGTTTATTTCTGTAAGTTCTGATGTTGCAAGAAGCTTTTACTAACATTTTCTTCACCCTGCAATCTTAAATATACATGCTAGAGACACATGCAGAAATTACTGTATTTTCCATGTATTGCATTCATGGATTACATCTATGAAAGCAGAAAGTTTAGTTCCCCAGCAATATGGGTCAGATTCCTGTCAGGGTGGATATGCAGAGCCAGCTGCCTGGTGCAGGTCTGTCAGCAGATTACAAATTAGCACCTCCAGCCCCTTGCACCTCTGCAGCTTCTTAGGGAGCTAATGGGGGTGGAGGAGGGATGGCTAAGGTTTCTTATAGCTCTGGAGCCCAAGTCTATGCCACATCATTTGGGTGTCTGCTGTCAGGCTTGCCCTGCAGTTTGGGGGATGTTGGTGAAGAGCCTATGCTCTGTGAGGAGAGGTTCAGTGCTCAGCCACCAGCCCTGCTGTCCCTCAGGACTCTGAGAAAGGCCTGGGGCTCTGCAGCAAAGGGAACAAGCTTTGAACTGTTTTCCCTCCCTGATTAACTTAGGGAAAAGAAAGGAAGCTGCAGTAATGGAGCAGGAGAGGGACAACTGTGCTCCTTCTGGAGAACTAGTCCTTGTCTGATCTGCAGGGAACACTACGCATCACCTATAGAGCAATGTAGCCTGCCCTGCTCATGAACTCTGTTCTGCTCCGCAATGGATGTGATTTCATTATACTTTTCAGGTAAGACAGGGATTGTATGCATGCAAACATAATACAAAGTAGTTTTTAAAAGTAATTTTTGTATTACCTAGCTATTCTTGTAAGCATCAAGAATTTGGATTAGTATCAAAACTGTATATATGTAGGGATTTCTTTTCTGGGGAAAAAAACAAAATGAAACAAACAACCAAAACAAAAAAAAACAACCCAACCCCCCCACATAGTTCACGACAATCACAATTTCTACTCAAATCAGTAGTAATTTTGACAAATTTTTGAATCACAAAGCTTAACTTGTCAAGTACGCATGTGCTCTTTAAGCACTTCAGTGTGTCCCTACTATCCCAAAAGAGTTAAGAAGTTGCTTGGAAGTTTAATTCAACCAGAGGACACCTAACAGTTACTACACTTACCCCACTCATGCTGGTTTTTTTGCCTGTTACCACAATACTTGGCACTTGTTAGATTGATTGCTAGGGGGGTGATGCCCTCTTTCTAGGCTACTCCCTTCTAAGTTGTGAACCAGCAAAACTCTATTTTATTATTAGCAAAATGAAGTAATGTGCCAGCTAACCTGTTGTGGTATTCTTTCTCCTCTGCCACCTTTCTTTCCTGGCTGCCCCCAAAAGGGATCCCAGTTTGAATGGCATGCTTAGGAGAAAATGTAGCTGGAGAGTTCCTGGAGTCAGCATTTCACAGTAATCCAGCATGCTCTGCTCCCCGGCAGGTGAGCTGAATTAGCTCTCATAAGGGACCTGAACTCATGGTAGTAAGAGGGTTGTCACTTAGGAACATTGGAATTTCAGTTACAGAATCCATAACTGCCAACTGACTTTGTTGAGATGGCTTTTGCCAGCCTTGGCTGAAGCTTTTATAAAGCAGTTTTTATTAAAAACTCACTAGGAATATGGTTTTGAAAAAGCAAGATCTTCTTTTCGTTAGTCTGTAATTCTTCACAGTTCCTTAACAATTTTCATAACACTTTTCCTTTTTCTTCTCTGCATTGTCATGGCTGTTTGCTGCAGTGATTGAGTTTTCATAACTGTCAGAACAATGTCAAGACAATGTGAAGACAGTGTCAAGGCAAATATAGAAGGGTGACAGTATGAAGGAGGGAAAGAGAAAAGAGCTGTCAGTACTCAGAGTGCTTCATAGAGAAAATATTACAATGATAAAACCATTGTCATCATGCACTGAGCAAGAGAAAGAGAATAAAGTGTAGGTATTTAAATTACTGCACTATGAACATGTCTGGGTGACAACTTGGAGTTAAAGAAGGACTTAAAAAAGCAATTTGCAAGGATGGCTTTCATCCCTAACTCTTGTCCCATATTGTCTTCTAGGCCATGTTCCAGTCCCTAATACCCTATCAACAGGGCACCATTCTGATTTAAGCTTCTGGCATATTAATTTGCAACAAGCACACTTTTGAGAAAGTCGAAGAACAGGGATTCAAAAATATTTTTTTTCCTCTTTCTAAACAGTATACGCTGGCATGGAAAGATATTCCATTGCCCGCCTACAGGAAGGTGGAGGGTTTTCCCACTTGACGTAATTCCAGGATACTTTCTTGGGTGTCATGAGCTATGATCTCTGCTTGTGGCACACCGTGATTGTGGCAACAGTCTAGAGCGTGATCTAATCTCATTCAGAGTTCAGGACTGCAAGGTGCTGAGTATCCTGGTCCCATGTCAGTGCAGAATTAAGGTGCATACTTAATTCAGCTCCACAGTGGTATTTTTTCTGAAATATCCTTAGAAAGGAGACACATTCTCACAAAGGTAAATAAGGGGCAGATGGGGCTAAATTCTGGCTCCAAAGCTCTGTATGGCAGTACTTCTGCTCTACTGAAGAGTCATGCAGAATGAGTTGTTACTCACCTTTAGAGCAGTTTTCAGGATTTAAAATTAAGCACTGGTCTTGCAGTGAGTCTGTGAATTTGCTCTTTGTGCACATGTGCTGTGCTTTCCTCCTCAGCCTTAGAGGTGGGGAGAATGAAGGGCTTTCTTACTATTTCTGTCCTGTTTCTGAACATCAGGATAATCAGATATAAGAGGGTTTAGATGGACAGTAGTCAATATCATCACAATTCTGGAAAAATAAAAACTCCACTGTTAGAGACTTCTAAATGACTTTATAAATCCCACTGAAGAGTTTTAAGAAAGATGAATTCCTAAATAGTTTCCAGGGAATAATGTACCATAAACTCCTCAAAATACTCCAGGGGTAGTATTTTCAGATATAAGAATTAGGTGGTAACTGTTTAAAAATGAAAAGGCTAAGGATTTTCTGTATATTGTATTTACATATTTATTATAATTTATTTTATTTTAAGGAAGTATGTTGAATAGTTAACAGATTTTCTTAATTGTTGCCTATGAAATAACTGAAAATAACCGTAGAAATGCTTGCTATTCTATCGTTATCCTATTCCTGTATTATGTCTATTTGCAATTCATGACAGCATTAAATCTAAAAGCATCAAACCTTGGTGACTCTTCTAGATGAGCTGCAAATTTTATCCATAGCTGCAGCAGCAATGCTCTAAGCTGTTTAAACTGATTGTAGTCTAAGTTATATGTTGCTGAGTGCTGACTTCTCCCCCTTGCCCAGTTAAGTTTTGTTAACCTGAAAATAGTCTGCCGTTTTGAATTGAGCATCAGCTGGAGAAGAGTGTGCTTCTTGCCCGGGGCTCAGATGCCTCCTCCCATTAGTGTTCACACCTCAGCCATCATGTGCCTCTAGTAATCACTGAATCTCACCAATCTTTGCAAAGGAAAGTCTATCGGTTGGCAAGTTAGTTAGTGACTACAAAGAGTGTATTGATCCCTTCACAAAAGAAGGCTAAGAGTTATCAAATAAAAGAAGTGATACACAATGGAAATCCTTACAGTTAGCAATGGAAATCACAGATACAAGGACTGCCTACATTTGTAAGAATGAATAAACGCTTAATTGTTTTATCTTAAAAAAACAAAGGAAAAAAAAAACAAACCAAAAAAAACCTTGCCATATTATGGATCTCTCGGGCTCAACAAAAATCTGGAAAAGTGTGTGTGCCCCCTCCCCCCAGTATATAAATATTTATATGTGTATATAACATATGAAGTGAGAAACGCAAGATCTAAATTTAGTGGTTTGACCAGGGAGATCATTTGGATTGTGTTCACAGCTCTCTCACTGCAAGCAAGGTATTCACCTCACCCTTCTCCAGCTCAGCATTCTCACCTGTAAAATTGAGATGCTGCCTACTTGCAGGCTATGACATTCAATCTGTTTATGTTTTGTAAAACACGCAATGCACCTCATGAGGAAAAAGCTGAAAGTATTTTTATGGAAAAAAATTTCTCTACACGTTTGTAAGGAAGAGAAAGAAATCCAAAAGAAGTCTGTTCCTCTGTGCTTGCATGACTCTAGTGGCTTTGGGCATGATCACACCTTTAACAATAACTTTAAAGTCAGTAAAAGTCTCTGAGAGTCTAAACTGATGTTTAAACTTAAACTCAATATACAGGTGTAAGTGCTAGGAGTACAAATGAGTTTTACAAGGTGAAATGCTGGACTGACCTTGAACATGAAAGCAAAGCCCTCACTATTAGCACAGAAAAATGTTAGATTCCAAGACTTCACTTGAGAAGCAGAACTAATTAGAGAAGATTAAGAGAAATGAGGCATGTAATAGCTGGAATAGGGCATGACTGTGGTATGAAAGGCTGAATCACTCGACCTCTCATCTAGGTCAAGATTTTAAAAACACTAGAATTTTTTTAAAGGCAAGTGACAAGTTTTGCAGATGTTCCTATGGCAGCTGAACGTTCATTACAACATTCAAGCTCTGTTCTGCACATAGGAGTTTCCCCTGTGTTAAGATTGTTTTCAGCTTTGATGTCAGGACACATTTCTGAGCATGGGGTCTTATTCAGGAACATGTTCACATTCCTACTGCTCTGCAGGGGGTCCTGAAGAGATAGTCACCAAGTCTGCACTAGAGTGGTAACACAGTGGAGATTTTAGATATTTTTTTTTCAAATTAAGCTAGTAACTGATTTTTCTGTCCATTTTTTTTTCAGAGTCTGAATTATACTTTGCAGTCTATTTCCTCATACTTTCCACTTTCCAATTTTTTTCTGCCACTAACTAGCTCCCCATAAACTTTAATGATCTTTTTATTACTGAATGGTAATAAAAGTTCCAGAATTGGTTGGACAGCACTTCTGATATACTCCCTGAAATGACTGCTTTACCAGCACTGTAGTAATGGCCTCAGCTAAACTGAAAATGGTTTACATAATGGTTCACATGGAATAGGCGGGGTTGGAAGGGACTTCTGGAGATCATCCAGTGCAACCCTCTTGCTCAAAACTGCATCACTAGAGCAGAAAGCTCAGCACCTATTACCTATGATACGACTACTGCTCAGAACTTTCCATAATGATTTCATAAAAATTCCTTATTTTCGGGAAGCCAGGTTTACTGTGAGCATGCATAACCACATGCCTGTGGTTAATGGAAGTGCTGGTGCTCATCAGTGATTGCAGAAAAGAAGCAGTCACCCATGAAGACCCAGAGTTATTCAGGCTGATTCAGAACCATGGTATGAAAGATGTGCAGGGTTAAAAGAAGACAGGAAAATGAGTCTCTCAGCTCTCTGGATGTTTGCAGTTATGTTAACAAAAGTAAGGAAGGGGTTCCCCTGTCTGTAGAAAAGTTGACACAGCATGTCTGAAACTGACATTTAAATAGCATTGGCAAGTTGTTGTTCCTCTAGAACAACATATTTCTATGCTAGCCCAAAGAAGAAATTATGCAATTCAGGATGCAAACACATTTCTGATTGCTGCTTATCTGTTACACAAAAATCCCTGTGAAGTGTAATAAGAGTCTCCATTTGCTTTTAGTAGTAACGAAGAGTGCAGTTCCCTCAAAGTTTAATTTAAGAGCTGGGATATAATGAGCAGAGGTCATTATTGCCAGCCAATCAAATTGTTTAATTAAGATTAAAGAATGTAGTCTTATTTCTGATGCATCTCAAGTATCTCAAAAGGCATAATTCTCCATCTGCTTGAAAAGAAACCACTCTTGATTACAATCACAGACTTCTTAGGTAAAGCAAAGCCACACTGGTCCTGACTGGACATAGCACAGCAGCATCTTCACTGAAATGAGTGGACTTACAAAGTTAAACCAGAATAAATACAGCTGAAATCAACTCTGCTGAATGCTACTTGTGGAATATCACTGGGCAGTGAGAATGCTTACAGAGTTCTGTGCGAACAGAAAGTGGCCATATGAATCTATGAACTGGTGGGCACTTCCCCAAACAAAATGCAGTATCTGAAGGAGTGTTTATGTCTTTTAGGCTATAGTAGAAGTGATGTAGTAAAAGTAGATATGTTTTTGTTCTGCTGTATGCGCAGAACTGAATCTCCTTCCTTTCTTACTTCTTTCCATCACTTGTCAGATCATTAGGTCAGTCTGTTCACTTCAAAAATTTTTATCCAGATTCTTCAGAGGTGTTCAGTGCCAATCCTTCCTTCTCCTGTTTAATCCCATGAAAGTTTTGCTCCACACACCTCTCAATCTTGTCACTTCACTACCATGGACAGTGGTCGAAGTTCTGAATTGTCTACGTGGTCTTCAGGAAATTCAATGTTCTTTGGAAACAGCCTTTTGAATGTGAAAATAGCAATTGATTTTAGTCACTTTACTCTTCTTACACTTTTCCATTAGCTCCAAAATGGGTAGATGTTAGACTAAATTGAATCAGACATTTAAGACATACTCAAGAGAGAACAGAACAGATAGTTCTTGTTATATCAAGCAAAGGGTGTTTTTACATGGACTGAGACTTGCAAAATGTTCAGTATCATTAGTAGTGAATAAAGAATTATGAAAGTCAGCTGTGTTTAATGTGAGAGAAGGGATGGGTTTAGCTAGAAAGTCTGAATTGGTGGGTCCTACAAAATGTTGCCCAGATACTTTCTTTGTGCAGTTGCATTGTAGAGGCACCTATTTGCTTTCTGCTGTCATGATATATGCTGCTCCAAATACATACAAAGATAGTGATCAGAGAGGCTCAGATTATCACTCTCACAAACACATTTTTCATATTTTCCTACATTATAAGATAGGAATCAAAGTGGAGCTTTACTTTCAACATTCTTTTAACTTCTGCTTTTTAGATTGAACAGGGACAGGAAGAGCCTACAGGGGCCTTACACACTTTCATCCCATTCAACAACTCTGATGTAATCTTTGATATATCAGTGTCATTCTCTGGCTTCTTCTCTCACTGTCATTGTGTATTTCTTTTGTTATGCAGCCTCTGTTTGCTTATCTTACAAGATTGGTGCCTTCTCTCTCTGTATCTTATTCATGAGGCTATCAAAGAAAGGTAAGGGGCTGCTGGCGAAGAGCAAGTACAGTTAGAGTTTCTTTACACTGTGTCAGCCCTCAGCAGTGTTTTTGCCCTTCTTGCAGCTCTTGGAGTCAGCAGACTCGAAGATCAACTATATAGCACGTGGCCGTGTCTTGGCCATTGCAATTGAATTGCATCTCATGTGGCCCATAATTAACATTTCCAGAACTCTGTATATAATTCTCAGCTCCAGTTTATTCTTCCACCCCGCCAAAATGGGATCAACAGCAGATTGCTGTGGTATATTTAGCATTGCCTGCTTTTGCATTTGAGAGACTCTGGAAAGATGCTTGTATAAATAACAAGGTATAGGTAGATGGGTGCAGACAGAACTCCTTTTTGCATGCTTTGAGCCAGCTCTGATCCAGGTGCCATTTAGCTGTATTAGCATGGCACAGTGTCTGATCTAACATGCTCTGCCTCTCAGCATAAGCTTGGATTCAGCACGGTGCTAATACAACTACGCCGTTTCTACACCAGAAGTGGCTGATGTCCAAGCAGCAGCAAGGCGATGCATATTAGTTCAAACATACTCTCAGGGGCTTCTTTCCAGCTGGTAGGAGGTTGGTGAGTTATACTGAAGATTTTTTGCTGATAACAGAGCCTGATCTCCTCTTCCAGCTGTGTGGACACTCGACTATGTTCAGATTCATAGATGGTTAGCCGTAGCAGGAGCAGTACCACAGCTGCTTTTTAAGTACTTACAAATTGCCACAAAGCTTAGCAAAACACATCTGAAGCTACTGCTGTATACAGATGTCTTTTCAAGGCTAGATTATTACAGTGAGAGTTTTGGATTCCCTGTCGTGAGTAATCTGTCAGTGCAGGGTACTTAAATTGTAGTTGCTTGGATCCTTGCAGACTGATGACCATCTATCTTTTTAAGTCCTTGCTTTGGCTTCCTGTCAGATTACGTTGTTTTCAAAGTCCTCTAGCTCACATTCAAAGAAAAGAAAGGTGTCATAGTAAATCCAGAGCTAGGGCCCTTCTTGTCGAACAAAGAGCTAATGAAGTGCTCTATACCATCCCTCTTAGAAACCCCAACAAGGAAGAACACGAACTGTCAAGGGAAGAGTGTGACCAATGTATGCTGCCTTTCATCTACTCCTATAGCTCCCCTGGCAGTCTGAATGTGAATTAGAGCAGCCCTGGGCTTAACTACTTCAGAGGGCAGTCAGCCTTCGGTAGTCTCACAGTACAGGAACATAGTGGTACCTCTCAGTAAGTGTCAGCAAAGGAAATGTCGGGCCATTGTGTCCACGGCTGAGTCCTTAGGTTGGGCTGTGCAGGTTAGTTTGTTTATCCACAATTTTGACCTCAATCATTGTGATTGAGGGCACTTTGAAGGAATGCATCCTGTCTGCAGACTGATTAATGCAATTAAAGATGCTTTGTCTGTCTCATTATTCAAGGAAAGGTTAAGGGAACAGAATTCCAGTATGCTCAGCCTTGGGCAAGCAAGCAAGAGCAGTAAAAAGAAGCAAGGAGTTTCTCCCCCAGGCATCCACCCAGGCCACAATTATTCAAGCACAGCACTTCCCAGCACAGAAGGATGCACCAGGCAAGTGCCCTGATCCTTAGTTGCTGGAGCGAGGACACTGTGTGCAACGGGTTAGCAGCCCATGCCCCTTTTCTACCCACAGAAATATTTAGCCTTAGAAATATTTCGATTTCTGTCCCTGCTGATAAGATTTCAGGCAGGCAGAAGCTGCCCTAACCCTGAAGTTGCAGCAGCAACTGCAGCCTTGCTTTGTTGATGCCTGGAGAGGAGCGTGTTTTGCTCAGCCTGGAGGAGTCCTTTAGAGCTCCAATGGCAGCTGCGTGGTGTGTGTGTCACCACGTGTCAGGCTGCCCGTGGAGAAGCGTTGTCAATTGAAGTATTTGTCAAAAGACAGAAGCAATTTTCTGTTGACCCATTTTATGGGTGAATAAAATATAATCAATATAAAGTAAACATAAGAATCTCATTGGAAAAAGCTTTATCTGGGTTAGGGGGTTTTTTGCTATTTGCTAGTGTGAGAGGGCTTTCATAAGCTGTGGCACTGTGAATGGCTGAGAAAACAGAAAAGTGCAGTTAAAACTGATGAAACATGTCAGTCTCTAAAACCAACAAATTAATCTGTAATATCAATCTAGAAAATAATATGCATCATTTATCTGCTTGCTCCCTATTGCCTGTGACTCTAGATGAGTCAATTAGGTCTAAAGGCTTCCCTTAGAAAATGTAAATACCAGGACCTTTTTCTTTTTTGGGCCACCACAAAGAGCAAAGGGAATAATCAAGGTTGCCTAGAGACTGAGGCATTGTCTAAATGATTTTATTAATTCTCAGATGTGAATTATAAACACACAAGAAGTAGAAGTATCCTTGAGAGGTCTTTGGCTGCAAACCCCTGTAGGCAGGATCAAAGGCACTTAAACTGCTGTTTCTCTTATTTATTAGAGGGAATGCAATGCATATTAGGAGTTAAGGAAAATGGACTAACGTATATCCTTTTATTACTTGGTAGTTGGCAGGATATATATGTACTTTTTCTTATCTTAGTGTTTTATAAATAAGTGATTTTTATTGTCATAAAAATAAAATGTTAAACTTCCCTTAGATGAAGCCTCCTAGAACACTGTTAATCATTAGTTGTTGTAGCATGTCCAGAAAAGCCACTTATCAGGAAATTCCTAGGAAACTCTTTATTTGCTTTGGTGCAGTAGGGTTCCAGTCTTGCATTGCCTTTTTATATGGAGTGAGAAGCTGGATGTAAAATTTAGGTTCAGCAGGCAATTCATGCTTTCCATTCCTTTCAAGTTTTTTGACCATGAAGATTATACTATTAATCCATTTATTAATTATATTTTCTTGCATTGTATTGCCAATATATCAAGTATACTCAAATTGCAAGAAAAAAGAAAAAGTGATTTGACTCCAAAATCTGGTAATCAAACTACATGATTTTTAGCATGGGGGGGACTGTCCCCATTGTAATGAGTGCCTTCAATAGCTGAAGTGCTTATTAAAAGCCTAGGGTACCAAATTAAGACTTGGTACTTGCTGCTTCAAAGAATGAGAGTAAACTATTTTCTAACTGAAATTTAGGCAACAATTTTGTTGGTAATGCAACAAACGGCGTTGGGTACAGGGCTGCCTTTGTTTTGAATAGCAGATAATCCCCAGTTGTGGTGCGGGAGGGCAGAGACCCATCCGCTTGCCCAGTCCAGCAGCTGTGCCTGAGCTGCCCTGGAGCCTCGGTGCCACCACAGCCCGTGGGACAAGTAAGGACCTGTGCTTCTCTGGGGCTCCATCACCTGAGATCTTCAGAAATCACCCCCAAGGTGGTGCTGACTGCCCTTCATCTGTGTAACACCAGCTGTGAAACAGCAGTTTAGACAATCTCTGGCAGATATTTATCTAACCCATTCATTAAAAAGTTCTGATATAGAGATTTAATTATCCTTCAATTGGGAAAGTTCACTCAAATCTTCCCTGCTGCATGTGGAATCTATTATTTTGCAGAGCCTGCCCTTCCAAAGGTCATAGGGAGCAACCAATCTCATCGTCTTCCTTGATTGCCATTCTCTTTTGTGTAGGTAAGACTGTAATCATGTCCTCCCTCAGGCTTCTCTTCCCGTGACCCTTTCTCATAGGGCACACCTTTCTAAATGTCTTCCTATTTCTGTTGTCCCTTTTCAGCATTTTCCTAATTGCCTCTTTCTTGCTCACAGCAGCACTCAAAGCTGGATATAGCCAGTACTGAATAGTGGACTGATTACTCTCCTGTGTCTTACATGTCATTTTCCTGTCAACACCTAACAGCAAAATATTTGCCTTTCCATATAGCTTTTCAATAGGGAAGTACTCAATTTGGCCATCAAGATTTGAGCATTCTCTAAACAGTGCTATTTTTTTCCTGAGTTTCCTCCTGCAAAGAGGAAAAGGTGTAGAGAGTTGCACTGGGACAGGACTCCCTATGTGTTCTAGGTTCATCAAAAGCCACACGGGGGGGAGGGGAGGGCTACTGTGGATAGCTAGATATAGTTGTAGACTTTGGGTGGAGGTACCTTTGAAAAGTTATGTATATATGAAAACTTTAGGTTTATGTCCTTTTCTTGTATGACAGGCTTTAACATTCCAGCACTGGTTTCTCCAGTACATTATTACTGATGCTGCACAACATATCAGTGTTTCAAGACCATGTGTGAGGTCTGTGCAGCTAGTTGAGCGTGAGTGATAAATGCCCTTTTGCCCAACCTTCTTTCTTTCCCATTAGACTCTTTCCTAATAGGTCATTAGTCACAAAAAACACCCACTCATAGAGTTTGATCAGTGTTCCTGCTACAGAATTCCCTTTCTATTCCTTATTCATTCAGTGTTTTATCCTGTATTGCCAAAATGAATGTCATTTGAGGGCTAAATTTTCAAAGATGCGCATTTCTTGCATTGTAATTTCTGGGTGACTGCTACAGGATGTGGGGAAATGTTTAACGTCCAGAGGTTCTCAGTGTTGACAGTTCCCATTTTACAAAGCACACAGCACAGAGGTAGTCTGTAACCTGGTAGTCTTGCTCTGCTATTGGAATGGTAGGTGTAGCACCTTAAGGATGCCTTGTAAGAATTTGAATTGAAAGGGTCAAATACAGGTGTGGTTGGGATGTTTTTAATGTCGCTTTTATGCAAATGGATCCATCTTGCAGAAGTTACTTCCTTGTTTAAAAATTATAGGGTTACTACTTTACATTCTTAGGATTTCATTTGATTCCAGAGATGGAGATGTTATCCATAATAAGATATATAAATGAAAAGGAAAATAAAAAAACATCACCCCTACAACTGGGTCAAGAAGCTGTTGCTTTAAACTGACGATGGCAAACATCTGAAAGATATTTCATTTTTTATATGATATAGATGCAACATATGACAACAAGGACAGACGGAAAGCTGTAGGGCTCCTGGTGCTTGTGCTCAGATGTTGCTGATTGTAGCTCTGACATGCACCATGCTCCACAACAGGCTAATGAGGATCGGCTGAAGTACTGAATCTGCTATGAACTCATGAAATGTGCGTCCAAACAATACTTTGCTGGAAAGCTACTTGCATCATCTGAGTGTGCATGAGGGATGAGCAGTATGAGCAAAACCACAAATCTCTTTATAAGTAGAGCTTTATTCCTAACACAGTAATTAAGCAGTAATTAGAAGTTGCATGAGTAATGGGAATAGTTGTGGGAAATTAAAAGATCTTGTCCACGGGGAAAAATCGCATAGTGCCAGCATCTCAGAGGGGCAGAAAAGGGGTGCAAGTAAAGCTCAGATATTTTGCTCACATTAACAGCAATCCCAAATTAAATTCCATTCTTAATTTATGAACACTTGAGGGAACTATTATGAAGTAAATAGTAATTTTTTTCAGCTCTGCTGAAAGGTCAGAGAATGAAGTCATTAAAATGGAGAAAAATAGTTTTGAAATTAAAATATTTTTTACTGTATTTTTGCCAAATGGAAAAGAAGATAATTCTGCATTAGTGATAGATAATCCATTGTAAAGCTTTTTTTAAAAAAAAAAAAAGATGAGTTGTTGGATGTTGGATTAAGATAAAAGATTCTGAACTTGCACTTGACTCTAGACAGAATCACTTCCAAAATCGATGCCTAAATATACCTGTATTTATCATAATTTCTCTTCCTCTGTTTCTTAAGCAACTCGTTGCCCAGAGTTACATGTTGGCAATTCCTGTTAAGCAATAATATGGCAGCAATTAGTTATCAATGTTCTGGATTTGGGACATGCTTCCTGTCAACTATTGTATGTAATGATTCATGGTCCCTCATACAGAGCTGACCATCTCTGGATGCCTCCCAGATTACTCTTCTGTAAGTAGTTTATTTGGTATAATTTGTGGAAACAAATTATGTGCACAAAACACTATATAAAACCAACTTGTATTGAGGGCTTTCATACAATACTCATAACCATGGGCAGAAGGCATAAATGAATTTGCAGATCTGTACCACTATCTTCACATGAAGGGAATGGGGAAGACTGCTTCACTGGTAGGGTCTCATATGATTGCAATTTCAGAAAAAGCCTCAAACTCTCTCTGTTTATAGAGAGTCCCTAGAAAAAAATAATTGGTTCTGTGCAGTCTGACATCTTCATGTTTTGTGTTTTGGAGATTGCATTAAAAAAATGCGGGTAATTATTAAAAAGATATATATGACTACATACAAGTTATTATTATAACTATAAGACTTAAGCACCTATGGGCTGGAGAAATTCTTTGGTATATAAAGTAATGACTGGCAATGGAAAGATAACTAGTATATTTTATCTGATTTAATTTTGCCCCAATAAATAAAATCTACTAATATCAGCAAAACAGAAATTTCCAACAGAAAAATAGGTACAGGATAATTAAGAAAAGAAGGTACAGTTTTCTTTTAACTGGTTCATAGCTCCATTGGTAAGCCAGTGTGGGAACTAAACAGCCTGTGGAATATGTGTTTTGCAGAGCCCCAAAAGACATGTAACACATGAATTTGGGGCTAGATTCTAACAATTTGCCCGCATCTTTCCACAGGCTTGCTGTGTTGTAGCATAGTTATGGTGATGATCTCTGTAGTGATGTCAAGAAGACAGAATGTGAATTAGGATAAACATTGCCTGACAGAAGAGGAATCCTGTCCCTGGGTGGGTGTAGCCTCCACACCTTCACCAGCAGCATCTCTTCACCTCAGGGATATGACAGCAGCAAACATCAGAGCAACCTGATGGATGCTCTTGCCCCAAGGCAGGCCAGTGTATAAACAAAGAGGCATCAAGGGGTCTCCAACAGGCTCCTTTTTTCTGTGCTAAGAGAGCACTAAGCCCACAATCTTTTTGGAAATGTAACTTTGCAGGGGTGGAACTACACCTGTTCTTTTTTTATCAGCACTGGTCACCTCAGGAAAATGGATAAGCTGAAAAAAGTTATATGCAGGTATATTTTTGGAAAGGCTTTGCTTCTAAATACTATTTATTTCCCAAGTTGTTTAGAATAAATAATTATAAGGAAGACTTTAAGCAAAACCTAAGACTAGAATCCTTTGGGCGAAGACAAGTCCAGTAAACTGGTTTTAAAAATATAATGGCTGATATAACTGTTAAAAATATCAGGTCATCTCTGTTCTGTTTGATCCTCAGCTTTTCTGTCTTGGTCTTTCTCAGCTTTATTTTTTAGGTAAGGAAATAATTGCAGTCAATTCTTCTGCTTCTACTTCCGTTTTATCTGTTCAGTTATGTTTTTATTAACAGAAATTGTTAGCAGTTTCAGATGGCATACAAACTTTCTTGAGAGAAAATACCTATCAAGATCATTAAATACACTGCATCAATAGATACAGATATGGTCCTGAGCCTGATTCTGGCCGCCACTGTAGCTGCTCCATCCTGGTATATCAATTCGTATCACATCAATTTGCAACAGCCACAAATCTACCTGAGAAGGAGAGTCCTCCAAGACTGAAAAGCCTCTTGCTTGAGACTGGCCATATGGCCATAACCCAGGGAAAACTCATGCCACATCTGAAATGTCTTCCCAGCCAACTGTGCTAAGGAAAAGGCACAAAATGACATACAACTACTTTTCCCTCCTTTAGCATTCTGCATTGAGCAGAGCTCACGCAAGGTCAAAGCCAAAACTTGTGTTTATCTTCTTTTTTAACTGACTCTTGTGGGGCTTTTTCCTTGTTTACATTCTAGCAATGCTTTCTTTGTGCATGATTTTTTTTAATGTGACCCTTTTAATTGTATAAGCACTTAACTTTTTATTCCCTTTCCCAAAGCTTTTATATTTTGTTCTAATTTGCCTGCCTCATGTATAAATGAAATTTTCTTAACTAACACCATTCCTGTTACTTTCTTTTAATTAGATAGCAGACTGTCTCAGACTTTCTGGCTGTTCATGATACAGTACACAGACTTTAAAAATTGCTTTTTAAAAGTGAAAAATCCATTCTCTCTTTTTTCAGGATATGTCCTGTTATGAGTTAATTTAGAAAGAACATTTTGGCTTCCCTGATTCACATCAGTACATCCCCAAGGAAGAAAACTACGAGGATAAAACAATGTTTCTATGCCATTCTGTATTTTTTCCTATATCTTGAAGTGTTTGGGTTTTTTTCAGTGCTGGTTGATCCAACTGCATCTGTTTGCTTTTCAGCCTTTAATTTATGTTGGGCTGTAAACTGTCCAAGTAACAATTTGAGTGATGCAGCAACAGAAGGTGACCCAGATTACACAACACTGTACGCTAATGCCAAGTCTTCTTGTTTAATGGCAGCTGCTCAAAGCTTTGTCTTATTGTGATTCACATTCAACAGACACAAATCAAACAGCCTCCTCAGACAGACACACATCCTGCCTGTCTTCATTTTAAACATGTTCAAGAGCTACTGCTTTTCATAAACATATATCAGCCTCACCAGCTGAGGCCATTTAGCCTCCTTGGCTTGTATTTACTCCCAACCATCTGACAAAATTATCAAGAAAACCCATTGTGACTTCCAATATCTTGCATACTTCTGTTTATGTGGAAGTTTGCCGAGAATATTTTCTCTATAAAAATAGTTGGACTTTTATACTCCCTCATAATGGAGATATTTAGAACACCAAATATATCACAGTTGTTTAATAACTGATTTCTCCAGAGGTTGTAATTAGAAAAGCTTATATAAAAAGGCAATGGGTGCTACTAAAATACACAACATGACAGCTTTAGTAAAGGATAAATTAGTGTAAATTTTAATCAGATATGTTTAAATTTACTAGATGAATGGTATCAAAGTGCAGACTTTAAAGTATAGGTACAGTTTTAACAGAACATTTTATTGCTGTACTTTCAATATGTGAAGCAATGTATTAAAAATGCTTTCATTATTTAAAAAAAAAAAGTTTAAGCATGACGATCAGGAAAGCTATCATGCAATGAGTTCATACAACTTAGTTTCATGGACCAAATCTTTTTGGCATCTCCATCAAATTTTTAAAGCCTTCTGACAACACAAGATTCCTGCTAGAAGTGCATGTCTAGCCATCTACCCAGAGGACATGTCAGAACAATAAGAAAAAGAGCAAATCTTACTTTTTAAATGGATGAGCAGCAAAAAACTGAGGTAGAAGATGAGTAGAGAGTTATTTCTTGAATGAGCCATATTCATCTTGATAGGACATCCTCTGCCTTGTCTGTTGTCCAAAGGGCTGGTGCTGATCCTCACTGCTTTCTCCTCATCTCTGAAACTAAGGTAATACCCAAAGCATACAGTCCCCTACAAGCCATCTTTGCCTGTGCCCCTCATATCAGCCTGTTCACTGCAAACCTACAGACTTTGATTCAAAAGGCAGTTGTGCTTGTTAAGGTTTTACTTTGGCAGGTCCGAGTGATTTTTCAAACCTGGTGCAGATTTGTCTGCGAGCTGGACTGGAGTCTTTCCCCAGCTTTCTGCTGCAGAACTGTGTCGTGAACAGTGCGCTGTGCCTGGCTGATACCACACAGCAGATACGGCACAGTGCTCTTTTAATCTTTCAAAATATATCACTCATTATCTTCTAAAGACCTCCATTACATCACATCCCTTCTGATTCATAGTATAAACACTTTATGCTTTCTTGCATAAAAATGCAAGTCAGCTAATAAACACTTTGTTTTCTGCATTTTTTTTTCTGTATGTTACCTCATTATGAAGTAAAAACATGAAACATCCCCATTCTCACTCTTTTTGTAGTTTGATATTAGCTGGTTCTCTTCCACAGTCTTTTGGTTTTTGTATCCACTGGATTTATTTACTTTTGCTGTCACTAAAAGGAGCATAATAATTGGGAGCTGGCACAGGTCCTTTGAGCTTTATTGGGTTGTGTTGTAATTTTGAACTGCTCATAGAGGAACCTTTCACTTACAGATTCAGGAGATGCCTCATCTGTTGATTACATCTCTGTTCACAGATATTAAAGCCTTGGCCTGGTCTAGCAGGAGGGGAAGGGAAGGAAGGCAGTGACAGGCCCAGCAGCCATGTTCAGATACTACCATCCCAGTACAAACTTTGGCCTTTTGGCACCTTACAAACCCAGGCATTGTTAAGTATGTATGTTTACTATGGGTAAACTATACCATAACAATGATTGCTGTAGTATCTTTCAGGCTCTGAGGCCAAGAAAGAGATAAGCTGCCTTTTTGGCAGTGAATCTCCCCTTTCTACCATCTTCACTTCTACCAGCCTTTCCCACCCTCAGTGCTTCCCGCTCGCTCTCCTTGCTGCAGTGCAGAGACCAGGTGTTCCTAAGCCCAGGACCAACCCTGAAAAATCTTCTTGGCCATTGCTACGTTATACTACTGTAAAACAGCTAATACTTAATAAATTTGGTACTGTCTTTTGTCCTTCCTGATTCAGTAGATCTTGATCCCCAGTTTAGGAAGCCTTTGATAATGCATTTAACTTGACATGTACACTTAACTGAACTAAGCACAGACTTAAAATCCGGCATATGCTTAAGGCCTCAGGTGAGTAGGGAGCAGACTATTGATGTCAACATGAATTTAAGAAAGTTGTTTATAATGGGTAAGTACTTTCACATCTACTCTTTCAGCTCAGTGCACTGAATAATTTTAAAATTTCTCCTGCTGCAAGGCCCTTCCTTCTTTCCCACCTCATTGATGCGCAACTGCACTCACCCACTGCTAACCTTGTGGCACATCTTTTCAGACCCTCTTTTGCTTCCCCTGGCACCAGCAGCTCTATCGCCTCTGCTTCTCGGGAAGCCTCCACCTTCCCGCAGGCTGAGCCCTGACCCGGGAGCCTCCAGCTCCTCTGAGCCCCCTCGCTCCATGCGCCGTTCTTCAGGGGGCTTCAAAGAGCCCTGGTCTCTCCGATGGCAACCCAGCCTGGAGTTCCCAGTCAAATGTCATGAGTTATGAATAGGACGATGAACTGGGTTCCTAGCAGAAAGTACTCAGATAACTATAAAGTTAAATATAATTAAATGGCTAATTGTATTTTTCAGCTCTTTCTCTTTTAGTAATCAGCTTTGTTTTATATGTACATTTATAGTTGTTTGGATGTTTTCCTCTCCTTGCCATCTGTCTATTTAGTTTCTGTTTGAAATTATCTAGTAAAATATGTAAGCATTACAACATGAAAATACTATTCTGCCGTCTGGGAATTCTTGTGTTGGGCTAAATTATGCAGTTGAGGTCAGTGCTGATTGCCTGCTTTAAGTGCATTATTATTTAAGTTTGTTACTATATAACTTACTTAGAACAACAACATTTTCCATTATAGTTTTGAACAATTTTTAAATTGTTTTTGTGGAATTAGTCTCCATTAACAGGAATTTGATATGTTGTCTTACGGTGGTTATAACTGCTGATTAAACTAATTTCATCTTTACTAGGCAAACACTGTGTACTAATCTAGAAGTTTAAGGAAGAAGGCATACTTCCAACAATTGTTAGAATATATTTGGTCTGAAGACCTACAGATTCAATATACCAGTCAATTTAAAAAAAGAAATCCTTTGAATATTCAGAAATAGAGCCAAAATTCTAGATAAGAAAATATGAAGTTTTCAACTCTGAGGAATATATGGTAAGCACTGCAAGGAAGTAGTCACATCTATTAAACCTTGATATTTTTCTGAAAGTTACACAAGTATATGTAAAAATCTGTGCTCTAAGCAAACTTATCAGTCCTCAGACATGAAGATACGCCACCGATCTGAGAATACACCTATAGTGTGTAAATGCATGTGTTGACATTTGAATTAAATAATCTGCCAAGTAACTCTGTGGTTATTACAAGCCATATAGCAAGTGTATGAACAAACCCTAGGTCTTTTGAAAGTTATTAAAATGTAATTGCTTTCAGGATAGCCAAAAAAGCTGCTTTTTCACCCTGCTTGAAACTTAGCTCTGTATTTCTCAATGCCTATTTCAAAAGTTTCTTCTTCTTCATGAGCTATTCATACCCCAGAATTTAACGGGGAGCAAACTAAATTAACTTATCACTGCCCCAGTTCCTTGAAGTTGCCTACAGGAGAGGGTTCAAATTTTTGCAGCACTGGTCCTTCATGAACTTCATTTGTACGCAGTGAAACATAACATCTAAATGTAATTTCCATAATTTCTCAGTACAGCTTAGCTTTGATGAGATTCTGTAGTCACGTAAGTCAGAGGCTATGCCATTTTCTCAGGGAAAAAGGGTTTGTGTTGCCATTTTCTTTCACTTAAGTGCTGCCTTTTTCCGTTCTGATTGCTTCTTTGCAATAATTACGCTGTGGTATGGTATCAGACTATGCTAGTCAGTGTCGCATCTTCTAAAATATTTTACTGCAGCTCTGGCCAACAAACTTCATTATCTAACATCTTTTGTTGCCTGATATACACATGGTTTTTAACTTTCAGATGACAGCAGTACTAATTAACTGTGTATCTTCTGCCTCTCACTGCTTGGCATGTTGTTTTCTGATTGTTCGATGTTGCTCCAATTTAAAGTGCAATTTTTATTGATGCCACCCTGTGCCTTCTAGGTCAAATTCAATTATAGGTGATTTTCTTAAGTAATTGGTATTTCTTTTCCAGTCTGTAAAATGTTACAGTAGTTTTAATCTAAACTATGAAATGAACAGAAATTAGGATAATTAAATAATTCATCTAAAGTGTAAAATTCCCTTGAGAGTGGAAGATGTGAGTTTACAAAGTGCTTGTTGCTGACTAACCTGAAGCTTTTATTAAATCCTTTTTGTTCGCTAGCAAATAAAACACTGGTAATTAGTCAGGAGCAGGTGGGTGATTTCATGCAAGAGTAGAAGAGTGACTGAGCTAAAGATAACATTGCCTAAAGAGGTTTTGGATATGCAAAAGTCAGCTGGACAAGGTCCTGGGCAACCTGCTCGAACCAAACCTGCTTTGAGCAGGTAACTGGACTAGAGACCTCTAGAGGTCCCTTCCCACCCACATGATCCTGTGATTCTCTGAATATAGCATTAGATTTTCTGCACAAGCTCCAGCCTATATTAGCTCAGTCCACAGTTTTGTATACCTAATGCAGAAAGCTTCTGTTTTGTAAAATGGTGCTTGTTTTTTCCTAGGGTCTTTGGCTTTTGTTGCTAGCATTCAGCAGTGCTCCTTGTTTATATCTGCTGTTAGGTTCTTGCTGAATTTCATCATAGATGTGTGCCATTGTTCACCATTGGGAGAATTTCGTTTTATGAAAAACCATGGAGCACGAGAGCATGAAGTCACTCAGGTCTGACATTATGTTTTGGGCATTAAAATACATTCTTAAGTATTTATTGAAAACTCAAGACGATGGAGTTTGCTGGAACAATGGACCTGACCAGATCATCTTCCTGTTTATGGTTCCTGTACCCTCTTTATGAAACAGCTCATAGATAGCATACTTTTTTTAGCTTGTAGCTCTTTGGGTAAATATGAACGGACAAACCAACGGACAATAGACAAACCAATGTGAATATAGGCTGGCTAAACAGTGCTGTGGATAGAGAGCTGTATTGTAACAGGAAGTTGTTTACCTCCTTAACAAGACTGCTATAGATCTATTTCTATTTTAATTAGACACCTTGCAACAAGAACGACTATGTGCATTGATTTCCCACAACACTTGCAAAGTTAAGTGCCTACAAGAGACAACTGGAAATTCCCTTGGTCCATGTTTTTCCATAGGTAAATGTTTTATGATTATATTTAACTTCTTATGTTAGTCTGCAAATATTACTTTGGAGCTTCTTTTTCTTTGTTATTAGGATGTTCAAATATTTTTTTTTCCCCTTGAATTCTTGCTTTGCTCTTTTTATTCCTTCCTTAGCCTGCGTAGCACTTCAAAGCAGAACATTTTCTTCCAGAAGACCCAGTAGAGCACAAGCTTCCAATTCTTCCAATTTGCAGATTATAAATGGTTTTATGAAACTGAAGGGCTGTACATGAAAATGTAAAATTATTTTGCAAGATCTGCCAAGCCTATTGCTTCCTTAAATGTAATATACTCTTTGAAATTATGACTACTTTACTGCTTCCCCATGTAGCCATTTTCCTGCTAAGTAATGAGGGTTTTCTACCTGCTAACCTAAAATATAAATTTAACCAGCAATTACAGAAATGTTAAGTTGATTCACTCAGATATATCTAATTTTGGACATGATAGAAATGGTGTGAGTGATAACCCAGGCTCTGCTTCCAACTGTATTTTCAACCACATGAATTTCAAGCAGTGTTTGCTAGCACCTTGTACTTCCTCATGGTCAGGTACTAGTTAAGGTACACACTGTTCAAATTATTTCATTCCTGTCAAGGAGTTTAAGCTGTTTGGTTTTTCATATGAAGTCTCTCCAGAGTATTTTACACTTAGGCAAAACAGGATTCCCCTGGGACCTGCAGAACTCAATAGCATGTGATTCACTTATCCTCATCTTTGATGAATTTTTGTGAAATAACATGTTTTTACTGTATTATGTGTGGTTGATATCACCAGGGAAGCAATTCCACTGTCAGATGAATGCTAGGTCAGGCCTTGTCAATGCAGATGAAAATTTGCTATTAGTATTCTGTACCTTGCTGCTAATGAACCGTCTAACCAGGAAGTTTCTGTCTGTACCTATAATCTTGCTGTGAACATCAAGGTTACAGGAGTGCTTGGCAAAATGAGGCAAATACTGTGTTTTTACAAAAGCACTGATATATTAAGTGCTGAACAGATTGTAAATTTACTTTTTACCTCTATGCTTTCCACTACAGCAGAATAGACATGTTAACAGACTTACAAATCCTCTTCTAATTCTCTTTTTTCTTTCCTTCAGAATGGGATAATTCATACACCAAACCAGAAAGTCCTAAAATTGTAAGTATTGGAACTAAATTGAAAACCCCATCTGTTTCAGAGGAGATACTTGTATAGGCAAGCAACAGTTTCAAAGATATTTGGAAGAGATTTAAGCTAGTATGTTGCATCCTTTCACCTGATCAATACTAAGTGGTTTCAGAAGGAATTTAGACACAACTCCAGCAGGCAACTGTGTAGAGGAGGAGAAAGAGCAAGAATCAGGAAGGCAGGATTAGTAACCAAGGTTGCTTGATTTTAACACACACTATGTATGTAAACATTGTACTTTTGGTAAATACTGTGATTGTTCCACGGACAGGGCAGGATAATTAGTCATATGGAGAGGCTGGGAAGGATGAGATGGCTCTAAAACTGTTATTCGAATTCTGGTCTTCGGAAATACCCTGTGTTGAGAAAGCTGACAACCTACTTGGTTTCACAGGCTGAGCACTGGGCTGGGGGCCAGGAAACAAATTTTTTCTCCAGTTCTGCCTCACTGTGCTTGCAGGTGAGGCAAGCGACATTTGTTTGCAGTGATAAATCATTCTGAGGTACTGCAATTTGCAATAGAATTGCCAAACACAGTACTTATCAACAAGTAATATTTGTAATGGGCTAATAGAGAAGCTTCTTAATTTTTCCTGATCTCTAATATCCCCTATAATTTTTTTTTCCTTTTCTTTATTCAGTCATTGTATTGACTGTTTGTGACAAGGTTTGGAAAAGCATCTGACAATTTGGAGCTCTTTGATTTGTAGGTTTCCAGTTGAAGGATGTGACTTCCAGAAAGTGCAAAGCAAAAATTCCCTGCAGGCCTCTCTGAAGTGTCTCAGTGTGGGTCCTGGCAAGTACTAAATTCCTCCTGGAAATCTTAGCCTCTGTGCTAAAGTATTAGATAATGTTATGCGAACAATAGGTAACAGTAAGTGCCCCAAAGGGATATCAAGTTCCTGCTAAGTATTGGTTAAGCCAGCATTCATCTTAATGCCAATGCATTTCTTAAAGGTGACAGTTTTGTACCAAACTAAATCCTGAAAGATTGTCAGTTTGAATTATATTGTTCACAAGGTAAAATGAAATATTCTGGCTTCCAAACTTGTGTTGATTCAGAAAATTTCACACCTATTTTAATCACTGGTGGTGATACTGACCTCAGTGAAGATAACATACATGTTGACATGATGTCACCATGTTCCCATGCCAGTGAAAGGAAAATGTCCCCTGGATGGAGATGGCACAGCTTGATCTCTAAGCATCATGTTGGATGTGAGAGGGGAAAAGTGTGGATGTTACTGCTGTAATTGATTTATATTCTGTTAGTATCCAGAGGGTCCCTTAAATCACCAGGTGGTTTGTTGCTGAATTCAGTTGCTGAACTGCATCTTAAATTTTGTGTGCGGGCATGCTGAGGTCTTTGCATAGGATGAATTTCACACAGCGCTTTCTATTTAACTGGATATCAAGACTTTTTGGCTTTTTTTTTTAAGTAAAATAAGGCATTTTTATAGTAACTTCTTCCAGTACAGTGAAAGCCTGGGTGAACATGATTGTTGTGCATGGGAAGCTGCTGAGAGGTCTTGTCTTAGCACCCAGATTTGGACTTGTCGTGGTTTAACCCCAGCTAGCAACTAAGCACCACGCAGCCGCTCACTCACACCCCCCCGGTGGGATGGGGGAGAGAATCGGAAGGGTAAAAGGGAGAGAACTCGTGGGTTGAGATAAGGACAGTTTAATAATTGAAGTAAAATAAAATAGAACAGTTAAATAGGTAAAGCAAAAGCTGCGCACGCAAACAAGGCAAAACAAGGAATTAATTCGCTACTTCCCATGGGCAGGCGGGTGTTCGGCCATCCCCAGGAAAGCAGGGCTCCATCATGCGTAACGGTTACTTGGGAAGACAAACGCCATCACGCCAGATGTCCCCCCCTTCCTTCCTTCCTTCTTCCCCCAGCTTATATACTGAGCATGACGTCATATGGTATGGAATAGCCCTTTGGCCAGTCTGGGTCAGTGCCCCTGGCTGTGCTCCCTCCCAGCCCCCGCCCCCCTCCCCCGTGCACCGGGCAGAGCACGGGAAGCTGAAAAGTCCTTGACCAATGTAAGCGCTACTTAGCAACTATTACCATCGACATTGTTCTTATCCTAAACCCAAAACACAGCCCCATACCAGCTACCAAGAAGAAAATTAACTCTATCCCAGCCGAAACCAGGACAGGACTTTAGCACCAACATTCACCAAACATAGTTTTGTGGGACTCAGACTTCTAAATCTGAGCCCCTGAGATTCTGGGGTACAAGAATTTCCAAGCCAGCACTTATAAGGTGGTTACCACTATCAGAGAAACACCATTTTGCTATCAGAAACTGCATCTTCAATACCTTGACTATAAGCAAGCTGTTTTTTCCCATATAGAAGCACCTACAGGAAAAGGTGTGTTCACAGTAGCAAACAAGAAGTCCTTGCAGTAGCAAACAAGAAGTCCTCACAGCAGCCACCATCTGAAGGCCTGTACATCTTGCAGGAACTCCTTGTGCCAGCAGGGTAAGATTTCCTCTTAGCTTTCAGCTGCACTCAGAACTAAGGATGTTAACCACTGGTGTGGCAGAGCAAAGAGAAACTCCATATCCCCATAAGACTTTTGAAGTACTTTTGCTTCAGGTCCTCAGCTAACCTATGGGAACAACTCACATGCCTGAAGAACAGCAAATGCTGAGCTCTTTTGAAAATGTAGTCCTGAATGTTGCTAAATGGTAGAAATGAACTGTAGACTAAAGACACAGCTCATACAGCTCACTCTTTTCTTAAATAAGATTAATCAGAGTGAATTAAACAGTCTCTGGCAGCATCTGACTACTGAAGAATGGATCAAACATGAGCCATATTAACCTTGAACCCCTCCACTCCTGCAGCAGCAAAGTCAGACTTCAGTATTAATTGAATGAAGTAGATCAATATAACACGTCCTTATATAACACTCCTTTTAAATAAGGTGGGAAACCAATAACCCAAAAGTAAATAATTACACCAAATTTCATTTTGACATGGTAATCGCAATCGGCTAATTGGTCAAGAAATGGAATTAACTTTCTGAAGCCTGGGCATGCAGAACTTACTGTATTTGCTGTTCATTACATTGGAAATAACTAGTCTAGCAGACTGCACTGGTTGTGGTCACTTAGTGTGGCTCTCTAACAATTTGGCATTTCTTTAGGACCATATCCTTCTATGTGTCAGAAGCCACACTGATTCTGAAAATAGTGTTGCACTTGTAATTCAAGACAGGAAGAAAAATTTTTTTATCTGGCCAAATTTGATGCAAATCTGACACGTTCTCCAGCAATAATAGGAGACAAATTTATCCACTCACATTTATCATGAGCAAAAGTAAGTTCAATTGTTTTGGACTGTATGCCACTGTAAATGTGAGAGCTGTTTTCCAAAAACTGAGCAGGAATACGCAGTTAGATGGTGGTCTCTCTTAACCACCCAGTCTTTGAAGTGGAGCTGGCAAGGAATTTTTGGAGCCTTTTAGAAGGAAGAGGGTGGGGTTTTGTGTTTTTTTGTTTTGTTGTGCTTTCTTTTTTAACTTTCTTTTATTTAAAAATTGCTGGGAAAAAATGTTTTGACAATTTCAAAAGGTATCACCTTCTTGCTTTTTTTTGTTTTTTTTTTCCTTTGGACAAGTTAAAATTATTTTAAAGTGTTTTCAAAAGTTTGAAAGCTAAATTAAGCTTCCTCCAACCAAACCTTTCAACTAATCCAAGCCACTTCTTATATCAAATATTTTCAAGGTAATAAACAAATAGTAAAGATTTCAATCTGTGGTTTGGTTTGGCAAAGGAAAATATTTTCAGAGAAGAGGAAAGCATTCTCACTCCCAGCTTTACTTTGAAGTCTCTTCTCCCTATCTTAATTCAAATAAAATGCACTAGTGTAAGCAGAATTCAAAAAACACTCATAAGAGGAAAAGCAATAGTGGATCTTTAGTATGTGAAGGCACCCAAGCAACTGTCAGCCCTTTCACCACTGAACCCAACAGTTCTTGGAGCACACACGGTTATTGTGGCTGAGATCCGCGAAGCTGCTCTACTGTTAGCAAATGGACGTGAGGCACAAAAGTCAACTACAGAAAAGGATATGAGCGAGCATAACTCCTCCAGAAGGAAAGTCACTAGCCTTTTGTTTAGAAGGGTTACAGTGCTCTATCAATTTTTCCTAATAAAGGACAATTAATTTAAGAACTGGTTCTTCCTTTCAGCTATTTTTACTGGAAAAGCATGCTTCTTTCTAAAATGAAATAACATTAATCTTGGAATAACAACCAGCCACACCAAGAGAGACATGTAGAACTGATCATAATGTTGTACTGAAATCTATTGAAATGGGTTTAGCTCCAGTGACACCCCAGGCAGCAAATTGGTTTTGTTCATTTTTTAATTTGGGAAGGTCATTGTTACAAGGTGACTGTTACAGGATTATTTCATAGTGTTACACTTTGGAATGACTACAAGAAGACATTATCCTGGGATTGCATTTATATTGACATTTTACTAGCTCAGTTGTCATTTAGTTGTTGTTATGCTTTTTATTTTGGTTAGTATGATTTTTTTAAATAACTTTCCTGCAGAGATTTCTTGTACAAGATTCTTTGCTGGCTATTTACGTGTATTGGATCACTAGCAAAGCAGAATTAATTCTGTGTTTCTGGGGTTTTTTTAGTTAAACATTTTTCTTCTGTGCTGTGTGCTTGCACAGTGCATGATCTAACCACTGCTTTTTTGACTGGAAGCAAGTTTATCTTGCTCTAGGTTTTTAATAGTGGCCTCAAAGCATAATTAATTTACTTGTAATCTGCCTCTTGATATCAGAATCTAATTATATTTTCTTGGGAAAATGTTGTAATTACTATTCAAATACAATTAAGAAATCAGATAATGAATGTCACCTAAAATAAAAGATGGTCCTGAAATTCTCACTTACACTATAGTGATTCTTCAGAAACAGATATAATGCTTTCATTATGGAGTGTTTCTTTCTTATAGTGAGCAGTTATACAGAATGTAAGCTTCATAACTGCAGCCTTTCATCCTGAACTGTAAGTAAACTGGCAATGCATCATAGAATATGTACATTGGGTTCAGGCAAATGAACAATGACAGATAAAAATGCTCATATAACCCTAAAACACCCTTCAGTTTTTACAATCGGGTGTCTTTGGGGAAAAAATGTATTGTAGATTATATATACCTTTAACTTTATAATTCAAAACAAATAGCATCTACAAATTATATGGATAGTGATTAGGGAGAGTACAGAATAGCATTTTAATCTCCTCCTACACCTTGAAGCATCCTGCCTCTCTAGCAGAGAGATGAATTTTGATTGCCTGACAACTGTAACCATGTGAAGGTTCATCACAAAGGGAAGGAGAAGAGCTCTGGAAAGCCTTGATAAACACTGAGCTGGTAGGCCTGACTGCTTCTAGCTGTCCTTATAATTGCATAGTGGATATTATTCGAGGACACAAAGGTTTAAAAGCTGCTGGTAATTTGTCAGTTTCATGCACTAACCTTCCAACAAAATACCATTGTTGGCCTTCTAATTTTTTACCCCATTCAGAAACTTCTATGCATTATACTTTATTTCTGAAAATGTCTTCAATAGCAAATGTTTTTCTTCTCTTAAATAAAAATTACTGAGCACATGGTACACAAATGTTTCTATATGCATATATAGCTGTATCTTAACCTGTGCACCAAATTCTCCTTTTTACTGGGCAATGTAAGCATTCTGCAAGTGTGTGACTCTATGGCTCAAATGCAAGTGTCTGCCACATCCAGCTGAAGCAGCCATCATTTGGCTCTGACAGCGTGAACAGAGGTGCTGTAAGTATAGCAGAGGTCTCTTCTGACTTGGCAAAGGAATTGCAGGTCAATGGGACAGGGAGGCGTGGGACAGAGCTGCATTGTGGAAAGATGCAGGAGATGGTTCTCTCCAGCAACACAGTTCTGTTTCATGCGTAATTCAAGGTGTCCAGGCATAAATAATCCGGTTGCATTGCACCATACCCTAAACGAGCTAGGCTGGATAACAGATGCAGGGCATTTAGCTCATGTGGAACTTTGTGTTAACATAGCTGGACTGCCTATAATACTAAAGAAGCTTTTAAACTTGGTAATTTGAATTGAGCTAGCTAGTTCAGTACTTCTTCCTTGTGTCATCACAAGCAACGCGTTCCTTGAGACCTTGGAGGGCCATGACTCAGTGTTAACCTGAACAAGAATGGACCGTGGCACACTCAGTGCTTCATTTCTTCAGCTCCAAACAATCCATACAGTAAACTAGTTAACCCCTCAGTACATCAGTCTAATACTATGTCAAACATGCTCTCAAGTTTCAAATAGGAGTTGAAAACTTTGTATATCCTTGCAATAGTACTAGATGAAAGACCTGGGATCTTAAGTGTAAATCAGTACAAAGCCTTCACCTGGGGCCTTTTATGTCAGAACTCCTAACTTCATATTTTCTATAAACTTGAAGAGAGAGAATGACCTTCAGGTTCCTACTGTGACAGAGAATATATATTAAAAGATTAGCATTTTTATGCAAAATGCAACTACTTTTTGTACGGGTACAAACCCATGAATGCCTATGGAAAGGATGGAGGGAGAGAGACCAGAATGGCTCTTACTTGTATCCTGTGGCCCAAAAAACAGCACCAGGTCTGACCATAATAAAACCCCAATTACCTAACCCTAGGGGAGGATAGCTGGCATTTCCCTCTACCCAATGATTTAATTGGGCCTGTCAGCCAGGGATAATTGGTTTCTGGTTGACTGAAAAAACTGACAGTGACATCAGCTCTCTGCTACCCTTCATTATGGAAATTCTTGTTGTATCGTAATAGGGCCTCAGCACACAGGGTGCTCCGGCAGCTTTTACGCGTCTCTTGTCATGCAGTGCAATGGAAATGCAGCAGTGTAAGACACAGAGAAACCTTTTCAAGCTGTTTACCCCATACATTTTCATCATACGAGGATTTTTGGGAGCCAAGATTATTTCTGTACAGGAAAGTCTGGGTTTGCTTGTTTTAGTGGAAATTTGATAATATTGTTGCAGTCATGATGGTCTAAGGCTAAAAACAAGGCAAGGTTTATTGGGAGAGGCAATACCTTTTATTAATAAAGCTGATATGGCTGGAAAAATAAAGATGATTTTGGGCATGTGAAGCCTTCTTGAGGTCATGTGCCCAAAGTTGGTCCAGTTTTAGTTCAGACGTCACATACACCATCTAAACTAATAACAGAGATTATGTTTCTCCCCCAATTCTTGCCTTGCTTATAGGAAAATACCTCTTTGCTGTGAGCAGTGTATTATTGCAAAATGTTTAATTTGTTCTATTGAAAGTATGGTCCAAAACAACAGAAAACTGATGTAAGTCCTCATTTCTTCGTTGCACAGCTTCAGGCAGGGGGTACGGTTTTAATTTACAGTGATTTTGTGATACTGCTTGAGACTTACATCAGCAGAGGGGAAGTCCAGGTATTTCTTCCACTGTTATTTTCTTTCATTCGGCTTTCCTGTCACTGTCCCTCCTTTCCCCTAAGCTGCCGAGCACTAGCGGATCAAGTGGAGCAGGTATGGATGACAGCACAACAAGCACTGGCAGGAATGTACACGGGCAATTTCTCTCTACCCAAGGACTTCTCCAGCTGCTATATTTTTCGAAGTGCAAGGGGAATGCAGCACATCTATGAATCTACCTGTAGAGCAAGCCTAGTACTGAGTTCAGACTTAACAAAACTTCTGTATTATTGTGACAGCAGTGAGTTGCTTGTTCCTGGCCCCTGCTATTTCACTTTGGGGCTGCACTGGAATAGCGTTCCAGAAGGAAATCTGCTTTGTGAGGTCTGTAGCCATAACAGCACTCTGCAACTTCCATGCTGCATTAATCCCCCAGAAAGAGGCAGCAATGGCCAAGATCATTGTTATTCAACCCATACCTGCTGATAGCACACTCAAGAGAACACAGCCCCAGCAGAGGTACAGTGCCCGCCCTTCCCTGCGTTAAGCTTCTTGGATGGAGTGAGGCAGGCTGATACAGTAAGAGTGGATCTGACCTCCTTCTCTACACATTTCACTTGCTGCACTTGAGAGAGGAGACAAGAGGAGAAGCCTGGATTCACATGCCAATCAACAGGATTCACATGCCAAACATCCATAATAGTATGACAAGCATCCAGTTGATTAGTGCCCCAGAGAGACCTAAATTGAGAGACTGGGGTGGTCTTTTCATGGCCTGTTTGAAAGAATTTCTTGGCAATGGCTCCAGCAATGGACTTTATTCAGCACTGTTGGCTAGAAAACTTGTTGGAGTCTCTAGACAATCTTATAACCCTTTCACTTCACAGCCTAATTTAAAACATTTGTATGTATGTGGTGACTGGCAATAAAATACAGAAAAATCTCAGACTAGAGGAAGTATAGGCTTTGTGGGTTCCTCCCTAGGTCCCACCCATCACTGACACATCTGGGATACAAAATGTATGAATGACAGCGTGGGTTGTATTTCAGCAGTGTCATACACTGTGAACCCATGGCAAATTAGCTCTAAAATTCCTAGAGAAAGAGACATTTACCTTAGATATATGTCATGGCCAAAGTGAAGGCAGCTGTTTAGAAGGGGATGTGAATGTTTATGCTACTAGATTTATAACTGGGTACTTACAGTGAACAGCTATTAAATAATATATTGGTAATAAATTGGAATTACTCAGCCAGGTCTTTGCTGTTTTTATGTAATTTTATTTTTGTTTGTTTGGCAGCTAAGTGCCTAACATCAGAGTTGATTCCCTATCAGCTTATTGTTTAAATTGTATTATTTGATTCAAATATCTGTCATTTCTAGTTTCACTGTACCTCAGAAGTGAAGATTTTGAGCTGGAAAACGAGTATTTCAAGATGAAACCGCCTTCTCCAACACCAAACCCTCTTGAACAAAGCTACTTCTTAATTTCCAACATTTCAAGAATATTTATTTGACAAATACATTATTTCTTGGACAAATCTAAACAGCTGCATTTGCAAATTATGTAAAGTCTCACATAGGTGAGCAAGTGCTGCTTCTTCGATTGATGCTGACTCTAATTAATGTAAAAGTCATCTTTTTTATGTGACAGATATTCTATTAACTGGCAAGAAAATTTAGCATGAATAAGCACTGGAACAAAAAGGATTAATATAGTTAAATTTTGCCTGTACCACTTTAACTATAAAAGCAGTAATGCTAAAAGAACCATAATGACCTGAGAGTTCAAGGACATTTTGTTTCCAGAGCGTAATTGTTGTAGCAATGCCAGCCATGGTAATGGATCACTTAGCATTGTATAATTTTTCTTTGAACTAAATCCTTCACGTAACATAAAACAGCAAAAGAGAGAAAGTGTTACCTAGGCTTGTGCTAAGTCAAAATGCCTGCTGAACTTGTAGACTCTGGCAATTAGGCTAGATGTAGATGCTTTGTAGACTGCCAAGAACCCATACAGTACTCAACGCAGAGTAAATAGTATCAGCAACAAATAAATAAAAAAATCAGGTAATTTTCTAGAGAAAAAAACCAAACCCCCAAAACAGAGAAGAAATAAATGGCACGGTCAAAGACATTGAATTTACTTCTTAAAGTGCAATGGGAAGAAAATTATGACGGGGCCAAAGTCCATGCTGCAATGCAGACATGCAGCTTCTGCTTTCTTTGTGGGGAGACTGGATGCCAACTTTGAGTTTTGCTGATGAAAGTAATTATGCCCAGAATATTTTTGTTTGGCCAGAATTCTTCACTTATTTACATCTAAGGACAAGCACTACGTTTGTTTTTAAATGGGAATAAATAGCTTCTACTAGCAATTCAACCTTCTGCATTTGAAGCATCTCCCAGGTATATGCAGAAAAACAAAATCTCAGAAAAAAAAATTAGGTATGTTGAATACCTGCATGAATTTTTCCATGCCAGGAAACGGGCATGGAAAATTCTGGTCCATGGCAATCTAGTAGTTACAGGCTGAAAAACACCTGAATCCCACTACAGTACAGTGACAACTAAGCAAGTCTCAGGCCTGTTCCACGGAACAGTTTCCTAGCTTGGTTACGCCCGCTGGCAAAATAGTTCTTATCAAGGTTGCATTTTCCGTACATATTTCACTCATGAAAACTCATAAAGCACATAGCTTTATACTTCCAACCTGAAGATATTTGCTGTGGTAACAGTCAGACCAAAGAAGACAGATACCTGCCTAAATGATGTTTTTATGAACTTGCTATTTGGATTAGAGTGAAATGTAAGGCTCATCTTAGAGTGCGTTGCGCTCAAAACTTCTTTTTTCCATGCAAAATCAAAATAGAGAGGCTTATTTTTATGGTTTATGTACAGCTTAACTATGAATCTATACAAATGAAAGTCAGGCAAGCACAAGCAATATCCTAAAAGACCAGATCCCTAATGGTAAGTAGATTTTTGCCTTCAGTGCAAGAAAAACATAGTAATGTTGGTTGCTCTATTATTACTTATTGATGCCGTCGTTTCACCACAGAAGTAATAACTGAAGAACTGATACTATTTAAAATTATATTTGAAATAATTGAATATTAAAATATAATTTTATTTTAATGTACTACTACAGTGAAAAAAAATAAGCTAAATAATTGTAGACGTCAATTAAAATGCATAAGAGGGCTGTGAGTACAGACAGTATAGCAACAATCAGAAGGTAATGAATGCTTTGAGAATTTTCAGTATTTTTATTGAAAAATGCAACACCTGGAAGTCACGCAGTGTTTATTATGCTAAGTGGCAACCAGTATCAATTTACAAATCATACGCACAGAGCACATGCCATGGAATAAAGTTTAATCCTGCATTAACATAACAGTTCTTCTTTAAAGCTCTTGGAAAAACAAACTCATTTTCAGTGTCATGTTGTCACTAGCAATTAGTTATCTTTGGAAAGCTAAAAATATAATTTAATAGAAAGATTAATGTCTTGTGATACGCTGATGAACTGCACCCCCAAGTGGATATTCGCCCGAGCCGCGGGGCACTCGTTGGCCTGCTGCCTTTTTGCCATCCGGGAAGCAGGAAAACTGGAAATGTCACAAGCGCGTACGTGAAGTCCTTCAAAATGCTCAAGTAAAAGACAAATGCAAAATAATATTACTGAGGAGAACTGTTGGCAGCTTGGAAATCCTGAGTTACTTGTAACGGACTGCTGTGTAAGCACAGCATTCCTTGCTTTTACTCAGCATTTTTCAGCACCGGGGCGAGTTCAGGCGTGTATACCGCGCAGCCGCTTCGCGGCGGTGCGGGGCCCTCGGCGCGGCCCGCCGCTAACGGCTGCCCTGCAGCGGCCACACCGGGCCGGCTGCTCTCGCTGCCGCCCCCAGCCTCTACACAGGCCACGGGGGGCCAGGCGCTCAGAAACGCCCCTCACGGACACGAGCGGCTCCCCCCTCGCAGCCGCGCTACGGTTCCCGCTCACGGCGATTTCCCGGCGCCCCGCCGCAGGCCGCCGCCGGCAGCGCCCCGACAGCCGCGGGGCGGGAGGGGCGCGGGGCGGGGCCCGAGGCGGGGCGGGGTGGCCCGCTCCCCGCTCGCCCCCCGCGGTGAGACCCCGCCCCGCGGCAGTGGGCGCCGCCGCGCCGGCGCATGCTCAGAAGCGACGCCGTCCCCCTCCCCCCTTCCCACGCCGGCGGAGGGAGCGAGGCTGCGCGCGGCGCCGGGACCCGGAAGCGGCGGAAGCGGTTGCGGAAGCGGTTGCGGGCGCGGGGTGCAGCGGCGTTTAGCGGCCGAGTGGGCCCCGGGGAGCGCCCGGCGCCGCGCAGGTGCGTGAGGCCGCCGCGCCGGGCCAGCGGGTGGGGGGGGCCGGGGAGGTGGCGCGGCCATTTTATGTGCCGCTCGGCATGGGGCGGGGGGGCGCGTCCGGGGCGCCCTCTCTGCCCCTGAGCTCGATGCCGCAGGGCCCCCCTCGGGCCGGCCCTCGGCTCCGCGGGGGACCTGCTGGCGCAGGGACAAAGGCACCGTCCGCGGGCCGGGTCGAGGGAGGTGGGAGCCCGGCCGCGGACCTGACGCTTGGCGGTGGCAGGCGCGGGGAGAGGGCCGCGCCGGGCGGCCCGGGCAGCCCCGCCGCCCTGGCAGGCGCCGGGCGGGTCTCCAGACTGGCCCGAGGGGACGGGCGCCCGGCGGGAAAAACAGAAGGGTTGGCTTGCCGTGTTGGGGTTAAACGGAAAACGAATGTGCTTCGGTGTAATAATAATAAGAAGAGCGTACGCCCATCCCCGAGTATTTCACAGGCTATATGCGTCCAGGAGACGAGCAAAACCAGCCTCAGCCGTCTCTTTGGGTCTAATAATAGGCGGTGTCGGTGCACTTTCTCCGAGTAGCATTATGCTGTGGTCTGGAATGAGAAGGGATGAGATTTCAGTAATTTAATAAAAGCTTAATATATGCAGGGTAGAAAAAACTAAGAGTGAAATACAGAAAGCATTAATAAAAAAGGAAGTTACGGTTAAGCGCTAAGAGTAATTTTTATCCTAATTCTTTTGCAGATTATGACATTACTGTTACGAAGTTTCTCAAGGTCTGGAGGGGAGCCAAGTCTTCACGAGAATTTTTTGCCAATCACCTATGAAGCTCCTGATTTTAACGTTGCACTTTTGCAATGAAGAAAAGGAGACGGCTCGCTGCAAATCTAAACGAAAAGGTTCATCTTGGCCATGAGAAAGATACTGCAGAACAGATTCTTGTAGTAGACTGTGCACAAGAAATTGTCTCAAAGTCTGCAGAAATAGCTTCTGCAGATCAGCTTGAATCTTCCCAAGAACTTTCACCATCATCAGAACAAAGAAAGCTCCTAAGCTCATTGCAGTATAACAAAAATCTACTTAAATACTTAAACGACGATAGACAGAAACATCCATCATTTTGTGATTTACTCATAATTGTGGAAGGAAAAGAATTTAGTGCTCACAAAGTTGTAGTGGCTGTTGGGAGTAGTTATTTTCATGCCTGTTTGAGCAAAAATCCAAGCACCGATGTCGTCACGCTAGATCACGTAACTCATTCTGTCTTTCAGCATTTGCTTGAGTTTCTCTACACTTCTGAGTTTTTTGTATATAAAAATGAAATTCCGTTAGTGCTGGAAGCAGCAAAATTTTTAGATATCATAGATGCAGTGAAGTTACTAAATAATGAAAGTGTTTCTAACGTACAGACTGATGTGGTAACTGATGCACCTACACCAGCAGAAACACTCAACGAACTGACAGGTAAACTATTAAATAGTCATCAGTGCACTTTTTGTGGTCGAAGTTTCTGTTACAAGAAGTCCTTAGAAAATCATTTGGCTAAAGCCCACAGATCCCTTTCACTGGAAAGAAAACATGGGTTAAAAATGGTTGAGAAAGCCGACTTTTCCACTAGACGTTCTACAAGAAACCGTAAATGTCCAGCTAAGTTTGATAACAGTGACAATGAAAGTGGTGATGCATCTGACAGCAATTTGGAAAAAGTCAGTTCTGACAAGGAAACATCTGATAGAAGCGAATTTGAAGACAGTGAAAGTGAATGCAATGCTGATGAAGAGGGACAGGAAGAGGAAATGTCAGGTGGAGATTCAGAGTCAGAAGAACAAAGTGAAAAAGAACAGAATGATACTGAAGAGGGTTCTGAGACAGTTGATTCAGTGGGAAATATTCCGGAAGGCTTAGCTCCGGTGATCATTCAAGGCAGTAGCAAAAAACTACTGCAGTGTCCCAAGTGTGACAAAAAATTCGATCGAATAGGTAAGAGCAAGTTAGGCTGATCTCTTTCATTTTTACCATATGGTGGTGCTATTTGTATGGGAAATAAACTGAGCTTTTTCTCTGTCCTAAAGAGTGAAGATCAGAATTTCTGAATCATCTCACTGATCCAGCATGCTGCTAATTTTTCTGAATGTATTAAGTTGTGATGTCTGTGATGCTAAACAGTTTCAATAAATGAACCGAGTGCATTATTTGAAAAATCTGCAAATGCTAAATTTATTTCTCTTTCACTGCTCTGAATTCTGGTTGTTAGCATGGTATGTAAAAGCAGCATTGAAAAAGGAGGGAAATACAGCAAGATATTAAATGATAAATTGCATGAATTCTGAAACTTGTGCTGTATTTTCTGCCAAATTAATTTTAAGTAACAAAGCTGTCATTATTGCTGAAGTAAAACAGCACCATTGTCTGAAAATTCTTCTTTCATTGCGTGAAATTCTTCTGTTCTACGTGATGTGTAGATGCTTGGGACCTAGGCACTCTGACTTCTAGCTTGATTTTTCTGGTCTGTAGTTAACACCAAGTAATACTTTGTCAGCTTAATCTATACTGTTAGGATCGTTTATGTTACAGTCAAATCTAGGTGTATAGTTACTCAGGATATCAGAACAGTCAAAATTCCATCTTTCCTGTCCTCCTTTCCCACATTAAAAGTAAAGTACTACTATACTCTAGAATTTTGGTGTTCTTTCAGCTGGAATAAATGTTGAATTATGGTCATGTAAGGTATTGACTTCCTTTCAATCACAGGAATTAGGAAAGATACAGTTCTTCATAGTCTTAGGCATTTTTTGGTGTTCTTATCATAGACACATTGTGTCTTTCATCATTTTGAAATTTTAGGAGTTTATGAAAATGGGGTGGGGCTGGTGTGTGTGTGTTAATTCTTACTCATACACAGTGTGCTTAGCTTGCTGAGGTGAAATGAATTTTCCAAGGTCACAAATTGTATCAGAGAAGCTATTTAACATTAAAACTGTGGGATTTAACTGTGCTTGTAATGCCATATCTTAAAATTAAAGCAACATAGGAAATTTTCTGAATTTGAAAGCTTTGTTATTAATATTAAAAGGCTACTGTGCAGAAATACACAGCTTGTGAGTATTTAGGGTTGTAATGGTACATTTTGGTTTTGCACACATTGGAAGCCCTTTTCTCTTTGTACTTTCATGACTTAGAATTGTAGTTTTGTGCTCAAAAAAGACATGAGAAATAGCACTAAAACAAGTGATACATAAAGTATTTCTTCATAAGCTAGTACAAAGCAGAGAGCCTGCTATTGACTTTAGGTAGGTAGATCCTCGGTGTAGGACTGAATTTTATCCTCAGAAAAAACTGGCAAACAGAAGAGAGAATACAAGCAGTGTAAAAGAAAGAGAGAGTAGTATTTTTGTTTATGGTAATATCTTGGGTCCCAAATATAGATAATTTGTAAGGTTCTGTATCATTCATTCAGTGTTTTGTTATTTGAAAGTACTTTAAAAATACTAGTTTGTTGCAAGGCTGTTTGCTGTTCTGAAAAGGTACTTCACAATCGGTATAATGAAAGAGTAGTAATATAACTTTCAGTACTTAAGAAGAGCATGCTGTAGGGTTGAAAAAGAGGGACTTGTAACCCTCGCACATATTTAACAGTAATACAGTGCCCTTTTATTTTTACTCTTTATCTTAAAAATAGTTAAGGTGGAAGTGTGTGGAGGAACATTGGATCAAATGCATATGTGATCACCGTGCAGTTTTCAGTGGTGTAAACCAGTAGAAATCTTTAGATGTGTGTGGAAGGTACTTAGATCTTGACCGCATTGAGAGATATTATAGAACAAACCCCAAATGTATATATTGTAGGTGATACCTGTTACAGTTTATGCTAACAGATTGTTGTTGTTGTTGTATAGGCAAATATGAGAGCCATACACGTGTACACACGGGTGAGAAGCCTTTTGAGTGTGATATATGTCATCAGCGCTATTCAACGAAGTCCAACCTGACAGTGCACAGAAAGAAACACACTAGTGATACTGACTTTCATAAAAAGGAACACAAATGTCCCTACTGCAATAAGCTGCATGCAAGCAAAAAGACGTTAGCAAAGCATGTGAAGAGGCAAGTATGAGCAAATTTGTCTCACATTTCTGAAAAATTGTTTTTTTCAGTTCAAAAGTGAAAATATGTATGCACACTGCATATTCTGCATTATTTCTAGAACTGTTTTTTCAAATAAGTATCTTTTCAAAGGACATGGGGATTAGCAGTGTCAACTAACCTACCATAAGGAGTGTGTAGGGACTGACTAAATAGCGATAGCAGTTCTGTGGGAGTTCTACCATAGGTTTTTACTATAAATTTTAGAACGCTCAGATTAGCTAGCATGGTCAGTTAGAACACAACAGTCTTAATAATTACCTGTGTTGTGTTTAATTTGGAGGAAGAGTAAAATACCTTCTTTGGTTTTAGATGTTGATGCTATACTGTTGATGATAATAGATGGACAAACCACTTCCATGCAGATTCTTTTAGGTGAATAATTTGTTCATGACAGGTCTAATTATAAGGTATTATTATTTACATACTGCTTTTTTTATCTTTCTTTGTAAATATCCATAAAGCATCATAATTGAAACTGTCTTCTGTCTTACCTATTGTCATATGAGATTCTACAGTAGTCTATAGTCAACACTGCTTTCCAGTTACTTGTGCCTTTAGAATTGTTTAATTATCAGTATTTTGTTCTGCTGATTTGGTGATCAAATTTCATGACATGTAAAGTTTAGAAATGGATATTTAGTATTTGGGTGATCTTCATCTTAGAAAGTTACAGCTACTTTCAGCTTCTGTCTTCCTCCTAGGTTTCATCCAGAAAACGTACAAGAATTTCTTTCTATCAAGAAGACAAAAAGTGAAGGTTGGAAATGTGATGTAAGTAATACTTCAGTACTTTTGTTTTTTTCATATAGATACTGTTTTGTGACTTGAATACTTAAGTGAAAATATGGTATGTGTTTCTGTGAAATCTCAGTAAGCTTTGTAAGTGATGGTATAAATTTCCTCTCTATGTGCTGATTTAAAGGCTGAACTTGATCTGTATGTACAGCTTGTGACTGCGTAGATAATACCAAATTGAATTCTCAAATAGCTGAAGGCACTGTTTTTCAGTGTGATCAGTTATTACCGTTGTTAAAATACATCAATTTGCAGATGATTAGACTTGAGTGTTTGTTGTGGTTTAACCCCAGCTGGCAACTAAGCACCACACAGCTGCTCGCTCACTCCCCCCTGGTGGGATGGGGGAGGGAATTGGAAGAGTAAAAGTGAGAAGACTCATGGGTTGAGATAAAGACGGTTTAATAGGTAAAGCAAAAGCTGCGCACACAAGCAAAGCAAAACAAGGAATTCATTCACTACTTCCCATTGGCAGGCAGGTGTTCAGCCATCTCCAGGAAAGCAGGGCTCCATCATATGCATAACAGTTACTTGGGAAGACAAACACCATCACTCTGAATGCCCCCCCTTCCTTCTTCTTCTTCCCCCAGCTTTATATACTGAGCGTGATGTCATATGGTGTGGAATATCCGTTTGGTCAGTTGGGGTCAGCTGTCTCAGCTGTGTCTCCTCCCAGCTTCTTATGCAGCCCCAGCCTGCTCGCTGGTGAGGTGGGGTGAGAAGCAGAAAAGGCCTTGACTCTGTGTGAGCACTGCTCAGCAGTAACGAAAACATCCCTGTATTATCAACACTGTTTTCAGCACAAATCCAAGCATAGCCCCATGCTAGCTACTACAAAGAAAATGAGCTCTGTCCCAGCCAAAACCAGCACATTCTCCACCCCTTATTCCATACCATTTAAATCATGCTCAGATCTCATACTATCTAATACATTCTCACTAACCACCCACCACCCCCCTTCCCATCCTTTGATATAATACACAGATATTGTTCCCCCAGTCTATGGACCAGCCCTGTAAAATGTCCACAAAATGCCCAATGAGTTCATTTAGTCCATTACTTTGGGCTCCATCTGTTATGGCAGTCACTCAGGACAGGAGTGGTTGTGTATTGCGTGGAATTACTGTGTACCAAAGCCAGCTCAGGTTGGGTCACTGCTGCGCTTGAACTGCTTCTTGTAAGGCTTCTCCTCCATTGGTTCAGGTGGTTCCTGCTGTAGTAGTTCCTATAACGTGCAACTCAAATCCCGGGTTACAACAATTTAAAGGTGTATCCATTACAGTCTCCACCCCTGGTCCCTTTGGGCCGGGTTATAGGGTTAACATTGCAATGAACTCCTCCCCTTGGTCCTAGCCTGGCTAGCAACAAGGGGTTCCTGCTATAGTAATTCCCATAACATGCAATTCAGATCCTGGGTTACAACAGTTTAAAGGTATTTCCATTACAGTCTCCACCCCGGTCCCTTTGGACCAGATCATCGGGTTTAACACTGCAATGAACTCTTCTCCTTACCCCTGCTCTGGCTTGGACTTATCCACAGACTGCAGTCCCTCCAGGGGCTTACCTGCTCCAAGTGGAGCCTTATCTATGAGCCACAGTCTCTCCAGGGGTATGCCTGCTGCGACATAGACTTACCCACAGCCACAGTCGCTTTGAAGTGCGCCTGTTCCAGCATGGTCTTTTCCATGGGCCACAATGCCTTCAGAGATAGACCTGCTCCAGCATGGCCTTACCCACAGCCACAGTCCCTTCAGAAGTAAACCTGCTCCAACATGGCCTTACCCATGGCTGCAATCCCTCCAGGGGTGTACCTGCTCTGTCTTGCGCTTATCCATGGCCACACGCTTTGAGGTGCTCCAGCATGACCTCATGCACAGCCACTGATGCTTCGAGGTGTACCTGCTGCAGCATGGACTTATCCACAGCCAGAGATGCTTTGAGGTGTACCTTCTCCAGTGTGGACTTACCCTTGGGCCACAATCCCTTCAGAGGTATACCTGCTGCGGTACAGACATAACCATGGCCATGGACGCTTTGAGATGTACCTGCTCTGGTGTGGACTTACGCACGGCCACAGACACTTCAGGGTGTCATGGTCCCACATGGACTCATCCACAGGTCACAGTCCCTTCGACTCGAGTTCACACTGGAGTTCCAACCTGTCCAGTACAGCAGCACAGAAACAGCAGTGATGCCCTGGCCATCTGCCAGTCCAGGCTTACGGCCATTGCTGTTACCAAAATGTTCCCAGGCACAGCAGAGTAAGATGATAAGCAGTACAGCAGTACAGCAAGCAGTGAAAGCAAAAAGCAGCCACTAACAAGCACTAGACTCTAATATACACTAAGGCAAGCAAGCCTCATAGCAAGCACAGAAGTCTGATGATTAATAGCTGACAAGCAATAACAGCTATAAATTCGATCTAGCACATTCCAATCAAATCTGTCATTATCTCAAACCCTTTGAGCCCCACATGGGGTGCCAAAAGGACTATTGTGGTTTAACCCCAGCCGGCAACTAAGCACCACACATCCGCTTGCTCACTCCCCCCCCGGTGGGATGGGGGAGGGAATTGGAAGAGTAAAAGTGAGAAGACTCATGGGTTGAGATAAAGACGGTTTAATAGGTAAAGCAAAAGCTGCGCACACAAGCAAAGCAAAACAAGGAATTCATTCACTACTTCCCATTGGCAGGCAGGTGTTCAGCCACCTCCAGGAAAGCAGGGCTCCATCATATGCATAACAGTTACTTGGGAAGACAAATGCCATCACTCCAAACATCCCCCCTTCCTTCTTCTTCCCCCAGCTTTATATGCTGAGCATGACGTCATATGGTGTGGAATATCCCTTTGGTCACTTGGGGTCAGCTGTCTCAGCTGTGTCTCCTCCCAGCTTCTTATGCAGCCCCAGCCTGCTCGCTGGTGAGGTGGGGTGAGAAGCAGAAAAGGCCTTGACTCTGTGTGAGCACTGCTCAGCAGTAACGAAAACATCCCTGTATTATCAACACTGTTTTCAGCACAAATCCAAGCGTAGCCCCATACTAGCTGCTATGAAGAAAATGAACTCTGTCCCAGACGAAACCAGCACAGTGTTACGAATACTTTAAAAACAGAGTAGAGTATTTGCTCTCCCACGCACATCAAACACTGACCATAAAGGATACTTTTTTGAAAGGCTTTCTCAATAGTGAGGAATATGTTAAATATGAAACACTTTCACATTTAGCTGTATATGCACATCAACAGAGTTGTGAATTTGTACTAAATTTATCACTAGTTGTAAAATCAGAGAGTCCTTTCCTTGATTTTCCCCAGGAGATGTATATGTCTGAAACTATATCTGCTGTAAAAAGGAGTTTGTAAAACATACATTCTCTGTCTGCTGCTAAATAATGTTTTAAGGTTTGAAATGTTGGGTTTTCTTGTTTGTTTGGTTTTTTTCAGGGAATCAGTTTACTACTTTTTTTCCCCCCAGGCCAGCTGTTTTGTCTATGCAAACTGCTACATGCCCCTCTATGTCTGTAACATTAGGTGCTATAACATAATTACTAATCTTGCTTTGTTTGTGAGCTTTCACTTATAAATATATAGTAAGAGGTTGGGAGATACCAGCTGTAGGAATTTGTAGCGTTCATTCTGCTGGTGATGGTACCATGGTTGGAGGTATTACCTGGTTGACCAAAGGGTGTAATCTTCCAGATGAAGTTATATTGTGTGAACATATTACAGATTCTGTTTGTTACTAGATAAGAAACATTTTAATAGTGGGAATCAGTCGTGCAACATTGTTGATATTAATTTCTCGTAAAGTACTCTTATCAGATAAATGATTTGGTAAACTCCATTTTGTGGTTTGTTGGGGGTTTTTTTGCTTGAAAATTGTAACTTTATGTCAAGTAGAAATTTTTAAAAAGTGACTCACTGATCTTGTACTGCTCATGTGCATTGAAAATGGACTTGAATTGAAAGCAGGAGTAGAATTTTAGCTTTTATAGCAGTTGGAGAATGAGCAGAACCCCTAGGAGCTGTGACTTTGTCTTCAGGTTGTTTAGTATGTTCTGAGGGCTGAGGTGCCACAGATGTAAGTAGCAGGATTTCTTCAGGTTGTTGGTTTATGCTGTAGTCCATGTGTGAACACCAGGATTTGATGACCATACTTTAATCCTTGAGGAATATGAGCAAATTCACAGAAACAGTAGAGTATTAATAGTAAAGAAAAGCAAGAAGACTGTTATATTTTTTACAGGTATGGGATTTTCTTACACTTATATTTAACATTAATGAGTTTTTAAACAAATAAAGCTATTGCTTCTGATTTTCTGAGGCTAAAAGAGTGTTTTTGAGGTGTGGTCTGAGAAACTGATTGCACGATTTAATGTATGGGAGTTAAGTAGTACTAAATTCAGCCATTATAAACAATGGCAACAGTTGCACAGTGAAATAAGTGAGCACTGTGTTGATTTATTTTAAAGCATAGGACCCTGATGTTAAATTGTAATACCTAGTTTAAATGCCTAAATTTGAGCTGTGGCTTCAATTCTGTAATTGAACTGCATGCTTACTTTAATGACTACTAATAATTCTTGTACATTTAGGTTTTGATTAATCTGAAAACAGTACTAAAAAGCTCACATAATTTTAACACTGCAAAAGTTCTGTATCTCTAAAATATATTTTGAGTTATATTTCTTTGTTGGTATTGGCATTTTCTCTTTAATACATGCTGTCAGAGAATTTCCCAGAGGAAATAAAGGAACAGGTATGACTCTAGTTCTACAGTAGCTTATACTACAACAGCTTTAACCACAGTCCGATAGAGCTATTTCAACATCCAAAACCAAGCCAAAGCTATTTGCTTTTTTTCCATTGTGTTATTTTCTGCTGAGTTACTCTGTTGAAACACCCTAGGAAAAGAGTCTGGTAAGGGCTGGAGTCAGTAGAAAGAAGGGGGGGTGGAACATGTAACTGTATGCAGGAGTTGCCAGTAGTTTGATTTAGGCTGCCATGGATCGGCATCCTAATTTATATAGTGCAGTCCACTAGGGCATATATAGAACACAGATTTTTTGATGTTGACTGCAAGGCTTTACAATTTGGGATAGAGTATGCTTTTGAAGAATACATGTTTAATCTTACATTGCTGTAGAGAGCAGATGAACTAAACTGTTAAGAGTTTATGAATAGGAAAAAAAAATTGGTTATAACTGATGTATCTTTGACAAAATGTATTATCATTTTAGATTTGTAAGAAATCTTTCACTCGAAGACCTCATTTAGAAGAGCATATGATCCTTCACTCTCAGGATAAACCCTTTAAGTGTACCTACTGTGAAGAGCACTTTAAATCCCGATTTGCAAGACTGAAACATCAAGAAAAATTCCATCTCGGTATAGAAACCTCCTTCTGACATGTAAACAATAGATTTAAAGTAAAACCTTCCTCCACCATTGTATGTTCTGACCAGTCTGCTTTCCACCCCACCTCCTTTTCCAGTTCTCTCTTTTCCAGTTTTGTGGGGGAGGTTTTTTTTTTGTGTGGTTTTTTTTTTTTACTTTTCTGTTCAGCTGTCTTTTTGAGGCATTGTATTGTACCTAAATAAATAAATTCAAAATTTTGGAGGGGAAGAAGAATTAAGGATAGTGTTGTTTTAAAACTTTTTTGCATGAAATTGGTTCTCAACTATGGAGTCAGATTCTTCCTGAAGTTTTCCAAAGACCTTTTTCTTTCCTCCTGAAGTATTCCAAAGACTTTTTTATTACTACTAATTACTTCTGCCACGTAGGAACTAGATTGGTGATACAATGGGAATTTGGTTTTTCAAACAGTCTAAGTGGGCTTAATTACTTTTGATTATTAATTCTAAATTTTTACTTTACAATCATGAAACTTGCTGAAATACCAAGTATTAGAAATATCCAAGCAGAAAGTGCACAAAGTCTAATTAAAGTATGCTGCCTGTACTAAACATTAATCATTTGTTAGACAAAACTTTTGCTTTGTAAATCGATTAGGGTTTTCACAAGTAACCAGTCTGTGCATCTTGTTTGGTTTAACTGACAGTTAATAATACTGTGTGTGTCTGTTTCCTTATAGGGCCTTTTCCTTGTGATATTTGTGGCCGCCAATTTAATGATACAGGAAATCTGAAGCGCCATATAGAATGTACTCATGGAGGAAAGAGAAAATGGACATGTTTCATCTGTGGAAAATCCGTTAGGGAACGGTAAGGAGTTGTGTGACTACTTGAACTTCAGCAGAACAGAGAACTATTTAGCGTGCTTTGTTTGATTCTGAATATGTTTTAGCTTTGAGTTTTTAACATAAATGAGACCATTTCAGAGGGCTAGTGTATTAAAAGGTAGTGTCAGAGCCACAGGTAGCATGTGATTTTTCTGATGACCTCTAAAATTAAGGGTGACAACTGTAGGTAATTAGTTATGAGGCAGAATTATATCAAGAAAGTCTTACCTCCAATTCACTACACTTAGGGTTCCTGCGTTGTGCAAGAACATCTTGCATTTGTTTGGGAAAGTTTTCTGCCATAGGTATTTTGGTAAATATACTGATGAGGATGGGAAGATGAGGAACACTGGTGAGAATGACTAAGAAGAAATTGGACTTCTAAAAACATGGTTTCATGGAATATAGAATAATACTATGAAACCTTTGCTGCTGTATCTCTAAATGGAGGAAAAAAATGTTAATTTAGCACTTTGAAAAGTGGAAGCTCTAAAAGTAGGCTCATAAATTCTAGTATATAGAAAAAAAGCATAGAAAAGTTGTAGAAATAAGATCCTTCGTTCCCTCCAATTTCTGTTCTACACATATGAGGGGAAAAAATGTGAATTTTAAACGGTTGTTAACATGGCTTCAGTGCAGGTGCCTTGCACTGCTCTATAAAGGAGATCTTTTAAGTTTTCCAAATGGTGATTTATGTTTAGGTTCTGAAACAATAAGCCTTATAATTTTTTTTTAATTTTGACAGAATACAGCTTCATCTAAGTAACTGTGACTAAGATTCTAGTTATGTCCTATTTGGGGAATATGAAAAGATCTGAGTTTGTGTGCTGCAGTATGTTTTCCTGATGTTTATTTTTTTTCCAATGCCTGGTAAAGACCCCTGGAAGTATTGTAAGAGGAAGATTTGTCCCTAATGGGTTTTGTTGATGGTGTGTATTTTCTAGTAGTTTGGTCAATAGGGTATGCATGTGTTAAAAGAAAATGCACTAATGCAATAATGAAATAGCAAACAAACAAGCTATAAAGCACAGATAGTCTTTCAACTCTATAAAGCTTACTTTGAACTGCAAGAAGAATTTGTTTAAAAAAAAGTCTACATGTTTACACACTTCAAATTTAATTTATGTTATATAAGGCAGTTGAATATTTAAATGTTGTTGCCCTCATTAGGAAAGATAAAATTTTTATGTAAAGCATAAAAAAAATATTTGAAAAATAATATTTATAATAAGTACTGGAAGGAGATCAAAGAATCTTCTCTTCTGTTTTGTTCACACGCTTACCAGCTGTGTATACAGTAAATTTTATTGTTTGATTCCATTGCTTCAGAGGAATTTTCACCTGCATGCACTTTTTTTTTTTAACATTGGAAAGGCGATAGTAAAGGTAGACTTGCACATGTATACGTACGTATGTGTGTATAAATATATATGTATTTAAATATGCTCTGTGCTGAGTTAAGTTAAATTAACATCCATGATCTAGATTTCCTTCAAGTCTGACTTTAAAGCTCTGGCTTTATACATATAGTAACAAGGAAATTGCTGCATAGAAAATAGTGTCAAAATTGATGTTTTCTTTAATGTATGTTGTCTAAATATATGTTGGGACAATGTTTTATTTCTTTGCTTATATTGTTTCTAGACCCAGCTGGTGCAATAAATAGTAGATAGGTTGCCTTTGAATGTATGTATATGTATGTGTATCTGAATAAATTGATGCAGCTATTTGTATATATTGTGATCCATCAGAGTTAAAGAAATTGAGAAACTGATAGTCTGTTTCACTTTAAAGTGGCAGTAACATTGCTTAAAATTAAATTTTATTGCCTTTTTTAAACAGAACAACTTTGAAAGAACATCTGAGAATTCACAGTGGAGAGAAGCCTCATCTTTGCAGTATTTGCGGGCAGAGTTTTCGTCATGGAAGCTCTTACAGGTACAGATTTTTATTAAATAACCTACTAAACTGTCTTGCTTATTTGGTGATATAAATGCATTCATGTTATCAACATGATTCTTCGTAATGTATAGGTTTTGATTTATTCCAACTCTGTGGGTACTAGTAAATGCTTTAAGCATGCTTAAATATTGAAAATATATTAATAACCTATGAGAAGTCATTTAATTTTTAATACAAGACATTAGTGGTTTAAACACAGACAAAATCCCATACAAATCTTGCATCAAAGTTGACTTCTTTCGCATCTAAAGCTTTTGCATCTTTGTTACTCAAAGAGAAAATAAGCAGAGGACTAAAATATCCTGCTAAATTAACGTCAGATATGAGAATTTAGCTCTGTCCTCTCTTGCTTTCTAAGAGCAGTTTAAGCATACGTCAGCTGAAAGTTACTTCCTGATATTTGTGTGAAGCATTAAGGACTCTCTTTTTTGGTATTTTGCATTGAATTAGCAGTACAGATTATGTTAACAAAATTGCATTTTATGGTTATATTTATGACTATAAATACACAGGCTTCATCTAAGAGTCCACCATGATGACAAGAGATATGAATGTGAAGAATGTGGGAAAACATTCATTCGGCACGACCATCTGACAAAACACAAAAAAATACACTCAGGTAGGCATTTTCTTTGAAAAATGGCTTTGAAATTACTATTTTGAAATAAGACCAAATAAAAAATTAATTATGGATTTTTTTTTCAGTACATGCAATGTTTTAGGCCTGATAAAAGTTCCTCTGACTATTTTTAAGGTCCACTAAAGTAGGGTTAATCTTACACGTTTTCAAGGTGTAAAAGCCAAGTGTTTCCTCCATGTTAACATAGAAAACTGAGGGACAGTCAAAAACATGTAACAGTGAATTGCTTTAAAAATAATAATTAAAAAAAGCAAAAGTGAAAAAGGAGGATTTTTTAATGAGTTCAGATTTCTTTTTTTTAATAGCAATTGTGTGAAACTTTACTACCACAACACAGAAGAAGCTGTCACAGTCTCTGTCAAAGTTTGTACACTGATCACTTTAATGTAAAAACATGAAAGAGGTGTTTCTGAAGTCTCTTGCTATGGGCAAGAGGGAAGGAAAGAAGGAAGGAAGGAAGGAAGGAAGGAAGGAAGGTGGTGGGAGTAAACGCTGGGAACAGCCAGATGAGGGTGATCAGGAGGAAGTAAAAAAATCTTTCTTTTGCAGTGGGAGCAGAAAGTTTATCAAATGTATAGGAAGAGCAAAGATTCACTAGGGACTTTTTCTTTTTCAGAACAGGATCCAAAGGGAATGTGGCCTTCTAGGAGGCAAAATAACTTTCTAGGCAGCGTGAAAATATGAAAGTGATCAGAGTCTAAACTTCCTGAGCCTTTGTTTTGAAGGACAGCTTCTTCTTTGATGTTTGAAATCATAGTGTCTGCTATAAAATAAAGAAATCTTTGAAAACTCAAGTACAAGAAAAAAAATCCTCTTTTCTACTCTATTTGCTTTTCCCCCCTCTAGAAAGTTACATTCTTTGACTGTCCACACTCCTCCTACTTAAATGAGAAGAAATATTCTGCCACTTTGTGGAAGATCTCAAGATGACTAAAAAGAATCAAGATACTTTTAAACAGCAGCATAAAAGAAAAAGGTAACTATGTAAATCAGGATAATTAAAAAGATAAATACTGTGATGTAATTTTAGGTTCTAAAAATTAGTAGTTGAAAATAATTGGTGTGTTTAAATAAGCTTCTCTTTTAAAGCCCCCGAATTATTGAAGATATCACATGTCGGGTCATAATGAAGAGAGTAGATTCCTAGTCATTCACTTGTACCTCTCATGCAGTGGGTGTTTGGGGAAGTGTCCCTTCACTCATGAACATGAATTTCTTTGTAGAAATGACAAATGGTCAGTAATAGTCATATGTAACAAATGGTAAAAAGCCTTACTCTGATAGAACCAACATACTTCCTGAATTTTGTTCTTTGATAATAGAGAATCCTTCTCCGAGTAAGGTATGGAAGAGCTTGATTGGTGGACTTTGTGAACATGGATCTACTGTATGTCTTACCATTACAGCTCTTAGACATTTAATAAGTTCCAGAAGATGTAACCAAAATTTATTGAATTTTGCCCTTGTAGGTGAAAAAGCACATCAGTGTGAGGAATGTGGAAAATGTTTTGGCCGTAGAGATCACCTTACTGTTCATTATAAAAGTGTTCATCTAGGAGAAAAAGTTTGGCAGAAGTAAGTGTGGAGTTTTTATAACTGTGTAAATACTTCTGTACTGTAACTGATTTTGTTGGGACTTGCATGTTTGTGCAGAATTCTAGTAGTCTGTGTGTTTGTTGTGCCCGTTACCTTAGTCTTGATAGAGATATTATCATGGTTTGAAGTGGATGTCAGAAAATTGTCTTCACGATTTAAGCAAGATGTTTTCTTTGTAGCATAAGTAAGCAAATAAAACAAAAACATAAAAAAGGATCAAATTTTAATCTGTTGATTAGCTGTCTCAATGTTGTTCTGAATTGATGGTTTGCTGTAATATTGTCGTTGCAGACTAGTTAAGACTGAAATATTAGACATCATTTCAGCACTGTGGGAACTATGCCACGCTTAGGTATTTTAGAAGCTGGTAGCAGATTAGTGGCTCTGAAAGTAGGTAAAACCTTTGAAACCCGAGTTATGTCTATAAATTGAAAATGCAATAGGGTTTTTAAATTCTTGAGCTCCAAAAATAAGCCTTTCAGAGATTTTCAAATAAACTGAGACCTAGTTGTTTTTCAAATTATATGTTTTAACTGCTTGTACTCGTTAGCGTTGTGTAGAAGCTATTATAGACGTGTCTATGTTGAAAGTACAGTACATTGTCTGCTTATTCTCTTTGTTTTTCTTGGTAGCCAGTAGCCTAAACCTAGTACTATTTATGGCATAATTCTGCTGAGTGAAAGCCTCTTGTGGATGTAGAGCAAAAACTGTTACGTAAGGATGTTTCTGGGGTCAGAAAAGAAGTTTTAGTGGCTTTTTCTCTTTGAATACTAAGTGCGAATCTCAGCAGAGAATGACTGAATGTCAAAAAGAATCTTAGTTGACCTTATTGGTATGCAGATGCCAGGAAATATGGGCATAAGTGAGGATATTTGGAAAATTTGATATTTGGCTGTTTTGCAGTTAAAGATTTCAGAAAGGACTGTGCACATAGCTTTATTGTTAGTTGGTTTAAAAAAAAGTATCTAACATGAAATGTCTTTTCTTCTTTAAAGATATAAAGCAACATTTCACCAGTGTGAAGTCTGTAAGAAAGTTTTTAAAGGGAAATCAAGTTTGGAAATGCATTTTAGGACACATTCAGGTAAGAAAAAAATAAACCCCAAGATGACCACAAAACATGCAGGAATGTATTTTTATGCATCAACATTGATGGAATTATTTCATTCATTATGGTTGTTGAGCATTCAGGGCAAGAGTAGCAGGAAGCAGCAAGACTTTTTATTCTTTCTCATATGTTAGTCATTGCTGAATACTACCTTCTGAATGTATCAGTTGAAATATTGACAATCCTCAACACAGGTTTGTGGTATTCTTTCTACACTCTTCCTTTAGTTTACTGGTGTATGTTCTTGCCAAATTTACCCAGACCTTCTAATCATTTTTGTGGTCCAGAGAATACTACGTTTCAAGTGGTAAACTAGACAAGGATTTGAAATCCCTTCGGAAAGGTTTATGTCCTTATATGTCTGACTTTGGTTCTCGTGCCTTATGTTTAGGGAAATCATTGTCCTTTTGAAATGTATAGAAGTACAAATTGAGCTCATTTAATACCAGTATCATAACGGTTCTTTATCAAGACTGTTCTTTTTTATTTGGTTTATATTCTGATTGTCTTTGTGTGTACCTAACAAATCCCAAGTATTGAGAGAATTGTATGTAAGGAGAAGGGTATGCTAATATAACTTCTAAACAAACTTCTAATGGCTCTCTTGATTCCAAAATGGATGCTAAACATATGCTCTTTGTTTTCAGTAAAATTGTTTTATACTACATCTCTATGCCATAATCCATGTATGTATTTCCATATTTATGTGTGACGTGGTGTTACTCAGAATAATTAATTCTTCTCTGTCTTTACAGGCGAGAAACCCTACAAATGTCAAATATGTAATCAGTCTTTTAGAATTAAGAAGACATTAACAAAACACATGGTTATTCATTCAGATGCTCGACCTTTTAATTGCCAACACTGCAATGCAACATTTAAACGAAAAGACAAGCTGAAGTATCATATTGATCATGTGCATGGATCAAAAGCTGCCGAAGAGGCATTGACATCTTCTTCAGAGGAAAAGCTAGTCTCCTTACCAGTGCAGTACACCTCTAATGACAAAGGTTACCAAACTGAGGCTAAACAGTATGTGGAACAGTCCAAAGCATATCAATCAGAAGCCAAAACTTTGCTACAGAATGTATCTACAGAAGTATGTGTGCCTGTGACTCTGGTACCAGTTCAGATGTCTGATCCGCAAGCTGATCTAGTACAGCATACTACTCAGTCACATGGCATTCTTCCTCCACAACCTGAGCAGACAGATTATCAACGAGCAACAGATCTATCATTTCTAGAGAAATATACTCTTACTCCACAACCTGCAAATATTGTTCATCCTGTAAGGCCAGAGCAAATGTTGGATCCTAGAGACCAGTCATATCTTGGAACTTTACTGGGGCTAGATACAGCTCCTACTGTACAGAATATTTCAAACAATGAACATTCATGATCAGACCATAACATTCCACCTAATTTACTAAGCCATTAGCCAACAGAAGGCTGATATGGCAATTAAGGTTTATATTTTGTATTTTATTTGGACTCATGAGTCTTCTGCATAGTTTTGGAAAAACAGGTTTGTTTACATACTATTTGAACATTTAGGCACACTTTGATGCATACTGAAAGAGTGTTTCTTGTGATTTTAAGAGTTTTTAAAAATCTTATAGATGGTCTTTTAAAAATTATGCTCTGAAATATCTTTTAAGAATAGTGGCTGAAAAATGTAATTACATATCTGGCTATTAATTTAAAAAAAAAAAGTTGTTTGCCTTTCTGCATCTCGCTTTGAATTAATGTTTTAAGTGTAATAGAAAGCATTCTGGAAGAATAAGGACTATATCGAATTCATTAAGAGTTGTAAGGGCAGGCAGGGATATAAAACACAAGCTTTGAATTATGTTTCACATAGAAATTAAAATATAATTTTACTTGATCCGTTAGGCATTTTTGGAGGGTTTTAAAGTCTGCTGGACTCTGGAGCCTAGCCAATGGACACAGGAACTAGATTCTTCTGAAAAGTTCAGATATTTTATGAAGACACTAAACAGGGTGTTTGGTGATCCCCCTCAGTATAATTAGGCTGCCTAAATTTGGCCTCTTAATTCTTCCTTGATCTCTAATATTGAATTATGTGAAAACATCTAGACAATGACTAATTTTCTACAGTTACTCCTGTATAATTTTAATATGCATTTTTTTCTTGCTTTTTCAATCTTGTTTGTCTTCTAAAGTGTGCCCCACAGTCTAACTTTGAAAGAAAAGAGAGTATTTGCAAAGTCATTTTAATCTATGAACAGTCATAAAGGATTGGCATGGTTTATTAGCATGCCCATTTCCAGGTTATCTGTGACAGAGAAGAAATGTAAAGGCTATTATTTCGAGAACAGTACTCAGCTGTTTAAAAAAAGAAATAATCAGTAATTATAAATCTCTTGTGAGTTGCTAATGAAATTGTTTTGTTTCTCACTTTCTTGTACTGTGTTTATAAAACAAAGTCAAATTCTTGAGAGTATTTTATGTCTTTAATTATCTTTAGCTTTTTCTTTACTTTTTTCCCAGAAGAACCATCTTGAACTACAAGTCTAGTGTAATTCACCATGAAATCTAGTATAATTTAACCTCATCAAGCTTTCTATTTTAAGCCTACTTTAAAAATAATTATTCCGCATTTGGTGAATGTTATGCCAAAGAAAGTATCTGAAGTAATTTTGTAATCTTCATTATTCCTCACAATAATTACATATTAAGGCAAAATTTTCCCCAGTTTTCCCTATTCTTAAATTATTATCTTAAAGAAACTTTAAAATGGGAAACTGGATATATGTGTATTGTTGTAACTGTTAAATTTATCCAATGAGCACAAGTGATCTGTGGTGAAAAGCTCTTTTATCATTGCAGTTCTATAAAGTCTAAGTGGCACAGATCATTTTAAATCCTATTCAAATACTTCGGTGTTAGATTCTGTTAATCCCCATCTACTTCAGTGTTGAGCAGTTTGCAGGAGAGGGGCCAGAGCTGCCTGAATGTTAATATTTTGAAGCTTGTACCCTAATGGATTCTTAACCTAAACACACCAAAGATTTCTGTTAACTGTTAAATAGTGGCAGAGTTATAGAATTTTAAGTGTTACTGATATTTAAATAGGACTTAGCCAAAGAAGCACAATAGAAGTCCTAAACTTTAAAAGTTCAGTTTCTGAAACAGGACTACATATGTTTAACTGTTCTATGTTTGTATCTCTAAAGTAAAATTTAGAGCTGTGCTCTGGGAATGTTCAGACTGACATGCTGTAAATATATCTGGCAAGAAGCTGAATACTAGCAAATACACAGCAATAACGAGGCCATTTAATGCCACCTTCTGAAAGGACACTATCAAGTACTACCCTTCCTGCTTTCTAACTCCACCTTCATCTCCTTTCAAAATAAAACTGTTTCTGTCATCTCTACACTCCATGGCTTGAAAACTGCTGGTTTATGTGTAGTTTTCAAGTCGACATGTATGTATCATATTCATATTACCGCATGTGGACATGAAACATGATTTTCAGCATTTGTAATTGTACTGTTAAAATTAACCCGACATCAGCAGTGTCAGTGCAGTTCTCAGACTAAAAAGCCTCACTCTGTTATTTCTTGTCTTTTCTGTCCTACAGCAGAAAAAAGTATTGTAGGATTTTGAGAAAACAGTGGCTTAAAAATAGTTGGTAACTAATTTTTTCTTTTAAAATCCAGTCTGTTCAGAAGGCACTCTAGTAAAATATTAAAATGGAATTTGAAGCATATTTACTTGATAATGTCCTTTTTAAAATTCTTTCATGATTGTGCCTTTTATATATATTCTGAATAATGGCTTTTTCTCTAGTTCAGTTGATTATTCAGAAAACATTAAGGTCAATATCTTCCAAAGGGCTTCATGTTTTTGGGTGCCCAACAAGAAACAGACTATAAAAGGACTCGTTTTTCAGAAAAACGAGCGCTCTCTTTGCTGTTTGGGTGACCAGAATTAATAGTCATTCCTGGAGAAAATGACCTACTAGTTCTTTGGCGTTCTTTTGTTTGCAGATAACCCTACTAGTTAGTGCTTTTACCTGCTGGTCAGGCTGGATCATTGCCAGTTGACAGTGAAAGAAAATAGGAAAGCTTATGTGCTAGATACATAGTTTTTATTTTTTTAATATCATGAGCTATAATTCTTACAGCTTTACATCTATTTAAAATTCATATATGAGCAAAGTAAATTTTCATGGACTGGTACTTCATTTGGTAGGTGGAAGTAGCTGATCTCTGCTTGATGGAGTACAGTTCCTGGAGGAGGACTGGAGTCGAAGGGCAGAGATCTGCACCTCCCAGCTGCATGGGTCGAAACTCCTTAGGTGTCTGGTACCGCCATTTTAATATGTATATGTACTCATCCAAGAGTGCATGTCCTGTTAATCTGGAGGGCGCTTTGACAATAAAGGCTATGTTCTATCTGTCAGTCATTGACTCAGTTGACCATTTGTTGCCAAAGAAGGAAGAAGCAGGTCTGTCTTTAAAATGTCTCTAAAGAATGATCAGTGGCACATTGCAAAAAGTTGGTCTTTTCCACATGCTGACCTTTGGGGAGAAGAGTGGAGTCCATGTTTAGACCTGGTTGGCAGGTCTAAACTGCTACGTGGTTCTGAGAACTTACTGCACTCGTTCTGTGTAAACACTGAATTCTGTATTTTTTTTGCTGAACAAATTTTTGGTTGTTGACTGGGTTACTGCCTTTAATTCTTTAAGTGGATGTTATCTTCAGTTTATTTATTTGTATTGGAATTTCCTCTTTGAGCACTGACACTTTTCCTATAGAGGTATGGCTCTCATGGGTTCTTTTTATGCTGAACATAAGTAATTGTAATGGTGATGATATATCTTCTGTAAGGCTGTGGTTTCCTTAAAAATATAGTGCTACTTTAGTCTGGATTATAATTCAGGTAGTTATTTTCAAAGATGGGTCATGCCAGAAGACAATGACAAAAGATTTATTTGGTATCATCAAAGAGCTAAGTGTATTTCCCTAGTAACAAACGCAGCATCCAGAACTCTGAATAATGCTTCAAAGGAATCGCCTCGTAACGTGCTTGATCGAACATGAAATGTGTTATGGAGTGCTAAGGAATAAATGACCCTCAAGTTTTCAAATTTAAAATAATTTCTGTGTAGAAGTTCATGAATGTAGAATTATGAATGAATTCTGAGAAGGCTGTTGTAGATGAATAGGGTTTTTTTTCCCCTGAAAACAATAAGAAAGACGCGACATTTTTCTCTGTTGAGCATACATGCATAACTGATCCAGATTGCAGGTTCTCCGTGTGACTGAAGCTTAAGGGAAATAGAGTGCGTTTATCTGTAGGTGCTTGTGACTGCTGTCACATGTGATCTTTTTTTACAGTATCGTCTCACGGTGATTTGGTCGTTTCGTGGTATGGGTTGAAGAATGACACTGGCAGAATACAATGCAGGGCAGTCACTTTGCTTAAGCCCGTAAGGATCTTTTTCATGGTTCATAAGAAATGTTTTGGTTTAAAAGGATTTGATGGATTAAAGGTGACAATGGCAAAATTTTTTGAATCTCCCCTAACCATTTTGATCATATTTAAATGTTGGTCCTTTTATACGAAAGAATAAGGTGAAATAAACTCAATATTTTGTCACTGGTATATGAGATAATGTGTTTTAAATGTGATCTGTATAGGTTGATATTTTAGCTGGAAGTCTTTAAGTAAAGTTGTCTTTTTAGGGGAAATTCTTTGCTGTAAGGAAAAGTTAGGAAGTGTACTGTAAACGTAGAAGTACTCAGTCCTATGTGTAATTTTGTTTGTTATGGAAAAGTAAAGTTCTTTTGTCTTAACATTGCTTGCTTCACAGGATTTCTTGCAGGGGTGCTTGTGCTAAGTTTTGACTTCTGCCCCTTTTTCTTTTTTTAAACAGCGTGGAAACACACTATTCTGTATGTCTTTCAGTTTTAAATCTCATGAGAGATAAACAGATGAGGCAAACTTTTTCATCAAATTTGTGTGCAACTCATTCTACTTTTTATTTTAAAATATTTTGTAAATTAAATTTATTTAGAAAAATACTTGGCTTCACTTGATTTTTTGTTTGTTTGTTTGTTTTAATACGGGTAGCTTTTTGGCGTGAAGGTTTGCTAAATCCGTTGTTTTGGTTTTTAATTTTGAAGCATCACTCAAGCTATCCAATGCGAAGCCTATGGCCATTTCCCATTACCAGCTCCACGCCGGACGCTTGGAAGCCTCACGCACGGTGGACGGAGAGGGCGGGGGCCGGGTCCGCCGCGCGGTGGCGCCTCTCGGCAGCCGCGGCGAGGTCGGGCCGTTTAAATAAAACGCGCAGCGCTAATTGGCGGAGAAGCGCGGGGGCGGGGCGATCCGGCGCGGGGATTGGCGGGGGCGCCGGTTTTGAACGGGCGGAGGGCGGCGCGGCGGTTGGCGCAGTGGCGGAGCGCTGGCTGTGTGGAGGGCTGGAGCCGGTCCCGCTCCGGGCTTCTGCCCCGGGCATGGCGGCGGGTTTCTTGCCTGGAGCGGCGGTGTGGGAGCTGAGCTCCGCCGCCAGCCCTAGGCGGCGGCGCTGGGCCGCGCGGGGGGGTGAGGAGGACGCGGACGAGGCCCCCGCCGTGCTGGTTCTGAGCCACTTCGCCCGCCCGCCCTTCCTCAGCTTCGGCAGCCTGCGCCTCGGCGCCTCCCGCACGCGCCTCCTGGGCATCGACAACCCCAACGCGGAGGAGGCCGAGGTGGTCGTCGACCGCTTCCCGGCTTCTGCCAGGGGCTTCAGCATTGAGCATCGCCGCTTTTCTGTGCAGGTAACTGGGCCGGGCGGGGGCCGCGAGGCTACGGCAGGGAGCGGGTGGGTGCGTGTGAGCGTGTGACACGCGAGGGGACCCCGAGCCGTGCCCTGCGGGCAGGGGTGCTGGGCGGTTCCAAGGGCCGGAGGCGAAGGCGGGGCCGGGCAGCTCCCCGCCGGAGCCGCTCGCTCTTCGGCGGCAGAGAAGCCCCTCCGCCGGCGTGAGGAGTGTTACCGGTTTGCAGCCTAACCCTCCCCCGGGAGAAGTCAGGCGTCACCTGGCCGCGTCGTACTGCGGTTGTAGGAAGCTGGTGCCCCGAAAGCTGCAGCCCCGCTGTGGGTGGTGTTTGTGGGCGCTGTGTTCGTGTCTCGCGGTTGGCGTTAAAGGGGAAGAGCTGGAGCTTTAGACGGCGGGATTAGACCTCTCTGGGCCTGGGGACTGTGTCACAGCTACGAAGGCAGTAAATCCTGGTTCAACAGAGGGGCTTTTTTGCAGTAAGGTGCAAAAAAGAATAATTACTTGTTTTCTGGGAATGTGGTTTTGAAGACAGACACAGAAGAATAAGAGGTGCTTAAAAAGTGACCTCTCAAAGTTGGAGGATATCTGTTTAGTTTAGGAAAAAGGCTGAGGGAGCTTGTTGTGGAGAGGGTACTGACTCACTTTCTGCATGTTAATTAATAATACAATAGAGAGCAAAGCAGGCGTAATCTAGGAATAAATCTTTACAATTCCCAAAGAGATATAAACTATGGTTAATCCAATCAATGACGATTTTTAAAAGGACAGTTTAGACATGTGAGAGAGAAAGAAAATCTAGAGATCTCTTGCAACAATCTGCTTATAAAAATAGGCTGGACTCTCACTGTGAAGTATTTGAATAGCAACTTCCTATAGTAATTAGTGAATACTGACTGTTGTTGACCAGCTTTACTGTATAAGCACATATTGAACTAGGTTGTATGTTTTCATTAAATGCATCTCCCTGAGGAGGTAGAACTCCGAATTCAAATGCTCAAGGGATTGGTCGTTTTCACACTCTTTTGGATTTTTGTCTGTGGTATAACCATTCCTTGGTCTGTTAATACTGATATCAGCAGAGCACCAAAATGATTCGGTAGAGGTCACTGTGCATGAAGAATCTTTACATAGATCATACATAGCTCCACAACTTCCTTGTTTATTTGCAGTGCCTTCGGTTTTATTCAATGAACTTGTGTGTCAAATCTCATCTTTGCAGGTCATTTGACTAAAAAATTCGACACTTGCATTCAGGTTCAGCTGAAGTCCTGAAAATTAACCTCTGATTGTTAGTCCAAATATAATTCTCTCAAAATTTACTTTAGAGGACTTATTTGGTTAATATGTGCAAAAAATTGTCATTTCTTCTACCTACCTTTTTCAAATCTTGCCCTTTCTACTGTGTGTTATATGTGGTGTTGCTTGCTTTCCATATTGTTTCATTAAGAGGTATATGCCCTTTTAGTAAGACAACATTTTTGATAGAGGTTGCTTAAATTTACATGTCGGAGGGGAAAAATGACATTTCAACATTTAACAATTGTTTATCATTTCATGTTGTTGGAATATATGTTACTTCTGTATACCGTTTCTCATTTGATTTGATTACTCTATCTTTCATGTTACATAAGTATACCTAAGTGCTAGATATTAAATATTTCTTTTTCTCCAATAGTCAGGACAAAGAATCTTTGTTTCTGTAACATGGACACCATTAGAAGAAGGAAAAGTCCGAGAACTGATAACTTTTGTTATTAATGGCATTGTAAAGCATCAAGCTGTGCTCCTGGGTGTGGCTGAGCGGCCTCTGAAGAAAAAGGTAAATGTGTGTTTATTATGTGTATTAATTCTATTACTTTGGCACAGCTGACACGGATATTGTTTTTATTAGTAGAAAATTCAATGAAAGAGAATTAAAAATTGATAAAAGGTGCTCTCTGTGGGGAATGCTCATTGTCTTCAAAATTTTTTCAGCTGGGTTAGAAAGTAGATACTGGTGCATTACAGCTTAGAGAATAAAACCAAAACATGACCAAAAAACCTGTTTTCGAGCCTGTAAATAACTTCTGGTGAATTTTGGACTAGGTGTTCTTTTTATAGTATTTTTAGACTTTGAATACATTAATAATGTTCACTTTTACACATAAAATTATGTAGAAAGTCAGCATACTAACTTTTATTTATGGTTCTTTTTCAGAAGAGTCTTTGGGATACTATAAAAAAGAAAAACTCTTCAGAAACATCTGTTTCAATCAAAGTTAAAAAAAGCAATTTGAAAGTTAAAAATGTTAATAAAACCTTTCAAGTTTCCCAGAAGGTGGATAGAATTAGAAGCCCACTTCAGCCATGTGAAAATCAGAACGCAATGCAAAGTAGTATATCCCCAGGAAATGACTCTCTTGTTGGCTCAGAAAATAAATTGCTTATATCTCCTATTGCACCAGTGTTAGAGGAACATCGTAATACTGTTTGCACACCACTTTCAATGAGAAGATCTACTACATTCTCAGATATAGCTGCCACTGTAAATGAGGACTTACTGCCTGAAATAGACAGCTGTAACGTCAAGGAATTTGTTGATGGGCACAATGAATTAAAATCTGAAAGTGCATACAGTTCTACTGGATTAGCACAACTGCCAATTTCAAACAATGAAGTAATTCTTAATTGTACACTCTCACCAGTTTGCACTCCAGAACACTCAGCATCTGTGCCTGTTTTAAGTACAAGGAGAATTTTAAGTCCAGATTCTTTTGTAAATGACAGTTATCAAGTGGATATAGATATAACAGAGCAGCCTGTTCCAATTCTGTCACCTGATCAGTTTGTGAAAGACAGCTTGTCAGATAAGCAATCAAAGACTCCCAAACTTGAGGCAGCTTTAATATCATCTACTACGGAGACTTATGTTGTGAAGAAATTCCTACCCTCCAAATGGAAAAGAAATGGAGACATCAAGACAAAAACACATGTTCCTATAGAACACTTAAATGAAGTCTTAGAGATGCATAATGTAGAATCACAGGTACTTCATTGTGACAAACCCAAAGAAAATCACTTCAGTTTTCCTTCTACAGAGGAACTTCAGACTCACAATTCTTCTCAGAGAGACCAACCAAAAAAGCGTCCGGTTCTTTCTGCCACTGTCATCAAAAATAAGCCTGAAGCTGCTGAAGAAAAAAGAATGGAAACCCTCCAGCCAAAATCTAAAAAATGCCTTAGTAAAGCAATAAAGGAATGTGCTAATGTGGTGCCTGTACATACAAAAGCAGAAATATCTAAATGCCTTCCAGATATAGGTCCCATTTCAGCTGAAAAGAAGTATCACAATGACAAAGTAAATTCATCTCCTACTGGATCAACAACTTTGGGTCGTAAGAGGAAAAGTGAAATATATGTAGAAAGTAGTAGAATTACAGCTCCAGTGTATGTGGAAGAAGTGGAAAGAAAAAGAACTCTTACATTTAGTGTGGACAATAAAACACATACTACTATGAGACCATCAGCCTTCAAACCTGCAAACCGAGGGAGAGTAGGACAGAGAAAGCAAGCTGGTGAGCCGTACTTGTTTCATTTACCACTTTCTGAAAGATGCCTTTGATTATGAAATTTGTATAGCAAACTGAACTGTCTAGCAGCAGTCAGGAATATTTCATATCTCTAAAATGTGGACCTTTGCAATTTGTTAGATATTATCTGCATTTTAAAAATTTGAAAACTAGATCAGAGTTTTGGTTATGTATTTGGCTTCAAATTCATTTTTTTGTAAACCTTGTTAATGACAGTAACAGGAAGAATATCTGGCAGTTCTGCAGCAGAGCCCTTGTTATGTAATTCAAACTTACTAGAAACTTACTGCAGAAGATTTCTGTAATATATACACTCACCATTGTGAATATTTGACTCTGTTGCTGTTGTCGTGTGTTTTCAATATGTAGTTCCCAAGTCTTGCTCACACTGCCTGCTTTGTGTAGACCTTTCTGCCCATACTTTCTTGCTTGAAGATCAGAAGAAGCTGACTTCTTGTATTTCAATGTATCTTGGGTTATCTAAGTGTTCTGTTGCCAAATATGCTCTGGAATAGAAAAAGAATGAGGGTCTGTAACTGAAAGAAACATTTAATTTGCAGAATCTTCATGGAGTCCCCACAATGTAACTAACAGGGAAAAGTTCATCGTGACTTTCAAGTCAAAATAACATATGCTGCTTTCTTCAGTTCAAATGATGTGTTCTGTGATCTAGATTTGATTTGGGGCTTTCAGTAACACACTTTGATTTCAGGCTTTTTAAGATAGTCTACATAAAAACATAACACACTAACAGTGCTAGTGTGCAGCAGGAAAAGCTGTGTTATCTACCAGGTTATTTCTGTTCATCCATTAGGGTAAGGATAGATGGGCTGGACAAGGAAGCATTCTGTGAGCCCAAAATTACTTTGGTGTCTCTTAATCCTAGTTGTAAAACACAAAAACAATGATAGCTTTGAGTTATGTTCTTCTTGACAATTTTTCTTGAGAAATATAGCCTGCTGTTCTTTTAATAGCATAGGCGTTGTCTCTAGACTTCACAAAGAAATACATTTCACTACTAAAAGTTAACTTTGAAAGGCCTATCATTAATTTAATCCATTTGAGACCCAACTTTATTAAAAATTATCAGAATGTATTTAAAATTTATTAGCAGTGCATGAGAGATTCGAATGACTTCTTCACTTCTCTAGAAGTGAATGTTCTATGAAGAACACTACTTCAGCTGAGCAGGAGAGTACAACCTGTAATTTATGATCTCTATCTTTTTTGTTTCTGTAGTACCATCTTGTTAAGGGGTGTCAGGCAGCAACTATAGTCCATCTGCAACAGCATACTTTTTTAGTCCTTCATTTGGTGTCAATGTAACAAAATGATTATGCTAAAAGTGTGTATTTTTACATGTTGAGAGTTCAGAAAGCAGAGATCTGCATTTTTTCCTTGTGTTTTATTTAAGTCCTTCTACCACTATGTGGTGGATAATACTTACTAGCTAGTGCCTTGATGCTTAAACTAACACAAGTCAGGCTGCTCTGAAATAAGTATCAACATAGCATGCAATCTAACTGGGAAGAGGTGAGTCAAGCCCTAAAAAGTCATACCTCTTACCTCAGGTGCTTATAGAATACACACTTTCCCATGTTCTAATGAATGTTTTTACCAATTAGCTTAGTGTTTCTAGCCAAATGATAATGAATTGCAAACAGTACCTTTCCTTAGTGTGTGGAAGAACTGTGAAATACAATAGCACTTATTTACTCTTAACTATTTTTCCCTTTTAATTGTAGTCAAACTGGTTTGCTTAACTTTTTCCTTCAACAGAAGGTTATTGGTATTTTGTATGGGTTCACGGGGAGTTACTCTGGTTCCATGCTTTATAAGTGATATGAACCTTAATACGTTAACTTTCACTGACATATTTGTTGTTAATATTTGTGTGTTAATACTTGTAGGTTCTTCACTTCAGAAAGCATCTAAAACTACTAACAGATTTAATAAACCTGGATTGGCTCAGCCTCACCTGACATTTGTGAAACCACTGAAAACAGGTAGGCAGACTTCTGGTATTTAGTGAAACAGTATACACTGAAGTGAATGTCACAATTGCTGTACTGTTAATGATTAGTAAGACCCAACTGGTTAGAGTTAAGATGAAGTGAAAGATTGTACCTACAATGAATTGACATCTAGTAGAAAAATATATGTAACCTTTCATGTTCCATTTTGACTTCTCATAAGAAAATTGGTTGCAACACATGGCCAGCTGAAGGTAAATGTTACTTTCCTCCAGTTTTGCCTGTAAGTGTAAAACGTACATTACAGATATGTTCCCAGCTTGACTGATGGTTATCAGTGAAATGCCCTTTCTATATCTGATAACATTTTAATACAACAACAGAATACTTAGGAAGAGAAAACTTCTTACCAAAAAGATACCGATTTTGCAGAGCTAATAATACTAAGTTGATCTGATCCGAAAAATGCATCTCTCAAATGGTTCTTACTGGATGTAATCCAGTGCAACTTGGTTTTGCCCCAAGATGTGCATTGCAAATGGCCTGGGTTCTAGAAATCTTGTCTTTGTTCTCGTGCTTTAATAACTTAATCCATGTTTTGTGGCTGAAATTTATTTAATGGTGGCTGATCTGCAAGTCACTGAAGATTCTAACAATCTGCTTTTTTTCTGCTATAGTGCTAAATGGAGTGTCAAATGTTAATCCTTTCCACAGTGAAATATATGTTGGTTATCAAACATTTCAAGAACTGCAGAGACTTATGGTTTTTGTTTTTTGTTTTAAAAAGTCATCCCTAGGCACCCAATGCCTTTTGCTGCTAAAAACATGTTTTATGATGAACGTTGGAAGGAGAAGCAGCAACGAGGTTTCACCTGGTGGTTAAATTTTGTACTTACCCCTGATGACTTCAGTGTAAAAACAAACACCTCACAAGGTAAGAGTACAAGAATTTTCACTTTGTCTTTTAATGTTCTTGAACATTATATAATGTAGATTATTAATATTAATGAATAGTAAGTAGTACTAGCTTAACACTAGTCCCAATTTGTCACTTTAGTTTGTGTAATATTAAGCTCTTAGGTAAGAGTAGATTTTTGGTTTTTAATTTTTATGTATCACCTGTGTTTCCCTTTCTAGGCTTTGACTTAATACTGTGATAATCATAAACCAAATATTTGGTAATGTGTTTCAGTGGTGGTTATGCTAGACAATATGGAATATGCTAAACCAAAAGCAGTTCTCACATTGGAGACAGTGCTGTCCATCCCAGCAGAATTTTATAGCAAGGGTTATAATCTAACCCTTTTCAGAGTCATATTTTCCCCTTGTGATAAGTGTGGATGGCACACTTGCTCACACCAAGCACAGCATACCACACACCTGAATGGGGAGTGTTCTCTGTAACAAGAAATACACGCTGTAACATGTGGCTGCAGCACTCCTCAGTGGGTATTGAGTGGGGAATCCCCACCTGCTGAAAACCTTTTTCCTCTATCTTTAACTTCAATCTAAAAAATTGAAGATGGTACAATTGATCTTAAAACTGAATTCCTAGCACTGCCAGCTTATGAAATAAGCATTTTTATATCAAATATTTGACTAATATACACGTAATTGACAATATATGTTTAATGCAACAGCTGATAAGCTTCTTGAGGGATAAAATCATTAGTCAGAAGGAAAATAACAAAATGGGAACTTAGAAAAGAAAAAAATGAATGAGGGGGGCAAAGCTACCTTTGAGATGTAAATGCATACTTTTTGTGTGTGTTTAAACAGTAAATGCAGCTGCTCTTATCTTGGAAGAAGAGAACCATCATAAAACCAGTGTTCCTAAAGCACCAACGAAAGATGAAGCATCTCTAAAAGCTTATACAGCTCGTCGTAAGCTGAATAAGTTACGACGTGATGCTTGCCGTTTGTTTACATCTGAAACAATGGTTAAAGCTATCAAGAAGCTGGAGGTTGAGATTGAAACTAGACGTTTGCTAGTTCGTAGAGACAGACACCTCTGGAAAGATGTAGGTAAGAATACTAAAACTTTGCATCCTCTCTTTTCTTGTAAGTGAAAAAAGGATTATTCACACACTAAGTTGATTTAATCTAAAATCGATTGATAGAAATTTGTGCTATAATATGAAGTGTTTGCTGGAGGTAATAGTACAAGATGCTGTCTTGCAGGAGAGAGGCAGAAAGTCCTTAACTGGCTTTTATCTTACAACCCTTTGTGGCTGCGTATAGGTCTGGAGGTAAGTGCAGAATTTATGGTCTATAATCAAAGTTTAAAGGACATTTAGCAATTTTTTTTAGTAGGGGATGTTTCAGGTTTCTTTGTATTTTCTGTTTTACTAATTCAGGTAGGTTCAATTGAGTTGTAGCATGTTTACATCTCTTAAATTGTTACAACAGATTTGCTTTAAAAAAGTGCTTACCTTATTAAAAAGGAAAATATTTAATCAAGGAAAGTGGAAGTTAACTCCCTGACCAATAACACAAAAGCAATTTCCTATCAATTTCACTCTTTACTAAACTGGAGAAAAATGCAGTTGTCTTAAGGAAGTTCCTGATTGATTCCTCAGATGCAGATGATCATACATGTTTTGATATGAGACTGGATCTTCTGAAATTTTCTTTGGTTTTATCCTTCAGTGACTGATTTGTAAAACTCATTGATTTTTAAAGACTAATTACCATTTACTACTTTGGAATTTCAGTAATGTATGTTATTCAAAAAAACCTCATAGTATTTAAGGTAACTTTTAACGGTTCTACTTTTTTCCCCTCCTTTCATATTAGACTGTTTATGGAGAACTGATAGCTTTGGAGAGTAATAGTGATGTTACGGGTTTAGCAATATTTATCCTTAATCGCTTGCTTTGGAACCCTGACATTGCAGCTGAATACAGACATTCCACTGTGCCTCACCTTTACCGAGAAGGTAACTACTACTTCCAAAACCAGTTTATTTGTAGCACTTAACTTTTGAACTATCATTTAACGTGTTCTGTCTTTTTAGGTCATGAAGAAGCTCTGTCAAAATTCACACTGAAAAAATTGCTGTTGTTAGTTTGCTTTCTGGATTGTGCCAAACGGTCCAGAATGATTGACCATGACCCTTGCCTCTTTTGTAAGGATGCGGAGTTCAAGGTAAGAGAGCTGTCATTTGATGTCTCCCTCTGGTACTGTCCTAAGACTCAAAACAGAATTTTTTTTTTTATCTGACTATGTACTTTTCTTTAACAAGTCTTGGCTGTTCAGCCTTTTGCATGAACATTCTCAACACATCTCACGGTCATGTCAAGGAATTCCCAAGAAAATTTTGAGGTGCTAGTCCTGTAGGAAGGACTCCATTATCTTGTGTTACCTGTCTTCCCTCTCTAAAGTTAAGCTTCTACGTTGTTTTTAAATATCACTTTAGCATACTGTAGCTGATCTTAAACTGTAAGTCAGTTTGGTCTTTTCTGTTTGTTTTTTCTGTTATTTTGCTGTGACTATGCAACAGCTGTCATACAAAGGCTTTGATTAACAAATACGTTCAAATAAAATCACTTTTCTTGGGTTTGTATTATGTAGACAGACAGACTGAGAAAAAAGTATTCCTGAATTTGGTGGTGCTTTCAGTGATATGGTAGCCAGGTGCAATGAAAATTAAAGCTGTGTGAACTAGCTAAAAATAAATTTTAAAAAAATTATCATTTTAAGTATTAGGCAAGGGAATATGGAATGCAATTTGGGGGACAAGGGATGAAAATTGTATTCTGCTTGATGAATATTGCAGTGTTAAGATTGTCTTCCTTTTTTTTTTTTTTTTTTCCTTTCTTTCTTTCTTCTTCTTTTAGGCTAGCAAGGACCTTCTGCTTGCATTTTCACGGGACTTCCTGAGTGGTGAAGGTGACCTTTCCCGCCATCTTGGTTTCTTAGGACTACCTGTCAGTCACATTCAAACTCCACTTGATGAATTTGATTTTGCTGTAACAAATCTGGCTGTGGACTTACAGTGTGGCATTCGTCTTGTGTGCGTTGATACAGAATTATTTTGAACTATTTATTTTCTTTTATATAATACTTAGTACGAGCTCAGCTAAGGTATTAAACTGTGAAATTCCCTTTGTTAGGAGAACAGTGGAACTTCTCACCAAAAACTGGAATCTTTCAAAGCAACTGAGAGTTCCTGCAATAAGTCGTCTACAGAAGATGCATAATGTTGACATTGTTCTTAACGTCCTTAAAGAGCGAGGAATTCACTTGAAAGATGAAAGTGGTAAGGCCTAGAAATCTGGGTTTTTCTAAGTGCATTGGAGGACTAGTGCACACTTTAATTCCTTGTTTTATTTGATAGGTGCTTCAATTGACTCCAGGGATATTGTGGATAGACACAGAGAACGAACGTTAGCACTCCTGTGGAAAATTGTCTTTGCCTTCCAGGTACTATTCAATTAATTATTTTGTTTGTTTGTTACAAATGGGTGATAATGAAAACACCAGTCTTTCAGGAATATTTATTTTCTGTGAAAGCCTCTACTAATCAAGTTTTAGACTGTGAAATGATCTGCTTTGTACATTCAAAGTGCCATGCAAACTTTACCTAAATCTACTAACTGTTCCCTTACAATACAGTTTAGAGAACATTTTACCTGTGCTTTTCCAAAATCTTGTATGAATGTATATAAGAAAAAAACTTAACTTTTGAGTTTATGCTATATGCCAACAGAATTGATAATAAAAGTAAAATAATGTTGGTCTTAAAATGCTGGTAAGCTCTTACTAACTGAAAAGCACATTTCGAGGTTATGCTGATAATTATAGAGTAAGCTCTGAAGCTATATTTCTACTTTTTTCCATTTGTCTGAGACAGTAAATTTGAAGAAATGTTCTTCAAGTAAGATTGAAGTTTTCTTAGGCATTACTGCAATGGCATTTCAAAGCCACTGGAAAAAATTGGTAGAGGAAGCAAAAATAGTTTTCTTAAGACTGTTTCAAGAGTTAAATTGAGTCGGATAGTCTTTTGAAAACAAGCACCCAGCTGACAAATCCAGTTAGAAGGAACATAAAGTACAAAAGGTAAAATAAGATACAAATTGAGGTGGAATTTCACCAAAGCAAGAATTTCAAAGACTATAGCCACAGAACTATCAGAGAGCCAGAAGAACATAATAAAAATCAAATGTAACTATTTTCTTACTTAAGTACAGTTACAGTATTGAGTAGTTACCTTCCTCTAGTTAGTTCTGTATGCATGTGTCACAATTGCATTGCCTTTGATTAAAGAAATAATTTCGGTGAGCAGTGACTTTATCCAAGCCCTGTGGATATACTACTTGTTCTCGAAATCTTCTTACACCAGCTCAAGTCCTCTCAGAATCCCTTAAAGGAGGAGGAGTGGTACATGGACTCAGTAGAAATGCAGGCGAGACTCTGAATTCAGTAGTTTCCTCTGAAAGTATGGTGAAATTACAGAGGCTGTTTCAGGGAATTTCCCTGTTTCCCCCAACTATTAACTAATGAAGTAACTGTTTTACACAGAACAGTGGGAACGTGGATTTAGGTTCTTTTATCTGAAGCAGTTGGTAGTGAACACTGCCATCTATGCTGGCAAGTCCAGGTTATCCACTACTGATTCAGTGTGGCAGGTACTGGTAAGTAGTGAGAGTAGTTTCTCTTTAAAATGCTGTATCTAAACCCTCTGCATCCAGCTGCTATAATGCATGACATGTCAGACTGTTGGTGACATAAATAAAGTCTTTTTTTTTTTTCCTTCCTAATAGGTGGATGTTTTTCTTAATGTGGAACAGTTAAAAGAAGAAATTGAGTTTTTAAAGAATGAACACAAAAGAAAAACGCAATTGGGTGCTCTCAAGACTTTTCCAAATTCTTGTAGAGTACAAGGAGATGATAGTAGTAACTCCTCACCTGACAGTTACAGTGAAAATGTGAAGCTGCTGATGGCATGGGTAAATGCTGTTTGTGGATTTTACAATATCAAGGTAAATAGTTTTGTGTACATTTCAGCAAATACATCCTTTGCTGTTATAAGAATGCTTATTCTTTATAGAGCAGAATTCTTCAAACTAGCAAATATGTAGTAGTAGCCAATGGTAATTAGTTTTAAATATCCTTCTGGACTTTGCTTAATCTGATTTGAAATAACTGTCTTTCTGTGGGTTTAGCTGCAGCTCTCCTTTTAAACAAATTTGAGCAAAAGGATCTCCCCTTCCAGTTAGTCTTATACATAAAAATGCCTTTTAAAAGTATACCATTTTTGCTGGAATAAGGGATTATTTTTTTTTAATGAGCGTTCATCCTAAAAGTATTTGTGCATAAAATTTTCACCATTTATAGGAACTGTGAGAATTAAACTAATGTTTGGGGTAAGGGGAATTCCTCTCTTCAGAGACGTTTGTTTAGAAAGGACATGTTGTTTGTTCCTTCCAAGAAGAGAAGCCCTGTTCAGAGACTTGTCTCTGGTCGGAATACAGTCACACCTGTTATTTTTTTCTGAAGGGCAAGACAGAGTGCTTAAGACTAATGCAAGTTCAGAGCTTATTTCTTTACTGAATACCTAATGTAAACATATCTATAGAAGTTTCTTGGGAATCCTTCTGTAGAAAGATTGCTTTCTTTTTGGTTTCTTAAATGTTTCCCTTGGAGATTCACTGTATAGTGATTTATACATCTTTGTTTCTGGGTTCTCACAGCAGTATGTCACTGTACAGTGAATGTTCAAAGGAAGCACTAGTTTCATAAGTTTTTTTTGTTAAAAAAAAAAATTGCACTTGGTCACTTTCAAAGGTACAGGATAACAAATTCTATATCCAGTTTATACCAATTAACTGGTAACAAAAATTCGGGGAACTTTTACTGTATTTCATTTAACAGGTGGAAAATTTCACAGTGTGTTTCTCAGATGGTAGAGTATTATGTTATTTGATTCATCATTATCATCCATGTTACGTGCCTTTGGAAGCTGTGTGCCAACGTACAACTCAAACAGTAGAATGCTCAAGAACTCATACAGTGGGACTAAACTCTACCTCCTCATCCTCTTCAGAATCAGATACTTCTCTAAATGCTATGGAAGGAATGTTTGACCAACGTGAGTTATTTGATACACAGAAATTCATGTTAAATCTATTTCTTTTAGGCACAATTTGATTTGACAAACATTTTCTCTTTGCAAAGCTGTAACTGCCTCAGTCCTATGCAAGGAACTCTTGGACAATGAAAGGAAAAACTTCCAGCTGATCAATGCTGCAGTTTCTGACCTAGGTGGAATACCAGCAATGATTCATCACTCAGACATGTCAAATACAATTCCTGATGAGAAGGTAATATGCCTTTAAAGTTGATGTAAACATGCTCTGCGCTCGTGTGAACATGTCCTGCTCTTCCATATAGCCCTTAACTTGCTGTGTTCTGTGTTTATATAGGTTGTTATTACCTACGTATCATTTCTGTGTTCGCGGCTTCTAGATCTTCGGAAAGAAACTCGAGCTGCTCGATTAATTCAGTCTGCTTGGAGGAATTACAGGCTGAAAAGGGAACTGAAACTTTCTCAGGTACTCTTTGCCTGCACAATATTCATAGTTTCAACTTTGAGAAACACTAAATAAAGAATATAAATTCACTGTTTGGAGTATACAGGTTTATTAGAGTAATATTGGTATTTAAATTAATGAGTACCATTTTTATTATCAAAATATATGTCCTTTTTTGTGTAATCTACTAAACACTTTTGTTAAAGACTATTCTGAAATAATTACATTTGTTTAAAGGCTACTGTTCCTTCTTTTGTGTTCTGACTAGAGCAGGCTACCCCTTAAGCCCTTTTCCCAATATTTCAAGTATAAAATAGTTGCACTGCTTCCTTAAAACAAAAAGAGAGTAGTTAATTTTTAATTCCTATTAATGTCTACAAGATTAAAAGATTAAACTTCTGCATGGATTTAATATTTTTGTTCAGGAGCTAAGCTTCACCAATATTTTGAGTTGGGTCGTATGTGTTCTGATATTTTGTTTCTTGCTTTTCTGGTAGTTATACCAGATCTTGTGATGGTTTTAAAAACTATGACACCATTAAGGTTGATAAATGCCACCACTGTGTCCGAGATACATGTTATTCGATGTTGGAATGGTGTTCAACTGAAATATTCTAAGAATCTGTGGTGTAGAAGGTGCAGAGGTTATATTTATGTAGTTTTTTTCATCAACAAGCCTAATTTTTGAGATTTCTTTAGATAGCTATTTTAATACATCACAAATTTGAGTGAAAATTCCAATCCTAACTGTTCAGTGGAAATTCACGCTTTGTAGGAAAGAGACAGAGCTGCTCAGATAATTCAAAAATCTGCAATAAACTTCGTGTCTCATCGATGCATGCTGAAGAAAGTGAATGCAGCAGTTTTCATCCAGAAGCATTGGAGAAGATACTTGGCCAGGATGATTTTTTTAAATCTGAAAAAGACAAAACTGGAGGAAGCCAGATGTAAATCTGCCACAGTCATTCAGGTAATATGATCTAAAGTGAGATTACAGAGCAAGGACAACTTCTGAAACCTGAAAAAAAAAAAAAAAAAAAAAGGCTTGCTCAGGGTCATTTGTTCTGCTTGCAGCAACTGATGTCGTCATGAAAATGCAATATCTCTTCCCCCTCCCTGATTTTGAGATGTTTTGATAACTTTCTCTCTGGAGAGAAATGATAATGTGCTATTAAATTGACAGTGAATATTTTGGTATATCAAATGTTAAAACACTGCACCTTAAATCAGTCAACATAAAGACTGATCAGATTGTGTTGGCTTGCCTCTTTGCAGCTGCTGAACATTACTGAAGAAGCTTTAAAAAAAAAAAATTATTCTCCTAGTGTTATGACACCTGTGTGCATGTTCAAAATGGCAGACATTAGTTACCAATTGGTAGTTGGGCAGTTAATTCAGTTTCTCAAGATACTTTCCCCACTATTACCCAAAGCTAAATATTACATTCTTAAGACTTTTTTTGGAATGGAGATTAAAGAATCACAGATTTATCAAATAATTTAAAAGGGAATCTTTTGTTTCCAGGGCAAATTTAGCTTTTTCCCAGAATTTAAAATGCTTTAAAAAAGTGATTCAACCACTTTTTTTTTTTAACATAGATATCTGGGCTTATCTTCCTAAGGATTAAGTAGGAATAAAGAAATCTTAAAAAGTCTGAGGTCAGTCTTTCTCAAATTTAGGCTTAACTCGAGATACCATGAAGAAAACTAAATTTTCTGCTTTTTCCTGCAGGCTTATTGGAGAAGATACTCTGCTAGGAAAAGATATTTACAGCTAAGATATTATGTTATCTTTGTACAAGCAAGGATAAGGATGGTGAAGTCTGTTGCTGCGTATAAACAAATTGTTTGGGCTACTGTTACAATTCAGAATCATCTGCGTGCATCTAAGTTGGCAAAAAAAGATCGGAAAAGATATGAAATCTTGAAGTCTTCAGCACTTACTATTCAGTCTGCGTTCAGAAGATGGAGAAAATACAAAATTCAACAGAAAATTGAAGCAACTTTAGTGCTTCAGACTTATTTCCGAAAATGGCAATCTTCAAAACTGGCTAAAAGAAAGAGGGCTGCCCTTGTCATACAGTCTTGGTATAGGATGCACAGAGATCTGAAGCAGTATCTACATATTAAGCAAAGTGTTATCAAGATTCAGGCTTGGTACAGGTGTCAGCTGGCTAGACGTGTTTACCAGCAACACAGGGCTAAAATAGTGACAATTCAGCAGTGTTACAGAGCTTATAAACTAGGAAAAATTGAGAGAGAGGACTATTTGCAAAAGCGTGCAGCAGCGATAGTTCTCCAAGCTGCTTTTAGAGGCATGAAGGCACGTAAGCTGTACAGGCAAACAAAGGCAGTTTGTGTTGTCCAATCGCTGTGGAGAATGAAAAAAGAGAAACTAAGATTTCTACGATTAAAAAAATCTGTTACTACATTACAGTCACATGTGAGAAAATACCAACAAGTAAAAAGATACAAAGAGATTAAAAATGCTGCTTCTGTAATTCAAACTTGGTATAGGGCACATGTCACTTCTAAAAAAGCAGCTGCTTCTTTCCAGAGGATGCGTCTGGCTGCTGTTGTCCTACAGTCTGCCTACAGAGGAATGGAAGCTAGGAAAGAGGCTCGCATATTGAGATCTGTGATAAAAATCCAGTCAAGTTACCGTGCTTATATTGTCCGGAAGAGATTTAAAACCTTGAAAGATGCAACAGTGAAGATTCAGGCTTTTGTAAAGATGAGGCAAGCACGTAAGCATTATTGTGCATTAAGGGAGGCAACACTTTATGTCCAGCGAAGATACCGGTCTCATAGATACGCTCTTCAACTTAAAGAAGATTATAGGAAACTGAAGGGAGCTTGCATAAGAATTCAAGCTGTAGTTCGAGGCCATCTTGTCAGGAAACAAATAGAAAGGTGGAGGGAGACTGCAGTATTTCTCCAGGCATGCTACAGAATGAGAAGGGACAGACAACGTTATTTAAGCATCTATAGTGCTGCTGTTGTCATTCAAAAACATTATCATGCATACAAAAAACAACTGTGTCAGAGGCAGGAGTTCTTACAAGTTAAAAAAGCAGCTGTGTGCTTACAGGCAGCCTACAGGGGTTATAAAGCACGCAAAAAGCTTAACTTTGAATATAGGGCTGCTATTAAAATTCAGACTGCTTTTAGAGCTCATGCTGCGAGAATGAAATATAAGGCAATGCTTCAGGCCTCCATTGTGATTCAAAGGTGGTACAGAACTTGTAAGACTGGTAACAGGCAAAGACTGAACTTCTTAATGACAAGAGCGGCAGTGCTTTCTTTACAAGCAGCTTTTCGCGGCTGGAAGGTACGAAAGCAGATTCAAAGACAGTGTGTTGCTGCTACTAAGATACAGTCTGCCTTCAGAAAATTCATGGCTCTGAAAAAATTCAGACTTATGAACCATGCTGTGCTAACTGTCCAAAAGCATTACAGAGCCAGAGTTATAGGCCAGAAACAACGGCAAGAATATGTTCAGCTGCGTAACTCCGTAGTGCGTCTTCAGGCAATATGGAGGGGGAAAACTGTGAGAAAAACAATTCAGAAGAAACATAATCTTGCAACAATTATTCAGTCCTGTTACAGAATGCATGTAAATCAACTCAAATATAAGAAACTAAGACAAGCCACTCTAGTGATTCAGAAATACTTCAGAGCTTACTGTATGAAAAAAACGCAACGTGCAATTTATCTAAAAGCAAAGGCAGCTGTGTTAGTCTTGCAGTCTGCTTACCGTGGGATGACTGTGAGGAAACAATTGAGCAAACTAAACAACGCCGCTACAACTATACAAGCTGCCTTCAAATCTTACCTGATCAAAAAGGACTATGAAAGACTTAGATCTGCAGCTATAGTAGTTCAAAGGCATTATCGTGCAATTATTTGTGCTAAATGTCAAAAGCAGAAATATTTGTCTTTAAAAAAAGCCACAGTCAAAATGCAGGCAATTTATAGAGGTGTAAGAGTTAGACAACAAATTCACTGTATGCATCAAGCAGCTATTTGTATCCAAGCCACATTTAAGATGCATCGCATGAACATAAAATACCAGGCAATGAGAATGGCAGCAATTATAATTCAAAGACAATATAGAGCATTTTGTTTAGGCAAAGTACAACGTAAAAAGTACTTGGAGCTAAAGAAGGCTATCGTTATCCTTCAGGCTGCTTATAGAGGCATGAAGGTCCGACAAGACTTAAAAACTATGCATCAGTCAGCAGCAATAATACAGTCTTATTATCGAATGCACCAACAACAGAGGGATTTCAGAAAATTGTCGCTGGCAACTAGGCGGATTCAGCAGTGGTTCCGTGCTTGTAAGGAGCGAGATACACAAGTTCACAACTATAGGATTTTGAAAAGTGCTACACTTCATATCCAGGCTGGGTTCCGTGGTATGAAAACAAGAAGATTTATAAGAACTAGGAGTGAATCAGCTGAGCTTATTCAAAGAAGATTCAGAACTTTTCTCAAAAGAAAACATTTTCTTTCCATTAAGACAGCTGCTATTGTAATTCAGAGAAAATACAGAGCAACAAAACTAGCAAAAAATCAACGTCAAAAGTATCTCTCTTTCCTTAAAGCTGCTATTGTCATACAGTCTGTCTATAGAGGCTTTGTAGTAAGAAAAAAAATGCAGCAGATGCATCAAGCTGCTACAGTTATTCAAGCAACCTTAAGAATGCGTAAAATTTACATTTCTTATCAAGCTGTTAGGCTTGCTTCAGTAGTCATACAGCAGCGTTATCGTGCTTACAGGGAAGGGAAGCGTGTGAGAGAAATATACTTAAAACTGTACAATTCTGTTTTAGTTCTTCAGGCTGCCTATAGAGGAATGAAAACAAGATGCTTTTTGAAGAAAAGACATGAGGCAGCACTTAGAATACAGAGAAACTACCGAATGTATAGGCAGTACTGCCATTACAGAAAAGTTCAGTGGGCAGCCCAGCTAATACAGAAGAGATACAGAGCCAATAACCTAAAGAAAATTGCAGTACAGCGTTACTCTTCATTAAAGAAAGCAGCAACTTGTATACAGAAGGCTTTTCGAGACATGCAAGCAAAAAAACATCGAGAAATGCACTGTGCTGCTATTGTTGTTCAGAAAAATTTTAAAGCTTTTAGAGAACGTCAAAGATATCTGTCTCTTAAAGCAGCTACTCTTGTCTTTCAGAGAAGATACCGAGCTTTGATTTTGTCAAGACAGCATACTTCGGAGTATCTTTCTCTTCGCAGAGCAACTATTCATATACAGGCCGTGTACAGAGGTATCAGAGTGCGGAAGAGTATTCAGCATATGCATTTAGCTGCTAGTACGATACAGTCAGCCTACAAAATGCACAGGAATAGAAGGTCCTATCAAAATATGAGAATTGCAGCTATTGTTATACAGAACTGCTATCGATCCTACATCAATGGAAAGAATCAACGAAAGAAGTATCTGACAATGAAGAATTCTGCTCTTGTTATTCAAGCATCATATAGAGGCATGAAGGAACGGCAGAAACTGAAAATCATGCATGATTCAGCAATTATAATACAGTCTAGTTATCGCATGTACATACAACATAGATATTACAAACAGTTGTGCTGGGCTGTCAGAGTTATACAGCAAAGGTTCAGAGCCAAAACGGCAAAAGACAGTGACATGGAAAACTATGCAAAAATAAGAAAGGCTGTCATTTGCCTTCAATCCTCTTTTCGTGCTAAAAAAGCTAGGCAGTTGTATCAAACCAGTGTTGCTGCACGGTGCATACAATCATTCTTACAAATGCGTGTAGAGAGGAGACGTTTTCTTGAAAAGAAAGCAGCAGCAATAGTGATCCAGTCTATGTTCAGATGCCGAAGAACAAGGAGTCGCTATAAATTGATTCAGAGTTCAGCAGTTGCTATTCAGAGGTGGTACAGAGCATGTCACAGGGCTCGTTTACAGAAAGTGGAGTATTCTGCTCAAAGACAAGCAGTCATAATTATTCAGTCTGCTTTCCGTGGTATGAAGGCAAGAAAAATAGCAAGACGCATACGAGCTGCAAGAAAGATTCAGTCTGTTCTTCAGATGGCTGTGCACCGTAGAAAATTTATTCAAATTAGAACAGCAGCTATTACGTTACAAGCCTATTACTTAATGCATAAAACTAAATCACAGTATACAAGCTATAAAAAAGCAGCAGTTCTCTTACAACGATGCTACCGATCCCACTTGACTGTAAAATACCAAAGAATGACTGACTTACAAACCCGGAGGAACATTATCATTGTGCAGGCTAGAGTCAGAGGATTCATTGAAAAGAAGAAGTTTCACAAAATTAAGGAAAGCACAATAAAAATCCAGGTACTTTTGAATGTATAGTAATGGGGTTTGGGTGTGGTTTTTTTTTTCCCTCTTTTGTGGGTTTTTTAAGATTACTGCTCTTGCAAACAACAGTTTAAAGCTATATGTTAAAGTAGAATTGATTTCTGAAGTATACTACGTGGCAGGTGTATAAAGCTTACTACCACAGTGCACAGAAATGAGTCTCAGTTCAGCTCTGCTTTGTGTTTCCTTGCTGAGGTACTCATCTTAAAAAGTAACATTCCCTTTATCTTCTTGTTTATCCCCTAGAATTTTACTACTTCAAATGAGTTCTGATACTTGTGTGTGTTTCTGTGGTTCTTTTAAGAATATTTTTGCCTTAACTGGCTTTTACCTATATAAATATTAGTAGCTTAATGAGTGTTTTCTTTGATTGGAATGTGAATGGAAGCTCTCTTGACATGTTGAAATGAGCGGGCACTGGTATTGGGTATAAAGTGAAGTAAATGGCAAAAAAGGCATTACTGCTGCATTCTTCAAGACTCATATTTAGGAAGGCGTGAGTTAAATCAATCATGTTAGTTCTTTTAGATTTATTAAATAGCCCTAGTCTAATTTGAGTGTCTAGCTAGCATTTTGAAGAGGAATGTAAAGAGAGAAATTGCTTTCTTATTGTACATTTCAGTTGGTACCTTGAGTGGCGCCACATGAAACTTAGTGTGAAACTGTATCTGTGATTTCTCAGAGGTACTCTAGGAAGTGGGAGGTATTTAGTTTGATGTTTTTTCCTTCCATCATTGATGCAATAAAAGTGTCATCAGCAAGAAGTAATGAGAATTGTTCTTCATCTCCATGTAGCAAGCTAAATATCCATCCAGTGGGAGTTCAAAGAACCTTAGAAGACTAGTTACTCTGAAGTACTTTTTCAAATTTTTTTTTTTTGAGGATGAGGAAGGTATATTTCCTTCTTATTTATATTAATTATGATTTGTATGTAGTGGGAGTATACTTTTTTAATTTGCTTTTCTTCTGGGAAGAGCTTTAAGTGACTTCCTGTGGTGGCCTTAGTTATTTTACCGTAAGGGAAGGGGTTTCTCTTCAGGGTATTATTGGAATGAAAGGATTTTTCTGCCCAAATCAGGGAAGAAAAGGAAATAAATAATTACTTATGATAATTTCTTGGGTTGCTATTACTATCTTGTTGGAGAGCACATGCTCTACTTAACAGATAAGAAAACAGTTGTGCGTTCCTCACCTCCATTTTTTAGGGGGGAAGTCGAAGCTTCTTAGTTACTTTCTGAATGTTTAACTTCTGTATCCTGAACAATGTAAGTATGATTACTTTGACTAAAAGGTAGGAAAAAAAATTAATTGGGAAATCAGAAATATATTTACTTATATTGTTGTTGTTCTACCAAGCCAGTGAGTACAGCTGTACTTAAAAATACGCAAACATCTTCCCAGTCAATACCATGCAAGTGGTGAAATATTCCAAGATTGTCTTTCTCTTTTAAGGCGTTTTTCCGTGGATTTATTCAGAGACAGAAATACCTTCGGTGCAAGTTTTCTGCTGTATTAATACAGCAGTACTACAGAGCCCATCAGATGCGAAATATTGAACAACAAAGATACCATCAAATGAAAAGAGCTGCTGTTAGAATTCAGGTAATCCCAGAAGGTGTTTTTTGTTGGTTTTTGTTTGTTTGTTTTTTAATATTTCTTGTATTTCTTCATGACAATTATTTTTACAGACATTAAAGAGTGGCATTTGTGGTATTTCCCTGAATGTGTTTCACTTGCTTTAGAAAACTTTTTCCAGACGTGAGAAATTAGATGCTTGTAATACTGTAGAGAGAGGAATCCTAAAAGCCTTTCATGCTAACATGACTTTTTTGCTTTTAATTTTGTTCGTTCCATTAAACAACAATAACAACAACAAAATCAAGTTTTGAATTTTTTTTTCTTTTTATATATTTAATAGGCATCATATAGAGGATATAAAGCCAGGCAATGGGTTAACAAAATGAGAGCAGCACAAGTAATTCAAGCCTGGTTTCGAGGCTGCAGAGCACGAAAGGAATATGCATCTGTGGTAAAAGCTATACGTGTTATTCAGAGTCACTTCAAAACAAAACAGCAGCGGACCCGGTAATACTGAATTTGATATAAATTTCTCTACTTTAAAGCTTTTATTATGTAATTATTTAGTACTGCTTTGCACATGTTTAAATATTTTTCTGGACTGGAAGCTACCTCACAAATTTAAATTTTGCATATTGGGGATCTAGAAAGAGTAGGCCTTGGTCTTTTTTTTTGCTTTTTTTTTTTTTTTTTACAGAAAGGATGTTCTGGATATTGTTAAAATTCCAGTATAAAACTAATAGGATGAAAAGCTATTTGGTTATAATGCATAATGGAATAGTTAAACTAGTTTGTGTTTATTTTGCTCTGAGGTAGTTTTACAATAAATGCTCTACTAGATCAGCCTGATAGCTCATCTCATTCAGAACTATGTCCTCTGCTAGTAGCAGTAGAAGATGCTGTTTGGGGATAGTACACTAACCTGACCACTTTCTAAGGTCCTCCCTCAGCATCCATGCTTGTTAGATTATGGATGCTAGCACTTACATACTTGCCTATTCCCTTTATTATCCTTTTATGGACCTGTTGTATGTCAATTTGTCTAATGCCTTTTAAACTGCTGTCTCCCTCCCCAACCTCCTTTGGCAGCAAGTTCTGGAAGTACCTACTGTGGGAAAACAGAAAATATTTTCTATTTTAAACCAGGCTTTCTGCCAACATTGCTAGCTATCCCCTTGTTCTAGTGTTCCAAGATTTGGTTGATAACATCTCTGCTTTCACAATATCTATCTTAATAATTTTGTAAACCTTCACTGTTTTCTTACTTAAAAAATGCAAGTGTTCTCAACTTTTGGAAAAAAACTAAAACACATTTTCATGTCAGGTTTTTGAAAATGAAGTTCTGTGCACTTACCATTCAAAGAAGATGGAGAGCAACACTTACTGCACAAATGGTTCAACATCAGTTTCTGGCAACTAAGAATGCTGCAGTTACGATTCAGTTGGCATATAGACAGTACAGGGCTAGAAGACTTTTAAGAAAGGTATGTTTTCACTTGCACTCTGCTATGTCATGGTCATATTAAAAGTTTTCAATGTATTTGAGTGATTTTGTTTTTGTCATCAATATGCAGAAGTATGGAAAAGAAAAAAGGTGGGGCCAGAACAAAGATTGTTCAGATCAAAACTGTTCAATCTTCAAAATATTAAATTTCCTTTTTGCTTTGACAAATGAGGTTGATTCTTGGTTTTGAACAGTTCCATTTGTTGAATTACCCCTGTCTATACTGATAACAAGACAAAATGTAAAATTTTCTGCTGGCTTTATTGCTTACAAAGGATTAAGTTAAATTGCCCATATTTTGACCCCATTTAGGTAAGGGAAAAGACCTTCCAAATTGTGAATGTGCATTTTTATATAAACTAGTACTGCATGAGTTGGCTTGTATTTCCTATTTTATTTTTGTTCTTTTTCTTATGATGTGGAAAAAAAAAATCTAGAACTAAAATATAAATGTATATTGATTGTGACAGAAATGAACAAAAGTTTAATTATCAATACATTCTTTAAAATCTTTTTCAGAAGCTTCAAGCTGCGTGTTTGATCCAAAAAGTATACAGAGGTTTCAAGGCAAGAAGGAAACTTGTTCAACAAAAAGCTGCTGCTGTAATTATCCAAAAACATCTGAGGGCTTGGCAGGAAGGCAAGCTTCAATTTATGAAATACAACAAAACTAGAAGAGCTGTCATTAAACTGCAAGCATTTATACGGGGTTATTTAGTCAGAAAAAAGGTTGGTATACTTCAAATTAAAACTATATTATTGATGTAAAGTATCTCTAGAGCTGTTTTAGCATTAATTTTGTCTGGCAAGAAAAGGAAAACCTGATCACTTGTTGTTGAACTCAAATTCATGTTGACTGCTTTGGGAATTGGGTGGGTCAGAATAGATCAGAACACAGTTTGACCCTTTTCTCACACTCCTTTAGTACTAAAATAGGTTTTCATTGTCAGGTGTTTTTTAGCTTCTGAGATCTTTGTGGCTTACCTATAACTGATACTTCTGCACACACACGCTTACAATGAAACTGTTCTCTACTATATATTAATGTTGCTGCTTACAATCACTTCTCTGTGTTTATTGTTTAGATTAGAGACCTAGTACTGAAGAAAGGTAGCTTAGTTCTGAGGTAATGACTTCTGAGGCGATTCTTCAGCATCTAATAGTATATTGCTATTGTCTTTGCATAGACGATCAGCTACCTCTGAGTATGAAAGTTAATGATGTTCCTTTTTTTGTTTTCCTTCTACAGTTTTCAGAACAGAAACAAAAGAAGAGACTACTTTATTTTACAGCAGCCGCATATCATCATATCTCTGCAATTAAAATTCAAAGGGCGTATAGGATTCACCTCATCTTAAAACTTGCACAAAAACAGATCTCATCTGTCCTTATAATACAGGTTAGTCTAATTAGAGGATGAATGATTTTGTGTAACATGGTCTAATTTCTTTTCTGTCAGCTAAGCTGTAGCACTAAGCCACTGTAGTTCCTTCACATGGAAAAATAAAGCTAAATTATGGAGACTATCATTTACTAAATAATGCTGCTTATACCCAGCTAAGCATAATAGAGTGGATCTCAGCAGGCTCTGGAGGCTTAAGCACTTCAAAGCTGAGCATGGATGGGAAAGTTTGTTTCCTTCAGACCGTCAAGCTTGCTAAAGGAATCTGAGTGCTGTCTTAGCCTATTTCTTTACATCCTACTGGAAGTAGAAAAGATCAGACATGACAACCTGTAAGTCTCATGAAATGAAAAGCATCTCCTTACACGCACAGTCCCCTGGGACACTGATTTATTTGGTTGGATGTCTCTAACCTGCCAGTGGTACCAGAACCTGTCTAAGTTGCAGCATTTTTTATATAAATGTGTTTTACTTCTCTAAAAGCAAGATCAAAAATTAGGTCTGTATTGTAGTACTGACTAATAGTAAAAATTATCTTCAAGGTCTCCAAACTGACCATTAGCCTTAGTCCCAATAATGGAAGATCTGCATTAGACAAATGGAGAGGCTGAAACGGGAACGCCGAAATAGCTGTTCTCTAGTCAAGGATGTTATGGCAAACTTTGCCCTACTCCTCCTCCAGATATACACATCTGTTATCTCTCCCCATAAGTTATATTTTCCCCTGAAGCCAAGAGCAAATGGGTGGAAAAGGCTTTTTTTGCTCAGATTTGGCATACAGTACCCTGTCTCACTTCTGTATATAGAGGGGGGGAAACAAAGCTGGAAAAGGAGAAAAGTGGAGTCGTGGTTCTCCTTAAAAGCCAGCCAAGAGAAAGAAAATGCCTAGGATGGAGTAATGCCAGGCACAAGTATAAATTGGGAGAGTGGAGGAGTGGCTGGAGAACAGCCCTGCAGAAAGGGATCTGGGTGTGCTGGTCGACAGCAGGTTTAATATGAGTCAGCAGTGTGCCCTGGCAGGCCAGAGGGTAAACTACATTCTGGGGTGCATCAAACACTGTATAACCAACCAGTCAAAAGAGGTGATTATCCTGCTGTAGTCAGTGTTGGTGCAGCCTCATCTTGAGTACTGTGTGCAGTTCTGGGCTCCACAATTTAAGAAGGATGTGAAGGTCCTTGAATGCATCCAGAGGAGGGCAACAAAGCTGGTGAAAGGGCTGGAAGGAATGTCTTACGAGGAGCAGCTAAGGACTTTGGGTTTATCAAGTTTACAGAAAAGGAGGCTGAGGGGCGACCTCATGGTGCTCTACAGCTTCCTGAGAAGGGGAAGTGGAGAGGGAGGTGTTGATCCCTTCTCCCTGGTATCCAGTGAACAGGACACATTGGAATGGTTGAAAGCTGCACCAGAGGAGGTTTAGACTGGACATTAGGAAGCATTTCTTTACCAAGAGGGTGGTCAAACACTGGAACAGGCTTCCTAGAGAGGTGGTCAATGCCCCAAGCCTGTCAGTGTTTAAGAGGCATTTGGACAATGCCCTTAATAACATGCTTTATCTTTTGGTCAGCCCTGAATTGGTCAGGCAGTTAGACTAGACTAGACTAGATGATCATTGTAGGTCCCTTCCAACTGAAAATAAAATATTCTGTTCTGTGCTATATGGAATGCTTCCCTAACTGCTCCTAGTTAAGAGTTCATTTCTCAGTCTTGCATTTCAGCTACCCTAAGGCCAATCAGAGCTGTGTCATGGTGGTTATATGAGCACTAGTGATGTTTATAATGCCTGTATCTGTCAAAGTTCATGTTAAAATAGTTCTTCAACTTTTATTGCTTGTTTAGGATGGGACAAGGGAATTTAGGGAAAAGTCTTAAGTAAATAAGTAGAAAGGTACTTTAATTTTAAACAGAGATGGTTCCGAGCAAAAATGCAACAAAAGAGATTTCTAAGAGATTATCAAAGAATCATTAAATTACAACGTGTGATTCGAGGCTGGCTAAATCACAGAAATGATGCAGCAACCATAATCCAGCGAAATGTACGAAGATTCCTTGCCTGCAGACGTAGGAGGAAATTTGCAGTTGGAGTAATGAAATTTCAGGTAAATACCTCTTGCAAGAAAATGACAATTTAAAAAATAATTTTTTTTTCTCCATTTTTCTCATGGGTTTTTGGGTTGAGGAAAGATGTTTACTTTGGTTGGTGAATTTATCAGTTAAATTGCAAGCCAAGTCAGCTTCAGTTTAGACATCAAAGCTAAATGCAAACACATCATGAAGTAATATTAAGCAGATACTGGTTGAGATCACTTATTGTGGGAGTGTGTGGAGTGTATATGCATATTTGTTTTGGTCTTTTGTCTTGAAAATCCAGTATTTGAAAGACTAAACACTGCATAGTAATTACTTAAAAATTAATAACCAAGGTAATTAATTTGTCACTTGTGTAAAATTTATTTGGAATGGTAATGGAAGTTCTATTGTCTCATTGACAACTTTTTTTCTCTTTGAAATTCCTTTTCTGTAGGCATTGTGGAGAGGATATTCTTGGAGAAAGACTAACGACACAGCAAAAACTAAAGCTTTAAGGCGCAGTTTAGAAAAGGCTAATGAAAAGAGCAAAGAAGAAAACAAATTGTGCAACAGAACTGCAATTGCTATCGAGTACCTTCTAAAATACAAACATATCTCTTATATTCTTACAGCATTAAAGCATCTTGGTCAGTATTTTTGGTTTATTGTAACTGATAGATTTCCAGGATGATAGAAAATGGAAATTTTCAGTTGCGAAGAGTTCATAATGATAGTTAGGCTTTCTCTATGATTGTAAAATGTGAATGTGTTAGAGAGTATAATGGTGTTGTTTTCCCAGACTAAAATTAAATTATTGCTTTAAGAACAATATTAAAATAGTTATGTAGAGAAAGGAAATCCTATATGATTGCTCTAATTTCCTGGCAGTCCTAGTAATACTGTGCCTTACATAAGTCAATTATATTTGCTATCAGGATATGTTCTCTGTGGAATGTTTTGTCTCCTTAATTTTTAGCCTGGAATATTAAAACTATTAATTTAATAATACTTGTTTAAATCAATAATTGCCATTTTTACTTCTTTGCACTTCTACTTAAAAATAAGAGAAAACCCTGGTTTGCAATTAAATTGCTTGACCTTCAGAATTTTTTTTAAATTATCATAGAGGTGGCTACCAGGCTGTCCCCGCTCTGCTGTGAAAATATGGCCCAGAGCAGAGCAATCTCCACTATTTTTGTTCTGATCCGAAGTTGCAACCGGAGTGTTCCATGCATGGATGTGATCAGATATTCAATTCAGGTTCTACTTAATGTTTCAAAGGTAACTTTAATATTCTCTTTTCCAGATTTATAAGCTGTAGGCTGCTTTATTGTGTTATTTATTTATCCACAAAATTTCTGAATAAACTTGAAACAACAAAATAAATAGTTTTGAATAAAAAAAACCCTTCTGAATTTTAACTGTTATTTTGAAACCAATTATCTACTTTGTAATAATTACAATTTAATTTTCCTTTTGGCAAAAGAAAATTATTTCATGGGCTTAAAGTAATAATTTTACTTTTAACTGATTATACATTGCAAGATATTCCATGAAACTGTGTAGAAATGTGTAATATTGTGTAGAAATGCAAAACTGTAGTAGCTAGGATAAGCTATGAATGTTTTTTAAGGTAGAAATTTATATGTTATAGAAGACAGGCTACTTTTCCAAATTCATGTCATAGACTATATTTACACTTTTTGATTTCTTACAGAACAGATTATTTTCATAAATACTTAAAACTGCTTCAGTACTGTAGTAGTACTGTAGTTATTGACTACGGATTGATTGTTCTAGAGTTGTTGTTTTGTTTTGTTTTTTTTTCTTTGAAATTTAAAATATTTACTAAACATAGTTTTTGATCTTATATCCATCCTACAGGCATTTACATTCAAATTCCTGAAGTAAAGAAAAAAAATTAACATTTAGGCTAAACTTACTTTTAAATTTCTCTAAACTTATGCTAATTTATTTTTCTATTTTAAATGTAAAATCAGATTGTACGGGTTTCTAAACAAGGCGGGGGGAGCACAAAGTGTAGCTTTTTGTAACCTGTTACGATGGTGTAACATACAGAAGTGTTTTTTATCACTTGGATGCCAGATCAGCCTACAAATTTATTCTAGGGGAGAATATGGATTTTGCTTTTTCCTCTAACCTGAAAGGTATTTTAATGTCTATGTGAACTCTCTTGTCTCTTTCTTGTATAACAGTATGAAAGAACTACGCAAGCAGTTTATGAAGTAGAAAATTCTATAGATACATTACTAGACCTACTGCAAATGTACAGAGGGAAAGCTGGGGACAAAATTTCAGAGAAAGGAGGAAGCATTTTCACAAAGACCTGTTGTTTGTTGGCCATCCTTTCAAAGGACTCGAAAAGAGCTTTGGTAAGACTTAAATGTTTTGGGTTTAATAATTTGATTTAACATGCTTTTCTCGCAGGTTTTGGTGTTGTTTGTAACTTTTTTTCTTTCCTTCTCTACCATACTTTTTATGGCTGTAATATTAATTATGACTAAACTCTGATTAAAAAAAAAAAAATGCATTTCCAAGATGGTGAAAACACTCATTATTTTGTGCTTTGTATGCCCTGGTCACCCAGAGCTATTCAATAAGACATTGAGGTTCTGATCCTGCAATCCTTGCAAGATTATGGTATTGCAATCCCTACTTTCCACCGGGTTTTGATGACTTTCTATCAGTTGCTTAGCATTAGATATAGTTTAGTTGCCACTTAACTAACTTGTATTCAATTTCTGAAAGTTTACTGTTGCTTTTCAGGTAAAGTTAAGATCTTTATTGTCAGTAACAACTGGCAATATAATTGTCCATGACTTTGTGTTGACATACTCTATTGTAACAGAGACATAGCCTGTTTGGAAAGAAATTTCCTGTGTTCATGCCTATTGCTAGAATCCCCAGTAAGGTTATCAGGGTAGTCTGGGTTCTATGCTATAAATTCACTAGCTTTTTATCCATCATATATAAGTACTTAAGTTATCCAGTCACCTCTGACGATTGCATTATTGCTATGAAGATGGACATAAACACTGATTTGTCTCTGTACCGATCATTGAAGGCATATGCCAATGGCATATGTAAAAATTGGTTTTAATGAGAAAATAGTAAAATCTGACTTGTAAGAGCTTGGATTTTTCTGAGATCTCAAGTCACATGCCAGTCATTAAGTATTTTGAAAGCATTGGACCACTGACTTCTTGGAGGTGTGCTGGCTTTGAAATGGTTTCACTGTACTTGTGAGAAGTTCAGCTTAAATTATAAACATTCAGTTTTCATTGAATAAAACAGATTTCTTGATTTGTTAAGTTGCTTTCGAACTTGTAGTATTAACTGTGTACTACTTTCACCTTTTCTCAGGAAATCCGAAGCATACCAAGAGCTATTACTTGCATTCAAAGCCTATATAAACTTACAGCTCGTAAACACAAAATGGATGCAGAGAGAACACTTGTGAAGCAGAAAACAAACACTTTCTTAAGTGGAACTTCCTTTGTTCCTCTAAGAATAAAAACAGTTTCAAGGTAAGAGCTTAAAAATTAGTCTGCTGTTTTTCCTGTGGCAGTACAATATTTTAATGACAAGCCACTAATATTTTCACAGAATTAAACCAGACTGGGTTTTGAGGAAAGATAACATGCAAGAAATTGTCGATCCTCTGCAAGCAATTCTGATGGTGATGGATACACTTGGTATTGCCTGCTACTGAAATGTAAATAATGTATATGAAAATGTATTTGTACAGCATGTATGTAGTAGACAGCTAAATGATTTTGAAAGAAAACAAGTAAGTGTCAAGCTACCCTTGAAAATGTTTTTTTCAAATTGCAATTATCATTTCTGTAAATTTTTTGTGTTGTATACAGCTTTTAAAATCATATTTTGTACTACTACCAAAAGCAATTGTACAATAAAATCATAAGCCCTGGAAACTTTACTAGTGCAGTAATGTATTATTATTATTACACAGCTGTGAATCTTATAAATAGCATGGTACTCCTCACTGATTAAATATTGTAGAATGCTATTAAAAACAGTTGTTTGTGTGGGACAGTTATGCTGGCTTGTCTGATCTGGAGAGGTATAGGTAGGAAGGGAGGCATAGTCTGTGGATTTCAAAACTGGCTACTGTTTTGGGGGACCTGGAGTTTACTTTCTAGAAAGGTTTTGAGGGATCATGTGTGACTGTAGGAAATTTTTTTTTATAATTCCCATTTTTTTTAAACACTACAAGGTTATGATGGAACAATGAGATGTTGTAAGGGTGAATTTAGAAATTCTGACCTGATATTTTAAAGGAGGTGATTTGTGAGTGCTTTCTTCCTATCGAGTGATCAGTACATACAACCATGCATCTCATCCAACTGAATAGATGGTGTTCATCGCAGCATATCCCTGAAATTCTGTTCTCTTGTGCCTTGGAATTGTGTTTTCTTAGAGCAAGGCCAAGAAAACGAAAACTAAAATTTTACCCTCCCACCCCCAAATTTAAAGTTTATGCCTCCCAAGGGTGGAACGTGATGCTAAATCAACTTATAGCTATTAGTTGGTTAGATGATAATGCATTGTAAATAAGGTTCTATTTTTATTTTTTTTTTGTTTAAAAAAAAAAACAAAAAAAACCCCACCAAACTCAGACGGGGCTAGCTGTATACAACAGAACTCAACAGACAGATAATAGTAGTGGCTATCTTCCTAATGTGAGAGCCTCCAGAATGAATAATATATAGAATGCAACTGACTGGTTATATGGGAGTAGGCTGGAGGAGGGGGGAATTTTGTATTTCCTCTTATTTCAGCCAAGGTAAATAATCTGATAACAGAATGCCCTTTGAACTTGGAACTCGGGAGGTTTGGAGGGTAACAGTGTTCAATTAGTTTAAATTTTTCCGTAAGCTTGTTGCCTGGCTTCACTGTAAAATGATAAATTCTATCCTCTTTACTCCTGTAAAGTATGCCAAATGGAAGTTGAATTCTGCAAGTCTAGTGTTAGGGTATTTGGAGAACTAAAATAAATGACAACAGTGTTTTTGGTGAAATAACTTGTTACAAAATACCATGGACACGAAGGCATTTGTGAATACCTTTGAAAATCCAGTTAATTATTTACAAAAGTAATACTTAGGGAGTTCTCACAGGTGGTGGAAACTGTTGATGGAGACAGTAATGAAGATGAGATTTAAAAGCTGTGTTTTCTTCCTAGTTATGATGTATTCAGGCAAACTCTTTGCAGAAGGTAAATACACTGAATTCCATTGTTAATAAATGTACATTGAATCTAGAACACACAGTCTAAGGTAACTTAAGTCTTTTATATCTTTACCAAGAGTAAACGCTGCTTTTTAAATATAATTTTGTTGTGAGATGTCTGATGATCATGATTCAACTGTGTGGTTTTGAGGCACTTATACAAGTTAAATTTTGTACAATTAAAACATTTTATATATTGAAGTATCTTGGTGATTGAAGTGTTTTGGCTTTCTACAGAGCAAAAGAGTGGAAGTTAAATGGAACCTGCAGAAGCTAGTCTTGGGTGGTTCTGCATTTCCTATCGCTATTTTCAGTATGGCTTAAAATTCCTGGGTTTATATAGTTTACATACCACTTGAACTGCAAGTTCACAAAGCTGTGGACTGTATACGAGGGTACACCTCCATTAATTGAAAAAGTGTCCCTTTTTTTGCATTTCATTTTGTATCTGCTAATGTATGTTTAACTCCAACATATTTGTTGCAACTACCTCTGTCTTCACTAGAGTTTTCTCCTTATGCAAAGCAGTTGAAATTACACTGATATCCTTTGGAAAGTCAAACAAAAGGTATGTAGGTAGCAACTGTTTCTGTCTTTTAATTACTTAAAAATCTTAATCACCATCAGGTTTGGTTTGTTTTTTGTTTGTTTGGTTTTTTAATTTAGATGTGATAACAGTGGTTGTGTGAGGAAGGGAATTATTAAAAAAAAATATCTTGGCACTTCCTATTTAGTGAAAATACTAAACTTGCAGAAAATTCTAGTAAATGCAGTAAATTCTAGTGACATTGTGTAAAGGAGCAATAGTTTTTTATTTCAGTTCTAATATATGTAGGATGAATGCAGCAGTGCCAACTTGTGGGAAAGTTCTTACCAATTATAATGAGATTCATAGGTGGTGATTCAGTTTTTAAAACTTGATTCTTCAGGTTAAATTGCCTTGTAATGCCATGGAGAGAATTTTTGAGACCCAAAGGATAATTTTATAAGAAATCTAAACTGAAGTATCGCTTTTTGGTTTTTTTTTTAATAATGTCATATTCAGCACAACTCCTTTTAAATGTTTTCTCCTATTACTGGTTTGAGTTTTTTTGATTGCAGTTCTGCTTGTTCTTTCCTTAACTTTTATTTCTTCTTTCTTTTCTGTTGACTCTGTTCTTAAATCCCCCTTCTTTAGCAAGCTTAACTCCTATATTGCCTCCTGGCAGTTTGTCATACTGTTCTGATAATGTTTGCTGATTGAGGAGCTATGGCATAGCTAATCTTGATGCGGTTACCACTGGATTTTAGAGCAGGCATCAGTATGTTTATGCAGCAAAGGGTGCTCATGCTTACATCTTCTGGGCTAAATAAAGAGTCAAATAAATGTGTCCTGCATCAGTTTTGCCCAGTTCGCATTAGGAAGTTTCATTCTACAGCTGATATTCCTGTGAACCTAAAGAACAAAAGCTGATACAATTGTAATATATCTTAATTTCAGTGAGTCTTACAAGATCCTTCATGCTTGTAAGTATTCAGAATTTCATTCACCTTGTCTTACGGTGAATGCAATTTTTTTTTGCCTGAATCAATCCAACTGATATTAAATAAAAGAATGCAAAAATGCTCATATCTGGGCTGAGATTTTTAGTGAGAAATATATTTATCTTTTTGCAGATAAACCTTGTGATTTGCCACCCATAGAAAATGGAAAGATTGCCCAGTACTATTATAATTTCAAAAGTTACTATTTCCCTATGCTTAAGGGGAAAAAACTTTCCTATTCTTGTATGGTTGGTTATACAACTGAAACTGGGACTCAAGATGGAAGAATAACTTGTACAGCAAAAGGATGGTCTCCAGTGCCGCAATGCTACAGTGAGTTAGCTTTATTAATCTCATCATTGCTTTTAGCAGGAAGCTTTTCTAGCTGGATTTCCTTGAATGTACAGGAACAGAAGATGCATAACAAGAGGGATAAAATGTCTAAGTTAGGACTACAAGGTGAAATCAATCCTTTATGTGTACAAACTACATATGTTTATGTATGAAATGTTTTTACAATAATACATACATTTACACTTTTACCATATATGTTTTTATAATAACACCAAGACAGTTGCCCAGCTTCCTTATTTTGGGAAAACTAATAGATAGTTTCCCCTCAGATGTATATCCTTTAGAGCATCCCTAGCTCTAGATTCCTTGGTTGTGTTCCATGTTATTACCATCGGTTTGATGTATTGTTTGATGATTGGTGTAGTATCTTCAATAGGCCAAGAAAACAAGATTAGATCAGGATAGCTAAAAACCCTCTTCTTTTGTTTGTCAGAAAACAAAAATATTCCATTAATTCTTTCTAACCAAGCTGTCTCCTTTCATTTAGAAAAATGTAACAAGCCTCTTCTGGAAAATGGCTTTTTTTACAGTACAGAAATGTACTTCAAAATACATGAGAAACTGCAATACAAATGTAATCTAGGCTACCACACTCCAAGCGGTGGTACTGAAGATATAGTACAATGTCGGCCAGAAGGATGGTCCTCCCAACCAACCTGTACTAAAAAATTTGGTAGGATTCTGCATTTTTCTCCTTTATAATCTCTTATATGTGTGTAATTCTGCTGTCCTTGCTGCACTTGTAGGGCCAAACTGCCTGTCAGGTTATCATTTGAGTGCTCCCAAAGTAGGTTCTCAGCAGTACCTCATGGCAAGAAGTTGTCAAATTTCACATGCTGCTAGTTTTGTGAATTTGTATAGATAAAATTATATCTAGAAGGAATCAGTATAGATGAAATTGCATTGTTTCAAATAAATTCATTGCCATCCAAACTTTCTTCCAAAATGACAACTGAAAAATTTGTGTGAACTACTGCATTTTTAATTATTCATTATTTGCAAAGATTTTGCCTTGGTTATGACCACTTTTAAGGTGCTTCTAAGGAAAATTTTAGATGAATAACTTGAAATAAAAGAGCAATTAATATGCATATGCTTTATTTCTTTAAGAATCGTGTCAAGTACCCAATTTACATCATGGCAGCTACTTCACAGCCCAACAAGAGCTTCGGTTGAATGAAACACTGTTATACAAATGTGATGAGGGATATCATACTGCAGGAGGAAAAACTACAGAAGAAGCAGTGTGTCTAACACATGGGTGGTCCCTTACTCCAAACTGCACTAGTATGTAATGGGCTGGAAAAAAATTCTGTTTGAAATGTGATTTATTCTACAAATGAACAAAGATTTATAAAAAGGCTTGTTTTATAAGCTGTTGGGGGGGGGTGGAAGCCTTCCTCAACTAGTTTTCACTGCTATGTGTTTTCTTCCTAGAAATGGCTTGCTCCTCTTTGAGTGCAATAGCACATGGAGGTTTCTATCCTGTGAAGAAAATCTATGAAGAGGGAGATGTAGTTCACTTTTTCTGTGAGGAAAACTATTCTGTCAGTGAATTTGATCTAATTCAATGTTATTATTTTGGATGGCATCCAGATCCTCCGGTGTGTGAAGGTACCTTATTTTTATAGCTTTACTATGTCAAATTCTTAGTGAAAGACTAGCACCTTCTTTCATGAAATGCTTTATGAATATGAAATAAAAATATGCTTTTTGTACCAGTTCACAGCCTAAATAGAAATCAAGTGTTAGCTGAAAGGCATGGAGCCAAGGTAGCAGGGAGGGAGGCAATGATAATTGGAATGAATTTTTAGTGGTCTCTAACAATAGAGCAGATACTGTCTCTTGCTGATGTTGTATCCTGGAGAAGCATGAATCAACAGTTACAGGGAAGTTGTTCAGCCTGTGAAGCTCAAGTTAAACCGTGTTCAGATTACATGAAGGTTTAATCAAGTATGTTTAATCCTGCCTTGTGAGGTGGGAACATGCCTCTTAAGAGGCATTAAAAATAAAATTTGTAACAAGTTTCTTCTGAACTTGGGGATTGTGGTACTTTCCAGAGTTCTACAGCCTCACTAAACTGTACATGTTTTCAACAGAATTAACTAGAAAGGTCATCCTGAGGACAGAAACACACATTTAGTAATTACTGTCACTTCCCCAGTCACTGGGGGATAATGGAGATTCTCAGAAAAGAAACTTTCAAAAGAATGAAAGGTCTAGTAAACCAGGTGAGATATAGTATACAGCAGAAAACAGAACAAATCAACATTTAGGCTAGCTGAGAATTTATATTGTTCAACATACCTTGATAGTTGTGGGTCATTGTCTTATCTGGATATTGTCCTCTTTCTCGTGATTACTTCTGAGCTTTAGGAGATCTCACTGCCTCATGGTAACAAATTCTCTGCTTTATATACAAGGCATGCCAGGTGTTGATGACAGAGGGATGGACAATCAATTATTTTTATTGGTTTAAGATAAGTCTATGGTATTCATTTCTGATGTATTTTTACAGGAATTTTCCCATGAAGTGTGTTTTCTAGAGCAAATTTAATAATCATTGGGGGGGGGTGTGCTTGAGATTAAAAAAAATTGTATTTAGCCTTTAAAAAATAGAGATGTGTTAAGCACAATTTTCAGTAAAATTAGTGTTTTGTAACTCCTTTATAGCTTATCTTGTAGAAGACTATGTGATTGAGTACAAAGGTGAACTTCATCTTTCTTTCCTAGAAGATACAGTAGCGTTCAAAATGCATTAGAATCTCTCAATTAAATGGCATGTGTTAGGACCCCAGCCCTGTATTTTTTATGATGATACAGCAGGAATTTTTCTAGAGTGAGTGCAGAGAAGGTGGGGTGCTCAGGAGAATGAAAACATGGTCTAAATGTAATTTTGAGGATATAGTAATCGCAAACTTAAATTGGAGATAGGAAATGGGCTATGATTATTGCTGCTTCTGTAGCATTAGAATTAATACATAAGCCGCTTTAAATATATCAATGGAGGGTATGGGAAATCTCTATTTCCCGAAGTCCTTTAGAGAACATCTTAAGTCTATGTGGAGAAATTACAAATTTGTTTATAGAAGTACAATAGCATAATACCTCTATTTTCTATTTGTTGAATGTAAAATCACTTTTTTGTTCTGGTCTCCTATTTGTTAAGAAAATGGAAGTAAGTAATTTACTCTGGATCAACCAAAAATATCTTTTGAGTGACAGGCTTGCAAGCTGTATAATAAAATTAATTGTGTACCTGGTTGTGATTAGTGAGAAAGCAATATGCATTTTTTATTTTCAGATGTAAAAAATAAATGTCCTCCTCCACCGCTTCCTCCTCATGCCCATATCATCACAGTTAGAAGAACATATCATAATGGAGACAAAGTTCGTATACAGTGTCAAAGTACCTTTCAAATAAGAGGATCTGAGGAAATCCAGTGTGAAAAAGGAAAATGGATGTCACCCCCTATTTGTATGGGTTAGTACTTTTGTGAAGACTGACAACTGAACAGAAACAATTCTTCAAACAATGCCTTAATTTTCTGGAGAGCCTCAGTTTCCATATCTGCAAAACTGTTTTTCTTTCTCTCTTGAAATGCTTAAGAGGTAAAGTGCTGCATAATTTGCAGACAATCCGTTGTTCACAGATTAAAGAGAAAGCACGAGCTAGGTGAATTCAACTGACTGTGTTGTGTAGTTCTCTCCTGGAATATCAATTTTATTACATCTTACAACGCATCAGTGTCTGTCTGTTTTGGTATTTGAAAATTAGTTATTTCTGAGAAAACTGGTTCTAAGTTTCTGCTATGGTTGTAGGAACTACGGATAAATGGGAATCTGAGACACCACCACCACTTGAGGCAGATGCAGCAATAAGGGCAAGCAAAACATATCACAATGAAGATATGAGTAGGTGAACGTTGCTTTTCTATTTAAAAGGGACTTCAGTACTCTCCAATGGTATTATAGGCATTTGATGGCTACTCTTTTGCTATAGTACAGCTCCTTACTCTTGAAAATGTTTGCATGTGCTACAGATGTCAGTGTAGTAGTCTGAATGAATGAAAGGCGATTGTTGCTTGTTTCTAATGATTATAAACACCTATAAGCCTGTGCTGTATTTGTAATTTTATTTCATACATTAGCCTTTACCTTCAGTCATTTTGCACCCCTTCTGTTAATGTCTGAACGTGCAAATTCATGAGTATTTGGCTGATACTTTGATTAATGGTTCCAGTGAGGTTTATTTTGTTTATTTTCAACCATACATGGGCTAAACGTTTCAAGCAACAAATAAAAGACCACCTCATCACAGAAAACGAACTAATCTATATAGAGTACAAACCAGCAAGAGTCAAGAGCGGACATAGATGAGGAGTGTAGAGGGAAATAGAATGCCTGTCTGCAATTCAGTAGCACAAGTGTAGAGTTCCTGAAAACGAAATTTGAAAAAGAAATTATATTGGTTTACATTTTATTTTTATGTAAATTTTTTGCTCTGTCTATTATTAGTCTGATACTTTCACCAGCGTTAGCGTTGTTTTAAAGAGCTAATTACCTGTCTCCCTACCTTGTATTAGAAATGCAGCAAGACTGTACCTCTCCACCTGTGATTAAAAACGGTGTTGTTCTTGGTCCATTATTGACAAGTTACAAAAATGGTTCTTCAGTAGAATATGGTTGTCAACGTTACCATTTTTTGGAAGGACCTAGTACTGTTTACTGCGAACAAGGAAACTGGACAGAACAACCCACTTGCTTAGGTAAGTCTTGTAAGAAAAATAACATTTTGTCATACATAATATAGAAAGGTAAAACTGGAAAGAACCTCTAGATAATCCTTTCATGACCACCTTTTCTCTTTTATTTGAGTTAATAAAGATTCCAGAAATATGAGGATGAACCAAAATCAAATATACCTAGGCCACTCCTGCTAGATGTCCTCTGGCCTGTTCTTACAAATGCTCAATTAAATAGATTCCTCAGTTTTCCTGAGTGAGCTATTCTAGAACATAGTTATCCCTGTTACCTAGGAGAATTATCTAATTTCTTTCTCCCATAGTCTCCATTCAGTGAATTTCTTCCTGTCCTTCAATAGATGTTCAGAAGGAATGACTGCAGCCATTGCCAAAATGGCTTTTAGATATGATTAACAAAGAATACAATAACTTCTTGGGCTTTAATTTTTAAAATTTCAGCCTTTGTTTTTGTTATGTGTCTTTATACCTATCATTTCATTCTGGACTTTCTAATTTTTCCATGTTGCTCTTATGTATGCTGTTCAAAACAACATATAGAACTTCCATTAGGAATTTACCAATACTAGCAGGAACACTACTTCTGATGATCTGCAAGAGTTGTTTGTTTCTTTTCTTCCTTCCTGTAATGAAATAATTCTATTTTACTAGCATTCCTTGTTAAATTGACTCACTTTAAATTTGTAGTCTACTGTGAAAATGCAAATAAATAAGCAGTTCAGTTTTAATTACTTATTTCTAAATTAATAAAATGTACCTCATCTGGATTGAAAGGTTCAGCATTCTTGGATCTGAATTCTCAAATTTAACAAATCCTGTGAAATAATGAAAACTCATTTCTAATGAGTGCTGTTTGTCTCCTAAGCATTCAAATAACCACATTATCCTTTCCATGTTTTTTGAGATTTCTTTTCAACCCTCACCTAATCAGACCAGAAAGAGCACATACTGTAGTTAGTTTCAGGAAAATATCCATGCCAATTTGTTGTTATGTTGCTGTCATCGGAATGTGTAGTAACTGATTTCTCCTTGCCTTTCCCTCAGCAAAGCATTAATAAGGGCCTCTATCAGGCAATGATTTTCATGGAACTTGTAGAAATTTATTTTTGTAACTGTTCTTCTGTCAGGCTTTATTGAAGTTGAGCAGTGGTTTCAAAAGTTAATGAGTTTAACTGTCTAATGGAAAGCTAGGCTACTTGATGTGATCCTGGCACTAAATTTTAAGAAACCTGTCAGAAAGCAACCAAATCAATATTGACCTTAAATAACCTGAAAAAGCCCAAAGAAGATCACAAAACTTCCAAAAGATTTTTTTGGAAGATCTCTAAATTCTTTTAACAGTGATAAAACAAAGAAAAAAAAGCAAAGAAAAGGGAATTGTCAAAACGCTTCCTTAGGTCAGCAGTTTAAATTTACTGTGTATTAACTACTACTATCTTCAAAGGGCTTACCAAACCTGTCAGCCAAATCTGACAGGTTAATTTTGATGGATGACTATTCTCATTATAAAAAGTCCTTGCAAGTTACAGTAAAGAAGTTCTTTTCTTCGATGGTAAACCCAGGCTGCCGTATGTTTACAAATACTTGTAGAAACCAGATTTTGTCAGAAGTGTGTGTGTTCTGTGATTTACTGTTCCCAGGTCAGGCTTTTTTTTGCATGTTTTTTCTGTTACTTCAGCCCATTTCTTACGTTTACATTCTTTTCTTATGCATCTATAGTTCTTTTTCTTGCAAAATTCAAAAACATTTTAGAACTATTGATTTAGATTTTTTTTTTCTTGACTCCTACAAAAGGGAGCTAAGAAATCACTTAAGGTTTCTTTTTATTGAAGTTCTCTTTTATTTCCTAGAACCATGTACTCTTAATGTAACTGATATGAACAGCAATAACATAGAGTTGAAATGGAGACAGGAAGAATTCATTTTCCTACATGGTGATCTCATAGAGTTTGAATGTAAACAGGGATACAATTTTCTCCAGACTACCATTCCTTCTCCTGGGAGGACACACTGTAACCGTGGCAGATTGAAATATCCAAAATGCATTATGCAAGGTAAAAAAATACTTTTTTCTTTTAATTGCCTTTTTAATTAATCAGTCTCAGACCTATTTAGAAACAATTAGCTTTGGCAGTGTAGGCCTCGAATCTGTTGCAAATAATAGATGTTTAGGGTTCAACAATACAGATATGCACAGATATCCTTACACAAGACAGCTATATTGTTAAATATATCCAAGCATGGAAAAACAATACACCTTCCTTTGATGGTGAAGGCTGTAGAAAGGAGGGAGGAGCTCTTCTTCAAGCCCCAGAACTGAAAGCTCCATAGAAAGACAGCTGTAAACAATGAAATGCACAGAAGGGTTTTCTTATGGTTAGAATTAAACAGGAGATTGCATTCAGATCTGAGACATAATGAAATAGTAAAAAAATACACTATCTGAGAGTTGATAGATATCTAGTGTTGACAGGCGTTTAAAGCTGCTGATTTGTTAATTTCTTAAGCTCAATGTTTCTCAAATGTTTTAACGTTACGCCAGCTCCTACAGAAAAATGTGACTCTCCGCCTTCTATTGCGAATGGAGCTCTTACTCTCCCACCCCTGACCCAGTATGATAGTGGTTCTTCAGTTCAGTATAGTTGCTCTGACTATCATTTTTTGCGAGGATCTGAGAGAATCTACTGTTCTGAAGGACAGTGGACTTCACCACCAGTTTGTATAGGTAGGTGTGATAAGATAGATAAACACTTATTTCTCTCTATAATTCATAGAATTTGCTTTGGCAGATTTGTTTGTATAGGTAGATGTCATAAGATAAATAAGCACTTATTTCTCTCTCTAATTCATAGAATCATAGAATAGTTTGGAAGGGACCTTTAAAGGTCATCTGGTCCAACCCTCCTGCAATTGGCAGGGACATCTTCAACGAGATCAGGTTGCTCAGAGCCCCGTCCAACCTGACCTTGAATGTTTCCGGGGATGGGGCATCTACCACCTCTCTGGGCAACCTGTGCCAGTGTTTCACCACCCTCATCATAACAAATTTCTTCCTTATATCTAGTCTGAATCTGCTCTCTTTTAGGTTAAAACCATTACTCCTTGTCCTATCACTACAGGCCCTACTAAAATGTCCGTCCCCATCTTTCTTATAAGCCCCCTTTAAGTACTGAAAGGCTGCAATAAGGTCTCCCCAGAGCCTTCTCTTCTCCAGGCTGAACAACCCCAACTCTCTCTAAATTCAGATACTTAGAATTTGTAAAATGAGTATTGTCAACTAGGACTTTAAGATCTCAACTTCAGTTTTTTCGGTTAGAGATGAAAATTTTAGTAGAAGCAAATGTAAGGTTGTCTGGCTTTTTTTTTTTTTCATAAATATGACTTGCCTGCAGTATCAAAAATATAGTGATTTCATGTGTAATATGTTACGAGAATGGGAAATAATCTACAGTTTTAGTGTAGACTAGTCAAAATGATGCTATTTCAAAAATAATTGGATTTATTAACACTGATTAAGTCTCTCTTCCTTAGAGCCATGTACTTTGTCAAAAAATGAAATGGAGAAAAATAATGTGCTGCTGCAAGGGTTCTATGAGAATCAAATTTACTTTTACCATGGGGATTATGTTGGATTTTACTGTAAACAGAACCATGTTGGAGTAGAATCTGGGACAACTTTATTTCAAGTGCAGTGTAAGAGAGGACAGCTGACATATCCAAGATGTATTGAAAGAGGAAAATAAGCATGGACTTCAGGAAAGCCTATAGGAAAGGTATGTACATGTTCTTTATCTGGTATTAACAGCTGGATTAAGATGGCCTCATATTTTTCAAGATCATTACAGTCAGCTCTGAGAAATGAGTGTTCAGTGGCATTGTTGGGTCTGAGCTGAAGTGGGAGGGAAGTGAGAGTACTTTGTGGTATGAGGACTGGGAATGCAGCAGAAGAATGCAATATTGGCATGTGGAAAATTTAGGATAAAGGAGTTCTGTAACTTAGTGATAAACTTGAGAATGCATCACAATCTGAAGGACTTGAGCAAAATGCCACGACGAGAAGATGCTGGGCAAGTAGGGCCCTTTATGAGGATACCGGTGGTTTTGATAGCATGACTGCTTTTGTGACTACAGAATATAGCTAAATTGAGATTTAATTTCATGCCCTTCGATGTTGTTATGTTAAATGATGTTAAGCTCTAATTTTACATCTCAACAGCACCCATGTCTCCTTTCACAGGTAAGAATCCTCTAGAGGACAAGACTTGAGGGACAAGGAAAAAAAAGCAAGTATTAAAAAAAAAAAAAGTGTTTAATGGATCTATGAAACCATTTAAAACCTAAAAGTATGCAAATTCTACTCGGTAGTTAATTATTATTCTTAAATTCAAGCAAGCATCTTTGTTTTGCTAGTTGAGAGCATTTAAACTATTAAAATATCTAGTGCAACTACTTTGTATGACTTCCTACAACACTTAAACATTGGTACTCTTGGGGCTCTGCCTTTGAACATGTGTGACTGAAGATATGAAGAAAATCCAGGAATATAGACAATGTTTGCCTCGCATCCATTTTGGTATGTTTTAATAAAAAAGTCACTGTAAGGGTCTCTTCTGTATTTTATCTCTATACTCCATCTTTCTGTCATATCATTGCATATATGCTGTTCTGTATGGTTTTCCAAGGCGCTTGTGAGTGCTACGTGAATAAATAAAACAACAAAGAAATAAAAGCATTCAAGAAATAGACAAATTCTGCTTATTTAATCAAAACCCAGTCAACCATTTGATGGGAAAAAAGGTTGATAAAAATAGCATTTACATGCTATTTACAATAGCATTCCAAAATGTTTTCAAAATATTAAAAAGTCATTGCTTTCTAAAGTGGTATTTAAAAATGAAGACAAATAACAATGAAATTTAGCAATTTAATATAATGCACTTCTGATGTGTGACATGTAGATCTGAACTAGATGTTCACTATAGCTTTTATTTGTAGGTCATGTTATGAACAACGATTGTGATGTGAATTGGTGAGGCTTTCTCAGTTAAGAAATAATCTAAGAACTCAGTTAAACAAAATGATTGGTGATAAGTTCTTAACCAGTAAGTTTTAGTGTATTGAGCATTGTTACCTTAATAGCTGCCATCTAGGCTTGCTATGCATCCAGAAACTATTTTTGCTGAGGCCACAATGCATAGAAATTTATCTCAGTCTCTGAGTTTTTACATCCTAATCATTCCTGAAAGATAGACCAAAACCTCTATTTCCCTTGAACATGAAGGGTGTTTACATGATGGACTAGATCTGTAAGCAAACTCTTGCAAGGCAATTGGTATATCCATGACCATATCAGTAACACCACACAAGGTCAACATTAGTTAGGTATCGGGATCAGAAAAACCAAATTTGAATACAGATGTAACCGAACTGGGACAAATGGGGAAAAAGTAATTTGGGGCAGGTTGTTTATTTGGAAGGAGACTGGGGTGGAGAAAAGGAAGTACAAGCATGGTGAAAAGAGGATCAATAAACAAGACAAAGGGGGTAATAAGGTCTGCACATGAGGTAACTGAGACTCTTCGGGGATACCAGTCAAGCAGCTGTGTGTTTGACCACCTTAGCTTAGATCAGGCCAAAACCCGAAATCTGTAGTCTTGACCATACCACAGAGATCAAAGCTGTTTCCATGGTCTGGAAGACCTGTTCAGGGCAGGGAGGAATGGCATGTTCTCTGGCTTAGCAGGGAGGAACACCTGAGACAAACGGATGGAGCATCTACATATCACTGTGTTTCTGCCTGTTCCAGGCCCAGTGGCATCAGCATCTTCCCAGTTGCTTCCTAACACCAGCCTGTGCCAGTGTATTTAATTCTCTTGTTCATTGTTTTTTTATTTGGTTTTGGTTTAGGTTTTTTCAGCACATTCAGGACAGCATCCAGGTATTTTCTCTGGTAAAGAGAATGTGGATTTCTTTCATTTTCCCCTTCTCATTTTTTTTGCGTTAATTATTTGAAAAGAAACTTGTTGCTTGCAATTTGAAATCTGGGGCTATATTATTTCTGTTAATTAGCACAACAGAATTAAGTGAAAAAAAACCCGAGAGCTACAGCTTGGGTTTCAAAATCTGAAAAAGCTCAGAAATATCTCTGCGAAATCTTGAAAAAAGACTTACAATGTGAATGTTACAAAACCAACTGAACACAGAATCCTTACAGAAGTTCATGAAGACACAGGAAGAGATCAAGTTGCTTTTGGGAAGGTAAGGAAACTTTGTTAGTGACTCCTTTCCATTACCTTAATTTTCCCAAAATATATTCATGCAAATGTGGCTTGGCAGTGCGGGAAGACACAGGTCAGCTACACACACTGCTGTGGCAGCAGAGAAGCTGCTGCAGGCACACAGCTCAGGCATGCTGTTGTCCTAGTGTGGGTGGCATGCTGAAAGCACATCTGTCCAAATATGTGGAATACATAGCACAAATCAGGCTCAGTGAGGTACAAGCCCAGGAGTCTTTCTGACCTCCTAAGTGTATTTGGAAGCAGAGAAAGAATTTTTATCTTTGACATTATTTGCTTAGACTTACCAAACAGTTGTGCTAGAATAACTTTTGAAATAAACATAAACATACCAAGGACCTCAATTTAACCCTTTAATAGTCCCGAACTTTTGCTGGCTTTCTGCATAGTTAGGCATAGCATTGCAGAATAAGAATCAGGTTGCTCAGGATCCTGTCTGGCTGAGTTTTTAATACCTCCAAGGAGATATTTTCTAACCTTTCTGGGCAACCTGTTCCAATGTCTGTCTACCCTCTTGGGGAATCTTTTTTCCTAATATCCAACTGGAGCTTCTTTTGCTGCAGATTTGTGTCTGTTGTCTTTCATCCTATCACTGTGCATCTCTGAGAACAGTATGGTTCCATCTTCTCTGTACTCTCCCATTAGGAAGCCAAAACCACAAATAAGGTGTCCTCCCAGCCTTCTCTTCTTAAGAAACATTCAGAAAAGAATGGGGTTGTTTTGGTTGTGTGAGGCATGATAAAAATAGTTATATTTCTGTTGGTGCCTTTCCTTGTGTAGCAGAGCCTTCCCAATAGCATCAGAACAGCAACAGATCTCAGCTCTGGCATTTCATGGTGATAGTGCTGGCTTGGGAGTAGGTAGATGATATGATAACATTTCTGCAACAAGTTTGGCCTGTGCAATTTTTTCCAGATCGGCCTTTTATTTGTTATCGTACAATCATAAAATGGTTTGGGTTGGAAGGGACCTTTAAAGATCATCTCGTCCAACCCCCCTGCCATGGACAGGGACACCTTTCACTAGACCAGGTTGCTTAAAGCCCTGTCCAACCTGAGCTTGAATGTTTCCAGGGATGGGGCAGCCCAGCTTCTCTGGGCAACCTGTTCCAGTGTCTCACCACCCTCATTGTAAAAAATTTCTTCCTTGTATTCAGTCTAAATCCACCCTCTTTCAGTATAAAACTGTTGTTCTGTCATTACAGAGAGGCCTTTCCTCTTGCATAACAACCTTGCACTTATGTGTGTTTTGCAAACATCAGCTGAAAAGGCATTCAGATATATTTATAGATTGTAATTTCTGTTTTCCAGTTAAGTCCTTGTCTCCATGGCACATAAATGAGGAAACTGACTTTTGTTTGGATATAAACTCACAGATCAGGGCAATTCCTGTAATAGGCAAAGTTTTGAGTGCTGCATGTGCTGATTTAGACTGGCACGTTTTAACCAATGTGAAGCTATGTCCCAGTGAAGTTTCAGCAACTTATATTGGCTTTAAAATGTTTTGTGTAGTGAAGCTGGTGGGCCTGTTGCCCAGACTGGTTGCCTTTGAGGAGCTCTGCATGAAGCATAAGAACATTTGGTAAATATAAAAAGACCCTTCTCTTTAAAGAACAGAACTGGGGAAAATGGAGGGAGATTAAAAGTCTCCGGAACATTTGTTGGAAGTAGAATTAAGAGCAATTTCCTATGTTTTAATAACTGGTGATTTACTTTCTGAAGTCCTGACATGAAGTCACTAGGTTTAAGTCAGTCACGTATCACAGGCCTCCAATGAAAGATCTGATATCTGAAGGGGAAGGTAGTTGTCTTGGAGAACTTTGGGTAGAGTGGATACAAGAGCAGTACCACACCACTTAGTGGCATGTAAAAAACCCAGCAGGTTTGGTAGAGCAAGAGGACAGTAATTTCTACTGCAGATTTTCTGTTCTATGACACCGACAAATGAAAGACCCTGCTCTTCTGGTCTATGTTAAACTAACACCATGGTCTCGGGAGGCTGGGCCTCTCAGGCCAACCAGTCAGTGTGTCGGGTGCTGGCTTCTGGCTGCCCCTACACACAGTGGGCTCAGTCTTCTACACAGCGCTGGACATTTGTGTAGGGAGTTCCCCTCCCCTTGTCCTGAGAAGCTATTGTTTTCACTATGAATTAGATTGTCAGCATAACCTGCTAGTGGCCTCTCTAATCATGTAGACCCAAGCTACTTGAATTTATCTGCATGTGAGTCCAATTAAAGATTGTGTTGTAGTTTAACCCCAGCCAGCAGCTAAGCACCACAGAGCTTCTCTCTCACCCCCCACCCAGCCTGCCCTGTCCTGGTGGGATGGGGGAGAGAATTGGAAGAGTAAAAGAAAGAAAACTCATGGGTTGAGATAAGAATGGTTTAATAATTGAAATAAAGTAATGATAATAAATTGTAGTGAAAAGGAAAACAACAAAAAAGAGAGAGAGGAACAAAACGCAGGAAAAAGAAGTGATGAAACTGCTCACTACCCAACAGCTGACGCCTAGGTAGTCTCCGAGCAGCGATCGGAGCACGGGAAGCTGAAACATCCTTGACTAGTGTAAGCACTACTTCTTAACAACAACTGAAAGATCAGGGTACTATCAACATTATTCTCATCCTAAATCCAAAACACAGCACTATACTAGCTACTAGGAAAAAAATTACGTCTGGTCTCCCACCACCAGCATGTAACACAATGTATGAAGTTGGCATACGTGAAAGAGCAAAGTTTGTCTGCTGCTGCTTTGTTACCCAGCTCGTATCAAAGTCATCTAGTCAGAGCTGGGCACAAGCAGTCAGGTTCTCACTTATCTGAGCAATGCTTTCAGGCAGGCTTCAGCCCATGGCACTGGTGCAGAAGGCTGGTCTTGCTGAGCATCCTCCTATATTATGGCAAAGCCAAAGTGATTGTACACAGCAAGCATAGGCCCTTTCTACCTTGGTCTGGAGATCAGGTCTTTTAAACAGTGACTGTATTTTCTCAGGTGAATATAAGGAAACATGATCTTGAATAGGAAGAACGGTTTCTTTTCTCTTTTTTATAAAAAGAAAGAAAGAGATAAATCTCCATCTTGTGTAATAAAAATTATGCAACCGTTTTGGAGCTGACTTACTGCAAACAGCTGCCTGATCATGAATTGTTATTTAGAAAAGGTAACTCGGTGTTTTCCAGTGACTGAGTTACAAATGAAGCCAAAAGTTAACGACCTATAAAAAAGGGCAGGAATGGTGGCAGATAAGGTGGAAATTAATTCTCTTTTAGTTCACCTTCTTTGTTGTTCTAAGTGCTATACTAAAAGGAAAAATTCCTGAGTGAGAGACCAGTCTTTCTGAAGCACAGGAGGATTAGAAGGTGAGGAAGAAGTGAGCCAGAAAGACTGGACTCAGAGTGAAATCCAGAAAGCTTTGTTATATACTGTTTGTGAGGTTTGTTGTTTTATATTGCAAACCTGCCAGGACTTCCTAAACGACAGTTAGCGCCTAGGGTCATGTTGGACTAAGAATCTAAAATACAAATAAATGCTATGTGTCTCTAGAAATATTAGTCGCTTATTTATATTCCTGGTTTTCTCTAAGGAATGTGCTTAGTTCCTTAAAAAAATGGTTAATATAGGTGTTAATGTTGGACATTTGTCACTGAGACTTTGCGGACTTTTAGAAAAAAGCCTTTCTGCAAGGTGTTTTGAAGTTCTACCAGTTGTATGAAGTGGTGTATCAATGACGATGAGATTCATTTAGTGTATATGGTAATAGCAATATCTGTTGATCCTCAGGTGGATGTTATCATTCAGTAAACAAAACAATGCCATGTGTGTTTTTGAAGGGAGAAAAAACAACTCAAAGTTGACTGCTATGTTAGTTAATTCTGTATTTCACAACAGTAGCAAAAATATTTCACAATATTTTACTAGCAGCAAGAAATATTTCACTATATTTTACTAGCAGCAAGAAATATTTCACGATATTTCACTAGCAACAAGTGCATTGGAAGAAAAAAATGAAAAAATGAGAATGTCTTAAAAAAAGAGATTGTGTAAGAAACTTCACAGAAAATAATCTTGAAAATAATTTTAGTAGTGTCACGTGAGAATGGAGCTCGGTTCAGTCCAAGTTGTCCTGCTGGTGTAGCCCAATAAATATGATTTTTGCCATTGCTGATCAAAGAACACAAGCTCTGCATTGACTTCACAATGCAGGATCTCTGGGCTTGTCTTGAGCTGATTTTAGCTTGTTTAGCTGTGATAGCAGTTGTTTAGCAATCACCCCATTGGCTGCCTAAATGTATTTCAGTTTAGCTCTAATTCATACTGGTAACAAGCAGTTATTGAGCTATCATCTATGACTCCAGACTAAAATGTGGTGTGGGAAAGGAACATGTGGGATGACATGAGGATGAGTAGAGGTCAAAGACTGTAAAAACAAACCACAGTGGTCAAGCAGCGGCCCCAGCAGAAGTCCAACTTGGTCTTGCCCAGGTAAAGCCAATTTTTGCAAACAGAGACACTGAATAACTGGGATCCAAAAAGGTGGACCGTACTAAGAAAATACATACATGTAAACACAAGGAGACCCCAGTACTTAGGAGGAAGGGACCTCTGGTACTTGCATTGAACGCTTCCCAACAAGAACCTTTGTACACTAACAGTTCACTGTAGCATTCCCCTCCTGTCTTGCTAGCCTCCTTGAGAAAGACTGGTGCTATCAACCAGAGGAGCAGGGGAAGGATGAGTGTAACACCGGAGGAAGTGGTTAGGTACTAGGACAGTTTTTTCTGTAAATCACTTTTTTTTTAAAAAAAAAAAAAGCTTACATTACTGAGGCTTTCTTGCATTAATTTGGACTATGAATGTTAGCATTATTGGAAGTGGACTAATAATAAATAATAATAAATGTTTTTATTAGGCTGTTGAGATTTTAAGCAGACTGATAATAAATTATGGGCTCCACATATATGGTGGTTTTAAAAATTTTAAGTTTGAAAAGCTGAGTGCACTATATTTTGTGTTATAAACACACTGTGAGTTTTTGGTTATGGGTTTCATAATGCTTCTGTATCAAGTTCAGTCTGAAAAGTTTTGTGAAAAAAGTATCAAAGCCTTTTTACAACAATTGCGTAATTTATCTGTACAGATGATTGACTGCTGTGTTGCAAGAAAATTATGGGAGGAGATTGCAAGGACAGCCTCAGGAAGCATGGGAGTGACTACAAGTACATGCAATTTGGAGCACAGAAAATAGCAACTCTGTTGCAGAGGACATCTTTAACTTCTAAAGCTTGGAAATGACACTGTTGAGCCACACCATAGTGTTTCTGCTGTGGATGGGCTGTACTACACATAAAGGTAAGTTATTAAATGGAAATCTATGCTTTTAACTGACATAGCTGGTGACAATCAAGAAAAAGGAACTGAAAAAAAACCCCTAAAACTTAAACTATACTGTTTACTTTTAATAGAACTTCTTTCAGAAATTTGGGATGAGAATTATAATTTCGAACTATTCATTTGAGAATATCTGCTTTGTATTTTCTTGTACGAGCTTGCTGCTTTGTCTTGTGCCTGAACTTAATGACTTTCATAAAGAACCTAACCTATCACAAGCTATAACTCACTTAAAATACATCAATCCATATAAATTCCTTTGTATTTCAATTTAGCTACTATTGTTCTAAATACATACTATTAAAAATGTAGAATGCTGATTTGATTTTAAACGATTATACAACTCCTTAAAAATAAAAAATTGTTATTTCAATAAGTTGTATGATACAAAAAACATGCTGTCTGAAGGAGGTCTTCACTGAATATATAACTTTATTAAAATAACCAGTTTTAAGCTCCATGATTGATCCATTTAAATCTATTCACCATATCAAGATTCTTCTCCTCTCTCTGCCTCTAAAAGTGCTTTCTTGTATCTACCTTATACTTTCAAAAAATGATCCAACTTCTTTCATTTTAAAATGGTGGAACTAATTTTAGGAATCTGGGACAAATAGATTTATTTGTAGAATTAAAGAAAATTGAGAATCGTGACTGCATGTGTAAAACTTTATTCCAGTATAATTCTCGTAACAGAAATGGTACTCTGAGAAATTCAGGATATTATTCATATTTTCAATTAAAATGTTTTTAGTTTAGTAACTTTTTACAATGCAAAGACTGTGAAAATAGTAAAGACAATGACAATTTCTTAGAGCAAGGGGATAGTGCTGTTTATTATTACAGTATATTCATTGGAATATTATTTAACACCTGTGTAGTGCCATTATTTGCAGCTGTCAGTACTGTCCCATATCTATCAATTAACAAGCACTTGTGCATCGTTTCTGCTGGAATAGCATGTAAGCACCCACCCACCATTGATGTTGAAGAAATTGCTAGTGGGGCTAAATCAGGATGAGAAGAAAATGGCAGCGTGCAGTCAAATAACAAGAATCTGTGCACAGCTTCTGCAGGAGCAGCCTGTGAAGACCCACCTCTCATTGACTTTGGAGAAACTGTTAGTGAGCATAAATCACGATATAAGGAAAGTGACAGAGTGCAGTATGCGTGCAACCCTGGATACACTTTATCAGGATCAGAATGGGTAACATGCCATGAAAAAATCTGGGTACCTGGACCACCACGATGCTTGGGTAAGTGTAACTTCTATTGCTGGCTGACTTTGTACTGGTAGACAATTCTAATCATTCTTGAAGTAGGAGTTTCAGAATTAGGTTTATATTTGTTGCTTGATTGCCAAGTCTGTAATGGACCGAAATTAATCCCTGGATTCGATACTTCTTGACTTGTGGATCTTGGGTTTTAGTGTCCCAAAATCATTTACACTCAATCATGTTTTTATTGTGAGAATTTTGGAGCTGTCTGGAAGGTTACAAGCAGATAAACATTTTGTCTACACTTCCAAGAACTTGTGCAACAATACACAGGTACTGACAATGGTGTCAGCCTCTTTCCCCCCAGTGACAGCATTTGCTAAGATCTACTTTCATGTAGTTTCCTAACTGTCCCCCACATGCAGGAGGAGCATTGTTGTGGCAAGCTGCTTGGCTGTCTTCAATTTCCTCCTTAGAGCTCTTTGTTAGGAGTCTTATAAAATTCATTTTTAATCCTAGGTAATGGAAACACAACAGGGATAAAATGAGACTTACTCCCACTGATTTCATTAATTAATTATTTCAAGGACAACAGTCTCCTGAAATCAGTACCTCTTAAGACTATCACTGCTGTTTGCAAAGTCTGTAAAGTTGTCTTTTATACATGTGAATAAGCATATGCTTGGAAGTTGTGCCATATCATTGATAAACTACCTAAAACTAAACATCCTGAATTAATTGTGATAGAGAACAAGTGTTTAACTTGACTGTATTTCACTTTTAAAAATCACTGCTGAGTGAGAACCAAGCTGTTTTTGCACTGTCTTTGCTGAGGAGGTACTTCACATGCTGAAAGCCACCAAAGATTCATGCTCCACCATTTTTAATTTTTCTTGTTTCCCTTAGCACCATGTACCATTACAAAACAGCAACTGGAAGCCCAAAACCTACTTCTCTCCAACGGACAAAGACGCACGTTTTTGATTCAAAGTGGTCATTGGCAGAAATTTATGTGCATGACAGGATTTAAACTCTCAGCCTCTCCTATCGAGCAGTGTTTTAATGGGCATATCAAGCTTCCTTCATGTCTTGCTGGTAAATATGCACCATACTTGAATATTTGATCTGTCAGATACATCTTGTGTGTAGTTTTGCAGTTGTTCATGTATATGAACTGCATCTGCCTGTACTATCAGAGACTGTTTATTCAATGGGCAATTGGTTTTCCCACCACAGATACACTTGCTGATGGTAAGGGTGTGTGTAAATCTAGTGCAGAAGGGAAGTCACCAAAATTAAAGGTGCATGATGTGGGAGAATGTCTCCCTTCCTTTTTACTTAAATCAAAAGAAAAATTTGCATTTCAGATGCACAGTTCATCGGATCAATTGTAGACTGTTTTGCATTTGAGTAGAAAAATAAGTCCTGCAGTTACCTATTTCTCCCCATTTCTTGTGAAAGGAGTCTTTCATGGTTCACTAGGATAAAGATGTCTGAGTTGGTAAGTTGAATACTGGTGCCACCTGAATTCAGAAAATTGTTTCAGAAAAAATTTCTTCATAACAGATGTTTCATGAAAACGTTTTACCTTGACTTCTGTAACTCAACAGGAGATGTATCTGCCTGGTGCCAGCGTGCAGCATGAATGTGAAAGCAATTTTCAAACATGGGTGTAAATTATGTTTGTAAATTTGCTCAACAGGAATAAATATTTGTTGGTTTTTTTTTTTCATTTTTATTCCTTCTTGATTTTCCTCCTTTTCTTTTTGTGGCTTCTTCCTGTAATAGGAGTGTAAATGATATGGTATAACGCAGGTTATCTATTCTACAGAAATGCTGAGGAATCCATAAATCAATCGTTAAGCAATCCAAGTTGGACGCAGGGCTGACTTTTTGAACGCAGTTCAGTTTTAAAACATTCCTTTGTGTTCTTGCAATCTTTGTTCAGTTCCTGTCTCTGCCAGGTGAGTCCTGGGTGCCACCTCGTAATCCAAGGATCTGTTTTCTACAGAGTCCACTAGTGACTAGGAGTTGCTTTGGTGCTTCAGTGATGGAAACCACTTTGGTGTAGTAAGGGACAGAAGCCTTTATTAAAATTTTCTGGCATGGTTAGAAACAGGATCAAAATATTTCAGTGACTGAAGTCCATGCCTGTTTAGGGGAATGACTTATTTAATCTTCTGTGTGCTACCTTTTCTATAAAATCCACTGTCAGCGGATGACTATGCTGATGTGAGAAAAAGCTCTCTAGAGCATCTGTTTGGTGGAAACTCATTCTATGTGTATCACATTAGCACAAGCATCAACTTCCTGTATCTTTTCAGAAATGCAATGTGGAAGTATTCCAAAAGTTGCCAATGCTCAAATTGAAGGCAGAAAGAAGGAAACTTATGAGCCTGGTGAAACAATTCGCTACCAGTGTGACGCAGGGTTCCTGACTGTTGGTCTCCCTGAGATTATTTGCAGAGAAGGCAATTGGACAGCACCGCCCTTCTGCGAAGGTATAGGCTCTACTTCTAAGTAGTCTGTGATCCTTCTTAGTCTTTCACGTTGTTAATTAAAATGATGTCGACTCAGGCATGCAGGTGAGTCAGGCCAATAGAGCCAAGAGGTGACTTGCTTTGAATGGGCTGCCACGACACCTATTTTTGTGGCTCTTGAGAAACCACAAGCAGGGCAGATCAGCAAAGAAATTGTTTCCCCTGTGGGCTGAAGCTAGTAGCTGAAACTTAGCTCTCTGCCGAAATCAAGCAGGCAGAGGGTTCTGGACGAACGCAAAGAAGGAGATAACTGGTAGGGTAATGTATCTTATTTTCACATCACTAAGGATGTCAGTTTCTGAAAGTTGCCTTCAAAGAGTTAAGAAATCACTTCGCTCTCCAGCCCTTTGGCACACAATGCTCTACAGCACCAGTCTGTACCTTTGGCTGATCTCTGCAACTCCTTTTCTCTTTTTAGTCATTCTAGGCAAAAATAATAGCATCTGGTGTAGTGTTGCAGAATATCTTCCTTTTCTACCTGTAGAAAATTATCTGCATTACACAAACCATTTTTGCTCATCAGGCATAATGGTGCTCTGAAATACAGTATTCGGTGATTGTCATATTGCTGCACCAGTGTTCTTAAATGCCCCTCTCTTTTCAGATGTTAGCTGTGGAGCCGCACCTGAAATTCCCAATGCTTATATTACAAGCGCTCCACAGGAGAGGTATCAGCCCGGTGCCAGAGTGCAGTATGAATGTGAAAGCAATTTTCAAATGGTGGGTGAAAATCATGTCACTTGTACAGATGGAGAATGGTCACAAGCACCAACTTGCAAAGGTAGGAATCCATGCTTTCATCTTGCCTGTTAGCATAGAGGGGACTGTTTGTTTACCTAAATACTCTAAAGACTTTACCTTTTTACTTCTATTTTCTTTGTGTACCCCAACTTTCTACTTGGTATTGCTTCCTCACACAGCACTTTAATTTAGCTTGATGCTTCTTGAAATACTGGGGGTATTTTCATCAACAGCTAAAACGTCTTGAAGAAGCAGGGCCTAAAATGTGCTGCTCTGACATTCTCCGGTCTGATACTGGTATTTCCCCAGAGTCGGCCATTTCAGCGACCTTCAGTAGAAAGACATGTAAGGGCTCCTCTGTTCCGTTCAAACCTGTCAGGGAGTATCTGAATGGAAGAAGCAGTAGGGGAGAGAAACAGCTGTTCTTCTCCAGGGCTCCACTCTGACTGATAGAGATCCTAGCAGAGTCAGATCTAAACCACGTAAGATCTGCTAGGGCTATGGAAGTGGGAAGAGCATTGCTGTGACAAGGAACTGTCAGGAGCTGTGCTCCTATCCCCCCTGCCCAAATCTGTGGCTGCAGGGTGAACAAGCGCTACTTGGCTTTCACAAAGCTCCGTGGAGCCGGCTGTGCTTACCCACCCCTGAGCAGTGCAGGCTGACAAGCTCCTCCAGCACTGCCGGTCCTCCAGAGGTCTGCAGTTCAGCAGAGCACCAGCTTGGCTGCTACCCCTGCCACTTCCAGGAATGCCAGGGCTCCCTGGGGAGGGACATGGGCATGCAGGAAGGCTGGTGTGGCTTCTTGTGCCGTAAGGTGTAGCTACAGAAACACTGGCTTTTTCTGGAAGCTCTCAGTGACCCTGCCATGTCCTGAGCGTCCCAGAAAGCGTTCTGCTGCCACTGTCGCACCTCATTGCGTTCTCCATGGTGAACTCTTGAAGCTGTGACCCACCTGAGGCAGAAAATCTGGACAGAAGTTATAACAAGATTGATTCCTTTAACTGTCGGTTGTGTAGGGGAACACCTCAACGACCGCAACCGTGACTGCAGCAGTGTCTCTTTTCAGATGTGACGTGTGAACCTCCTCCAGAAATTGCTGGTGGTAAAGTTCAAGGTGTTAAGAAGTCAAGGTATTTGCCTGGGGAGAGTGCTCGGTATCAGTGCTGGCGAGGCTTTGAGATGACTGGGGCTTCCACCGTAGCGTGTCAGAACGGGATCTGGACAGAGCTGCCAAAGTGCAAAGGTAATTTCTCTCTCTCTTCATACAGTCGCCTGTCAGTGAGACTGTTGTGAAACTGACTCGGTGGCATTTACTTCTGCAGATTTCAGTCTCATTACTGTGCACAAATGCAACGTATCTGGCACACTCGGGAAAAAGCCATTTTCCCAGGTATCTACTCAGATGAGTTTAGCAGCTGAGTGACTCAGGTGGCTTCACTCGAGTCGGCCCCATCTGGAAACCCACCCTGAGGCTGAGAGCAGTTGCTGGCCAGGTGTAATTTTGAGCCACCACCCTTGGACTTCTTAGAATCTACTTTCTGTGCCTGCCTGATGAGAAGAGAGCGAGACATTTTGCCACCTATGTTGGAGAACAGAGCCCACAGCTTCCCTGCTAGTTGACATCCAGATAATGCAGCTGATGCAGTAGAGTGGGATAATGACTTCTTTAGCTCTGCTGGTGATGCCCTTTTTCATGCAACCCAGCATCCTATTGGCCGCCTTGGCTGTAGCAGCACACTGCTGACTCATGTTGAGCTTCCTGTCTACCAGGACCCCCAGGTCCCTTTCAATGGAGCTGCTCTCTAGCCAGGTGGATCCCAGTCTGAGCTGCACTCCTGGATTATGTTTTCCCAGGTGCGAGACCTTACACTCGTCTTTGTTAAACTTCACGAGGTTCTTGTTAGCCCACTCTTCCAGCCTATCCAGATCTTCCTGCAGGGTGGCTCTCCCTTCCAGAGTGTCTACTTCCCCACTCAGTTTGGTGTCATCTGCAAACTTCATCAGGCTACACTTGATCCTGTTATCCAGATCACTTACGAAGATATTGAATAGCGTTGGGCCCAATATCAATCCCTGGGGGACCCCACTTGTGAGTCCCAGCACTGGAGAAATGAGAAACTCTTGCTCTTTTTCACCTGCCAGGTATTTGGTTTTCTCTCTGCTTTCCTCCACATCTCTCAGAGCAGTGCCCACGTACTGTCCGGTAGTATTTGTGCTCAGGCCTCCATCGCAATTAAACTCTCATGGCTTTCCCTCTGATTGGGAATTTTCTTCCAGGGAAAGGTGGCAAATGTGGCCCACCTCCAGTTATTGAAAATGGAGACCTTCTTTCCTTCCCCATGCAAGAATATCCACAAGGTGCAACTCTGAGATACAAATGCCCAAGTCTCTATGTCCTGGAAGGATCTCAGTATATCACCTGTACTGATGGGCAGTGGACAAGCCCCCCGGTTTGCCTAGGTAGGTTGAAGCACACGCTGTGTGGCCAAAGGCCATGTGACTGCTCCTGTTGTCTTTTTCTCAGATCCTGAGGGCATCACCTGTGCAGCAGCACTTGTGCTGGGGCTGCGATGCTGGCAGGGCAGAACAACGATGAGTCCTTCTTTTGTCCGGAAGGAGTTTCTTCTTGACCTTCGCTTGTGTAGTCCCCTCTGCTGCCTGCTGTCTCTCGCCACCACAGCGGGTTTGGGAGGAGGGGAGTTTGGCGGAACCCCGCTGTGTGAGGGGATCACCATGACTGTGGAGGGCTCCCGAGCTGGGGACGCTGCTACGGTCAGCAGGCTGTGAGTGGGGAGGATGGGTCTGAGTGCGTGGCAGCGCTGGGGAAATCTGAGGGTGTGTCTATGGCATGGTCATGAGGAAATGAATTTAGAGAAGTGCTGGGCAGAAGGGAAGGAGGCATCTCAAAAAAGACACAGGGAAGTTCGTTGGTGCCTGGTGACTTCCCCCACCTGTGCATCGATCTTGCCCTGTGTGACTGGCAGAGTGAAAAGGCTTCTCCATAGCTCTGCGTGGGGTCTCAGCCATGGTCTTTTTTCCCTTTAGCTTGGATTGTGAATGTCTTTCCTGTCACAAGTAACAGAGGGTCAGAGCAAACAGCTGGAAGCGTTTTGTGACGCGAAGAACTTCTGTAGGCTCTAGGGGGAACAGCGTTACCTGTGGTGCGTCTGTATGAAGTGATGACGCTCTTCTCTTGCCTTTTTCAAGTGGCCTGTACAGCATCTGAAGAAGACATGGACAGAAACAATATTGAGCTGAAATGGCTTGCAGGAAATAAGCTGTATTCCAGATCGGGTGACTTTATTGAATTTCGGTGTAAAAGAGGATATTTGCAGGCCCCAGGATCTTCCCCATTCAGAGTACAGTGTGTGGAGGGGACCTTAGAATATCCATGGTGCAAGCCAGCAAGTAAGTCATCTCCACTCCAGCCACAGCTTAGCCACTGTGTTGTTGCATTTTTAGTGCTGAAGCTGAGGGGAAAGCCTTTAGCTTTCCTGGGGAAGCACCTGGGGAGGTAGTAGCCGGGCGTAACCAGGGTGTGGGACCATCCCGTAAGCTGCAGGCAGTGAGGGGCAGTGTCCCCAAGAAGCCGCTGACCGGCATACCTGAGCTGGAAAGGCTGCTGGGGAAAGGGCTCTCAGGGGCTCTCAGCTGGTACTAACAGTTTCAGAGCATCAGTTGTCCAGTGTGAGGTCTACAGGCAAATAATGAAAGCACTTTTTGCAGAGAACTGTACAGTGAATGAGAGGATTATGGAAATGAACAATATTCGACTGCAGTCATCAGGATGGTCAAGCACTTCCACCTATCGCTCTGGGGATTTTATCTTCTTTGAATGCAAATGGTTTTACCAAAAAGTTTCACGCCATGAGGCATTTAGAGCAGAGTGCCTGGATGGAATCATTAAGTATCCTACATGTGAACGTAAGTGCGTGGTGCCGAGGATGCGGCGGGCTGTAGGAGGCCGCTTTTCTGAAGTTGCCTGTGCACTGCTCTGAGGAAAGAGTGCGGAGTGTCAGGCTTGGTCTTCACGCCTTTACCCCTTTTTTCTCTTTATGCTGCAGGGATTTTTGGCTAAATGGAAATGGCATGAAGGAGCCCAGCTGTGGAAATGAAAGATCCTTCAACTGACCCAGTGATTTGAGCTCAATTTTTGCTGGTGTTTCCCATTTTGTTGTGCTTTGTTTGCAGCTTAGGCAATGTTCTGTCTTGGAATTTGTGCGGGTTTTTTCTTTTTATTATTGGATGATTGTGTTTACATTTTATCCACATTCTATCCATTTTTGTAAATGTATTTACATTTTGTAAATGTGTTTACATTTTATCTGTCTGAATGGTTGTGCTTACATTTTATCCGTTCTATTTTGATCTCACTGTTATTTTTATTAACAAACAATTGTGTCCTGAAATAGGCTGGCTTTGGTGGCATACTGAGACAAGAATTAAAGCTCGCAGGTAATTTGATTATCAGCAAGTAGAGTGTGTTTGGCCTTGTCTGCTCCTAGCTGTTTCTCCATGCACTTGCATGGAAACTCCCCTGGGGTCATGGCAGAGGTGAGTGTCCTGACTGCTTGACCAGGATGAACAAGTGAGTGGGGTCTCCTTTAAATGACTCAAGGAAGTCTCTAGATCGCAGACACAGTTCTTCGGGAGGACTTGAGCCTCCCTGACATTTGCTGGAAGGGCAAGATGTTGGGTTGCAAGTAATTGCGGTTTCTGGATGGAGGTGGGGTTGACTTCTTGGTCCAGGCCCTGGAATTGGACCTTCCATCCTTATATTTTCTAGGCAAGTTTGTGATGGTGTCTTGATGGCCCAGGACCTTCTTGATTTTTTGGTAGTTGATCTGATGATGACATATTGCAGCTGATGTATGGGAACAGCTAACACATTTGTGTATCATATTGATGTCTTGCTGGGCAGGGAAGGTTGAGGGGGTGTTTTTACTGCCTCTTCCCTATTGGACTTTGTAGATGATATGCAGAGGTTTTTTTCTTGTTGTTCACTTTTCTAAGATTTTTTTTTTTGAAAGCCAGTGTGGGCAGCCCACCTGGCACTGTGCAGCAAGGGGTGACTTTGCATTGGCCTTTGGTGCCTTCATCTAAGAGGGTTTTTTCTTTAACCTCATCTGATTCCACTGAGGTAATGAAAATCAACTAAACCAGCATGCTGTATTTGTATATAGTTAAAGGAGCCTATCTTAATATTCATGTGGGTTATTAATAAGGGATGATTTCTATCTAAGGAAATGAAGCAAGAAATATCGCTTCTGTTGTTCCTTTTGCTGGATGATAAGGGAAATTTTGGAACAGCTAAATCTTTGCTTTGGCAGCCCCATAACCAAATAACGGAACATATTTTCTTAGAATAAGATGTGAACAGAGCAAGGGTGAGCTGACTTCCTGAACACAGACAGGTCTTTTGTTGCAGGGACCTGGAGAAGAGGGAGCCCTTCAGCTCAAGACCAAATAAATCAATACTGAAGGTCATCTAGAACACTGGGCTCCAAAGTGGGGTGCATGCACCCCAAAGGGTTCGGAAGATGATCCATCAGGGTGCAGGAAGAAAATATTAGAACTTCTATTTATATTTTTTTTGGTCAAAAAAAAAAAAGATGATGTTAAGTTTTACTGATATTTAATATTCAGATTTGACAGTGGTGATTTCACTTGGTCCTTATGTCAGAGGGTTCCATGTCACATATGGTACCGATGTGCCCTGGAGGGCAGAGTAGGTGCTCCATAATGCAGAGTTGTTCACAGTGGTACCCTCACTCATTCGTTCGCTTTCAGCATATTGCAATGCATTGCAGTTTATGCATGCCCAGTTAAGTACATTTGTAAATTATATTTAGTTTTAACCAAACTAACCCTCACAAAATGGAGAGGTGGCTTAAAAAGATTCCTTGCAAAGAAACTGCAGACAGAAGATAACACACGAGCAAACAACAAGAAAATGGTGGAGCTGACACTTCTACTCCCAGTATGAGCTCTTCATCAGCCACATTATGGGTTAAAAACAATGTCTCTAATAACATCTGACAGGAAGTCGATCAAAACATCTGAAATTGTGAAGCAGACTATTTGAAATATGGATTTAAATCCACTATTGTTAACAATGAACCTTGCCCTTAGTATATTGTGCCTTAGATATTAGCTGATGCTAGCAAGATACTTAAAAAATAAGCATCCAGAACATGAAGACAAACCTGTACAGTTTTTTCAGTGATGCTTTAAGTCATGTTATACTCAATCCAGTACTTTACAAAATTTCACTAAACTTAATGATAAATGTTTAGAAGCCTCTTTCGAGGCTTCTCACTTGATAGTGAAAGACAAAAAGACACATACCATTGGGGAAACACTTGTTCTACCTGCTACAGTAAAAATGCTTGAAATAATACACAGAAGACAATATGGTGACAAAGTAAAATACATTCTTTTGTCAGCAAATACTGTTGGAAGATGCATAGAAAACACTGCTGAAGATTTGAAGCAACAGGTATTAGAACAAATTATGCAAAGCGTGTGTGTGTGTGTTTAAAAGTCCACTTAAACAGTTTAGCAGTGTCACGTTGCTTTGTATTCCTTTTCCACCTACAACAAATAGCTAAAGTGGAAAGCCGAGTAAGTGAAGGCAAACATGATGACTAACATCACCTTCCCTTGACGATTTTCATGTTATTCTGTAACCTGCAGTGTTTGAAGACAGTGGATCATAGTGTAGGCTGTCACATGGCAGACTGCATAGCCCAGCTTTGATCTGTGAGGGCACTTGAGTCTACTTGGAGCCTGAATCAATGAGCAAATAGGCCTTCTAGTGCAGGATTATTTCCGTGTCTAGGAATTCTGTGCCTAGGGTGGTCAGGCCCTGGAACAGGCTGCCCAGGGAAGTGGTTGAGTCCCCATCCCTGGAGGTATTTAAAAGCCGGGTAGATGTGGTGCTTAGGAACATGGTTTAGTGGTGGACTTGGCGGTGGTAGGTTAACGGTTGGACTTGGTGATCTTAAGGGTCTTTTCCAACCTAAACAATTCTATGATTCTAATTCATTGCATTTGCCGCCCTTGCCATCTTGTTAGAGAAGCAGACATTCCCTTTAGCCATCTGGACTGTGGACAGCATATTTAAATATTAATTTTGAAAATAAAAGAAAATGTTTTGGTTTTTTTCCAAACTTTGGTGAAGTCTCTTGTTGCTAAACCTCATTCATATGATTGATAGGAAAAATACTGCCAGCACTTCTGACGCGAAGCAATAAGCTACTGTAGTGCATTTATTTTTTTGCATTCTTTTTAGCAGCCTTACAAATGCATTATCTGCCATCTAATGTTGCCAGCAGAGACATCCTCCCCTGGCTATAGCCAGAGACCAGAGCTGGAGGTCTGATGGAAATACAAGTGTAGAAAACTGTACGCAATGTCAGTAACAGAATGAGAAGAAATCTTGACAACATATGGCATGAACAAGATTAACCAATATTATGAATACAGTGTTAGTGATAATACAATGATAAATTGAAAACAGTGATCAATTAAATCACTTGTACTGCAAACTCCAAGTTAAAAATAAAAAAACCCCAAGTTGCACAAATGCAAAGACTCCTTTTGGCACCTCCTATATAGCTGTGCTGAAGGGACCTTGCTGGAAATCCTCACACTTCTAAAGCGAGTCTTGCTGTCTTGGTGGGAGAGCAGAGCACTGCCCCACTGCCACCTTATTGCAGCTCCTTTCCGTTGTGAGGTATTTCAGGAATCAGCTGCTACTGTTCTTGAAAATACCAGTGACAGCACATCAGAAAATGTAATACCCTGACGTGCGGAAAACAGACTCCACAACCAAGAAGGTTGTAGAGTAGGTATGTTTTATTCAGCGCTGGGCAGCACGGGGGGTAGTCCCACCAAAGTCGTGCGCGCTTTTCATGGAAACTCGCCAGGTATTTATGCATCAAAACATTAATATTATAATTTCCCCCCCGAAGTCCCTGCCTTTAACTCCTCCTAGCTGTGCACGCGTGGTGTTTCCTGGTGGTCGTGGGCTGGGGTCTTCAGGGATGAAGGCCGTGTGTCTTCCTTGTGATGCACTCTTCACCTGGACGGCAAATCCTGCTCAAAACCATCCTGCTGGCAGTAATTAAGTTGTGTTCTTGGTTTGTTTGGTCAACCTCTTCAGTCCTGACTTAATTGTGTCCTTGGTTTGTTTGGTCAATCTCTTCAGTCCTGATTTATTTCATGCTTATCAGGTAGTTAAGCAAAGCATTCCACTGGTATCAGTTCCTGCTTAAGATTATAGATACATAGCCTGAGCGAAGTGATGGTTTTGTTATTAACCCTTGATGTGTTAGTTCCCCCTATCAACCCCTGCTAAGTTATTAAGGTATAAACACTACATTATAGAAAAAGAAACATAAAAGTCAAATACGTCATTACTGTCTTTTCTTTCCCCACCTCTAGCTAAATGACAAAACAGAATTACTCTCTCTGGTTCTGACCTTAAACTTTCTGGTAAGGATGCATTTTTCTCACTGAGAGAATAGTGTTCAGATGAGCAGTTGCCCTATCACAAGTGAATTAAAAGTTCAGTCCTTGAATTTATTCAGTGGCACAGTTCAGTATTTATTTTGTGTGTATGTGTGTGTCGTGGTTTAACCCCAGCTAGCAATTAAGCACCACACAGCCGCTCGCTCACTTCCCCCTTGCGATGGGGGAGAGAATCGGAGAACTCGTGGGTTGAGATAAGAACAGTTTAATAATTGAAGTAAAATAAAATAGAACAGTTAAATAGGTAAAGCAAAAGCTGGCATGCAAATAAGGCAAAACAAGGAATTAATTCGCTACTTCCCATGGGCAGGCGGGTGTTCGGCCATCCCCAGGAAAGCAGGGCTCCATCACGCGTAACAGTTACTTGGGAAGACAAATGCCATCACGCCAGATGTCCCCCCCTTCCTTCTTCTTCCCCCAGCTTATATACTGAGCATGACGTCACATGGTATGGGATAACTCTTTGGCCAGTCTGGGTCAGTGCCCCTGGCTGTGCTCCCTCCCAGCCCCCCCTGTGCACCGGGCAGAGCACGGGAAGCTGAAAAGTCCTTGACCAATGTAAGCGCTACTTAGCGACTATTTAGCGGTACTTAGCATCGACATTGTTCTCATCCTAAACCCAAAACACAGCCCCATACCGGCTACCAAGAAGAAAATTAACTCTATCCCAGCTGAAACCAGGACAGTGTGAGAAATGAATAAGGAAGTCAATTCTTTTATATGAAAAGCAGAATTAAGGAAAATGGTAATTTTATGGCTTTGCTTAGATTACTGACAAATATCTGTTTTAGAATGCAGGATTTCAGGAAGAATTTGATTTCCAAAAGCAATTAATTTTTTCTAAACACCCAATGAGGACAGGGTTCTGGTTATGGTGACCCTGATGCAGTTCTTGGCTTGGATACAGACAGTGTGACCTTGACAAAATATCTCAGATCTATGCTTTGGTTTCTAATCTATAAAATGCATAAAACATCTTTGTGCCCAAGAGAGGTCTTATGTTATTAGCAAATGACAGGGAGTTGCTTTATGTCCTGGTTTCAGCTGGGATAGAGTTAATTTTCTTCCTAGTAGCTGGTATGGTGCTGTGTTTTGGATTTGGGATGAGAATACTGCTGATAACACACTGATGTTTTAGTTGTTGCTAAGTAGTGCTTACACCAGTCAAGGACTTTTCAGCTTCCCATGCTCTGCCCAGTGCACAAGAAGCTGGGAGGGGGCACAGCCAGGGCACCTGACCCGGACTGGCCAAAGGGCTATTCCATGCCATATGATGTCATGCTCAGCATATAAAGCTGGAGGAAGAAGGAAGGGGGGGACATTCAGCATGATGGCATTTGTCTTCCCAAGTAACCGTTACACGTGATGGAGCCCTGCTTTCCTGGAGATGGCTGAACACCTGCCTGCTGGTGCTAAGTAGTGAATGAATTCCTTGTTTTGCTCTGATTGCGTGCGCGGCTTTTGCTTTACCTATTAAACTGTCTTTATCTCAACCCATTCTCTCCCCCATCCCACCAGGGGGCAGCAAGCGAGCGGCTGGGTGGTGCTTAGTTGCCGGCTGGGGTTAAACCACAACATAATCTCATAGAAAAGAGAAATAGCGCTTTGCTACAGTTGTGCAGACAGCAAGTGAGAGTCCAGCAGAAACTTGCTGGTAATCTCAGTATAAATTTCAGCAGCAAATGAACCTATGAATTACACAGATCTTTGATTAACATATTTGCAATCAATTAACTGATATGAGCAGCCAAAATACAAATGGCTCAGTCATGTAAACAAAGGCTATGCTTATTCACATCTGCTTTCTGTTCATTTTCAGAAATGTCATGTGGAAGGTTCCCAGGATCGTCTTGTGTCATTAGAGGAAAATGCAGGAATAGTTATGAAGCTAGTTATTGGTGGAACCCATGTTTTGTTGTTACTAGATGACTACTAATTACCTGTAAAGTAGGGAAGAAGTGTACCACATCACCTAAACATGAATGTACAGCCTTTGATTCGTTTTCACTCTAGAGACTGTATTTCGTTTTATAATACAATAAAAAGGGCATTGGGAAACACTGATCAGACAAATAGTTTGGTGGTTGGCTTTCACTTAGAGTAGATACTGCAAACAATTTGTTTAGGCTGTTCAGAAGACTGAGGCAGAACACAGTTTAGTTCATTAACAAATGAACTCTTGTAACGCTTACACAATCATAATGCCATGCTTGTCTGACAAAGCCACTCTGAGAAAGTGTCTTGTCTGAGAAAGATTATACTCGGGTAGGCAAGTGATAGGCTGCACCATTCTGTTCCTGAGCAGAAGCATTCACTGAATGCTAGAATAGACCTCTGGAGGTCATCAGCCCTCCTGCTCAGGCAGTGTCACCTAGACCAAGCTGTCCAGGAACATGTCCAGACTGCTTCTGAATACCTCCAAGGATAGAGACTCCACCATCTCCCTGGGTAACCTGTGCCAGTGCTCAGTCACCCTCACAGTAAAAATGTGTTTCCTGAAATTCAGAAGGAACCTCCTGTGTTTCAGTGTGTGTCCTTTGCCTCTTGTCCTGGCACTGGGCAGCACGGAAAAAAGCCTGGCTCTGTCTTCTCTGCACCCTCTCTTCAGGTATTTATATACATTGATGAGATGCCCCCTGAGCTTCCCTTCTTTAGGCGAAACAGTCCCAGCTCTCTTGGCTTTTCCACGGTTGGGAGATGCTCCAGTCTCTTAATCATCTTAATGGTGCTTTGTTGAACTCCCTCCAGTAGCTCCATATCTCTCTTATACCGGGGAGCCCAGAACCGAATACAGTACTCCAGGTGTGGTCCTACCAGTGCTGAGTAGAGGGGAAGGATCATCTTCCTTGACCTGCTGGCAACACTTCTCCTAATGCAGCCCAGGACACCATTCACTTTCTTTGCTGCAAGAGCACATTATTAGAATTGATAACTGGAATTGATAATTGATAGTTCAATGAAGTTCAAGGAAGATTTTTTTTTGTCAGCCATAGGTCAAAATATCTGCCTGTATCCTTTCAGTTATAATGTGTAGTGCAGTTATCTGGGGCATCATTACAGGATCTAGAAAGCAAAGGTACCTTTTTTCTGGAAAAGCAAGGTGTTATCAATTCCAACAAGAGCTGATCCTTACTAGGTCACAGAGAATAATTGGTAGGCATGGAAACTGGTCACTGCCACCAGAATGCAAAGGTAATTTACCTTCCAGTTTTATAAACAACCTATGAAGAATCCAGTTTTATTTACTGAAAAAAATAAACTAAAAAAAAAAATTATGTAAACGCTAATGCATCTAATAACATTTAGTGCAATAAAACATATTGTGCTTTTTCAGCTTTTCTTGTAAATCACTCTGTGATTTGGAGCTATCAGCACACCTTGTATGGAAACATCCTGGAAACAGACTCCCACCTCCCTGATCTTCCTACACTCACAATGATATGTCAAAGCTGAATGATATTAAACGTGGATATGGCATGTGAGCAAACAGTCCCACTGCTTTAAGGGAGTTCTGGATAAACAGTGGTTCACAGCCTTGAGGTGTTTGTCCCATCATCATGCTCAGAAATATCCCATGCTTCCTCCTGAATCTTAAAGTAAGAACTGCAGTCTTCTCTTTTCTGGTCTTAGATGGGTATGAAATTGTTTCTACCTCAAAACCAAAGGAGAAAAAGGAAAGAAATATTTGGGATTCCAGTTCTGATCAGAAAAGAACTAAGGAAGCATTTTTTTTCAATGTGAATGAAATGCAACTGAATCAATCTAAATGTACCATGTCTGCAACCAAGCGTAAACAACAATAGCATCTGCAGTGCTATATGGCATTCATCTGTACATGTCAACAAAATTATTTCAGTGATACTGGAAATATACTTCTATATTTCAAACATACTTGAAACACGCTGAAAAGTATGTAATTTACCTTCTCTGGTCCTGGATAAAATAACCAAGTCAAGGTGATCGCAAAGCAAAGAGCTCCTTGCTGGCATCAGTGAGCCTGTCAGACAGCCAGCGAAATAACAATAAATAAAAGATCAAATCCTCCATCAAATTACCAGATGGAAATATTACCTCTAAAAATGCAAAAGCCTTTCCTCGTTTATCCTGATCATAAAAAAATTACAGCCACTATTTGGGTATAATTTTGAGATCATTTGAGTGATGCTGATTTTCTGGAAAATAGATATGCTTCCACCATCTGGGAAATGGGGACTGCCACCTCCTTTTGATAATGGAAATAAGTATCACTATATCTTCTCCTTGAAAGAGTATATACCAACTTCAACAGTGGAATATGAATATCTATATTTCTGTCAAAGTAAGGAAAATAATAGTCAGATAAAATGCTGGCCAAGGGAGAGACCTACTAGTTAGGTTGTTGAGGATGTGTATTCTATAAGATGCAAACAGAAATACAAATATAATAGAACTAGATACTTATATTTCTAACATAAAGTGCCTTTCTATTGCAGCCCCCAAACCTCAACAAACCACTAAGGGAAAAGCTATAAAATTGTCTATGAAGAGCAGCTCTGTACCCTGATTGCTATTTTTACTGAGCAAGCATGCCAAGAGAGAAAGAGCTTCACAAGCTATTGCTTCACAAGACAAATAATGAAGATTTTAAAAAAAAAATCACTATGAACAATAAATAAATGTTATTAAATCCATACTGTCTTTTTTAATCAAGTCATTAATATTTCATTCTGTTATCAAAACTCATGATATCTTCACTTACTAAAAGATATAATAAAAGTGAGTGTATTTTGCCTGTTTTGCTAAGAAGGAAGGAATTCTATTATGCATTAAGGTAAATATATCAAGAATCAGAAATTGCTTGGATTATGATTTGGTAATCTAATTCTTAATTATATTATCACAGAAGACGAGATAACAGCCTTTTTTTTTTTTTAACCTCTGCTGATTTGACATGCAACCTCACTAGCTATAGAGAGAAACAACACTAAGCTAGAACAAATTTCAAAGAATGGAAATTTTTTTGCTTACTAGGGGCTTAAGGGTGCTTTCCCCATGAGCGTTACATCCCAGCACTGCATTACCAAGTGCAGTGCCACAGAAAAATGCCTGCAGTAGCTCTCAATGAGTGTGACCAAGTCTCTGAGATCCTTTAGCTCCCCCACTTCCTCTGGATGTACACATAATGCCGGACATTCATCTGTGAGCAGAGGACAGGATAGGGTGGCTTATAAAAATGAAGACAGCATCTTGTGGATGAACATTGAAGTAAAGCATGTATCGAGTCGGTCTCTTCTCCCCAGTAACAAGTGATAGGACAAGAGGAAATGGCCTCAAGCTGCGCCAGGGAAAGATTAGGTTGGATATTAGGAAAAACTTCTTTACCGAAAGAGTAGTCAGGCACTGGAACAGGCTGCCCAGGGAAGTGGTTGAGTCCCCATCCCTGGAGGTATTTAAGAGACGGGTAAATGCGGTGCTTGAGGACATGGTTTAGTGGCGGACTTGGCGGTGGTAGGTTAACGGTTGGACCTGATGATCTTAAGGGTCTTTTCCAACCTTAACAATTCTATGATTCCATGAGTACTTCAGCTTCATGTGGGGCTGCTGTCACTGAATCACCTACCCTATTCAGTGACAGGCCACATTTTTCTTTTTTATTGTTTTACTGCTAGTGTAGTCATAGAATATCTTCTTGTGACCCTTGATGTCCCTTGCAAGTATCACTTTAGATGAGCTTCAGCTTTCCTGACACTATCCATACACGCCAAAGCAATGCCTTGGACAGTTCTCCTTGTAGCCTGGTTTTGCCTTGATCTCCTGTACATTGATTTCTTTTCTGCTTCAGAGATCTATGTGAGGTACTTGATTAGTCAAGCCAGAGTCCTGATAAATGTGTTTTTCGTACATACCCTCTCCAGTGGCCTACCGATTTCTGGTTAACATAACGTGGAGAGGCATGTGGAATGCTACCTGTTGGAAGCAACAGCTCTGCAGGCAAACTACAAGTGCTGCCCTTGCAGCCTGAAAAAAATCAGACATTGTGTCCCTGGGAGATGAAGATCCCTTGTAATCTTATACTGAATTGGACATGGTGTCTCCAGGAGGTGGAGATCCCTTGCAATCACCTTGTACGTTGGTGGGACCTTCCTCCTCACGGTGAACCCCCGCACCACAAATATAACATTCCGTTCTCCCCGGGTTGGTGTACTCAAATTCCTAACAAATGGGGTGCCTATGCTCACCATGACTGCTCTTGTTATGAATATGCTTGGTCCCTCAAGCATTTTTTTGTCCAATCCAGATAGTATAAGCAGGAGCAATAAATCCCTTACCCCATGAGGATACCCTCCTAATGAATTGTTTGTGGATGGTTAGTTGTAAATTGCTAATATGGGACCCCATAGAAATGGTATATCCCAGAATTGCGAACCTTTATTCGGGATATGTGCACTTGTTGGGGCTTTCCGGTAACAGGGTTTAAACCTGGAGATCCCATTTTATCCCACTGTGATAAAATGCAGAGTCACGCTTACCCATGAGACAAAGTAGAATTTTGTGTGGGAAGGAGGAATTGCAATAACCGAACCCTATGGCCCATCAACATGCTCCACTGCTAAATATCCAGCCCCTCAGGGTACCTTCTGGGCACGCTGAGATGGGAAAATGTATTCACACCTGCATGAGCACAAAATGGAACGTTTATGCTGTACCATCGGTGTTCCATCAATGTGCCCCTCCAGAACATTTGACTTTAACGACCTCGAATATAACCAGAGGAAATGAGATGTTCAGACACCTCAAACTGCACCCAAGTGGGTAAGAGGGGTCCTAGCACCCGATTACTATACCTAGGGAATGAAACTGGCCTTTGCATTTGAGGCCTATTTCTCTCCAGGTGTAGTCCTACAAAAACACCAGTTTGTATTAGAAAATTTGACCTGGCAAGTACATATTGTGAGTAATTGGACTGCTCATGCTCTTGGAGAACTAAATTTGCAGGTTCAACAGGTGCCAAAGATGGCCTTACAGAACTGTCTAGCTCTGGATATGCTATTAGTCAAAGAACAAGGTGTATGTAGAGTTCTGAACCATACAGCTGGAGAATGCTGCATTACCATACACAATGCCATAACCATGATCGACGAAGCACATCGGAGGACGTGGGAAATCACGGCCAAGATGGGAGACCTGTTCCAGTCAACGTTACTGAATGAATGGAGGGTGGATTGGAACCCTGTCTCATGGATCTCAAGCCTGCCTAAAAACTTTGGACTTGCGGGATGGTGGGAGTGGATACTGGAAGCTCTAGTGATGCTTTTGTTAATGTTAATTGGCCTAGCTATCGACTTTGCTATAATAAAGTGCCTGATCAACCGCTTATTCTCTTCTCTCTCTTCTTCGATACGATATGTTCAGATCACCACTGTTGAAGAGGACCTTGGAGTGTTTGAGCCATGGGGTGGTGTAAGGGATGAGCCCCAAACACCCGTACTGTGAGCCCGGATGCCCTGAAAGAAGGTTCCAGGAGTTGAGAGAGGGTTAAGTCACAAGGAGGGGCCTAGTGCTACTTCTCTTGATTGGACACTTCTTTAGATTTGATGGGTGTCTCAACCACTCCTGGGACTGAGAGGAAAGAAGGTTCCAGAAGGCCAGGAACTGGGGCGAATAAATAGGGGCACATGCGAGTGTACGGAGGCTCTCTACAGCGAAAGCCCCCATTGGCAGGTCCAGCACTGGATCCAGGACTGGTGATCTCTCTCCCTCTCTCTCTCTCCCCTCCCCCAAAATCATCGAGTAACGCAAGGCTTACCTTGATTTCCCATAAAGGCACATAGCTTAGGTAGATATAATAGTTACAGGGCCAATGTTTACATAATATTTGTTCTGTAGAGATCTCCCATTAAGGTTGATGTTTATGTACGGACCTTCAGTGTTATTTCACCTTGATCCACACCGAGGGGATTTGTGAATCTGAGTCACTCCCCCCTCCCCAAGGTGGGACGTGACACGCATCCAGGGTTGCCATTGATTTCCACAAGCCCAGACAGTTCCTCCTTGTCAGTGAAGAGCAGATGGAGCTGTGCACTGCACAGATTTGCCCATCCAAGACCTGGACCAAGAAGTCAACCCCACCTCCATCCAGAAACCGCAATTACTTGCAACCCAACATCTTGCCCTTCCAGCAAATGTCAGGGAGGCTCAAGTCCTCCCGAAGAACTGTGTCTGCGATCTAGAGACTTCCTTGAGTCATTTAAAGGAGACCCCACTCACTTGTTCATCCTGGTCAAGCAGTCAGGACACTCACCTCTGCCATGACCCCAGGGGAGTTTCCATGCAAGTGCATGGAGAAACAGCTAGGAGCAGACAAGGCCAAACACACTCTACTTGCTGATAATCAAATTACCTGCGAGCTTTAATTCTTGTCTCAGTATGCCACCAAAGCCAGCCTATTTCAGGACACAATTGTTTGTTAATAAAAATAACAGTGAGATCAAAATAGAACGGATAAAATGTAAGCACAACCATTCAGACAGATAAAATGTAAACACATTTACAAAATGTAAATACATTTACAAAAATGGATAGAATGTGGATAAAATGTAAACACAATCATCCAATAATAAAAAGAAAAAACCCGCACAAATTCCAAGACAGAACATTGCCTAAGCTGCAAACAAAGCACAACAAAATGGGAAACACCAGCAAAAATTGAGCTCAAATCACTGGGTCAGTTGAGGGATCTTTCATTTCCACAGCTGGGCTCCTTCATGCCATTTCCATTTAGCCAAAAATCCCTGCAGCATAAAGAGAAAAAAGGGGTAAAGGCGTGAAGACCAAGCCTGACACTCCGCACTCTTTCCTCAGAGCAGTGCACAGGCAACTTCAGAAAAGCGGCCTCCTACAGCCCGCCGCATCCTCGGCACCACGCACTTACGTTCACATGTAGGATACTTAATGATTCCATCCAGGCACTCTGCTCTAAATGCCTCATGGCGTGAAACTTTTTGGTAAAACCATTTGCATTCAAAGAAGATAAAATCCCCAGAGCGATAGGTGGAAGTGCTTGACCATCCTGATGACTGCAGTCGAATATTGTTCATTTCCATAATCCTCTCATTCACTGTACAGTTCTCTGCAAAAAGTGCTTTCATTATTTGCCTGTAGACCTCACACTGGACAACTGATGCTCTGAAACTGTTAGTACCAGCTGAGAGCCCCTGAGAGCCCTTTCCCCAGCAGCCTTTCCAGCTCAGGTATGCCGGTCAGCGGCTTCTTGGGGACACTGCCCCTCACTGCCTGCAGCTTACGGGATGGTCCCACACCCTGGTTACGCCCGGCTACTACCTCCCCAGGTGCTTCCCCAGGAAAGCTAAAGGCTTTCCCCTCAGCTTCAGCACTAAAAATGCAACAACACAGTGGCTAAGCTGTGGCTGGAGTGGAGATGACTTACTTGCTGGCTTGCACCATGGATATTCTAAGGTCCCCTCCACACACTGTACTCTGAATGGGGAAGATCCTGGGGCCTGCAAATATCCTCTTTTACACCGAAATTCAATAAAGTCACCCGATCTGGAATACAGCTTATTTCCTGCAAGCCATTTCAGCTCAATATTGTTTCTGTCCATGTCTTCTTCAGATGCTGTACAGGCCACTTGAAAAAGGCAAGAGAAGAGCGTCATCACTTCATACAGACGCACCACAGGTAACGCTGTTCCCCCTAGAGCCTACAGAAGTTCTTCGCGTCACAAAACGCTTCCAGCTGTTTGCTCTGACCCTCTGTTACTTGTGACAGGAAAGACATTCACAATCCAAGCTAAAGGGAAAAAAGACCATGGCTGAGACCCCACGCAGAGCTATGGAGAAGCCTTTTCACTCTGCCAGTCACACAGGGCAAGATCGATGCACAGGTGGGGGAAGTCACCAGGCACCAACGAACTTCCCTGTGTCTTTTTTGAGATGCCTCCTTCCCTTCTGCCCAGCACTTCTCTAAATTCATTTCCTCATGACCATGCCATAGACACACCCTCAGATTTCCCCAGCGCTGCCACGCACTCAGACCCATCCTCCCCACTCACAGCCTGCTGACCGTAGCAGCGTCCCCAGCTCGGGAGCCCTCCACAGTCATGGTGATCCCCTCACACAGCGGGGTTCCGCCAAACTCCCCTCCTCCCAAACCCGCTGTGGTGGCGAGAGACAGCAGGCAGCAGAGGGGACTACACAAGCGAAGGTCAAGAAGAAACTCCTTCCGGACAAAAGAAGGACTCATCGTTGTTCTGCCCTGCCAGCATCGCAGCCCCAGCACAAGTGCTGCTGCACAGGTGATGCCCTCAGGATCTGAGAAAAAGACAACAGGAGCAGTCACATGGCCTTTGGCCACACAGCGTGTGCTTCAACCTACCTAGGCAAACCGGGGGGCTTGTCCACTGCCCATCAGTACAGGTGATATACTGAGATCCTTCCAGGACATAGAGACTTGGGCATTTGTATCTCAGAGTTGCACCTTGTGGATATTCTTGCATGGGGAAGGAAAGAAGGTCTCCATTTTCAATAACTGGAGGTGGGCCACATTTGCCACCTTTCCCTGGAAGAAAATTCCCAATCAGAGGGAAAGCCATGAGAGTTTAATTGCGATGGAGGCCTGAGCACAAATACTACCGGACAGTACGTGGGCACTGCTCTGAGAGATGTGGAGGAAAGCAGAGAGAAAACCAAATACCTGGCAGGTGAAAAAGAGCAAGAGTTTCTCATTTCTCCAGTGCTGGGACTCACAAGTGGGGTCCCCCAGGGATTGATATTGGGCCCAACGCTATTCAATATCTTCGTAAGTGATCTGGATAACAGGATCAAGTGTAGCCTGATGAAGTTTGCAGATGACACCAAACTGAGTGGGGAAGTAGACACTCTGGAAGGGAGAGCCACCCTGCAGGAAGATCTGGATAGGCTGGAAGAGTGGGCTAACAAGAACCTCGTGAAGTTTAACAAAGACGAGTGTAAGGTCTCGCACCTGGGAAAACATAATCCAGGAGTGCAGCTCAGACTGGGATCCACCTGGCTAGAGAGCAGCTCCATTGAAAGGGACCTGGGGGTCCTGGTAGACAGGAAGCTCAACATGAGTCAGCAGTGTGCTGCTACAGCCAAGGCGGCCAATAGGATGCTGGGTTGCATGAAAAAGGGCATCACCAGCAGAGCTAAAGAAGTCATTATCCCACTCTACTGCATCAGCTGCATTATCTGGATGTCAACTAGCAGGGAAGCTGTGGGCTCTGTTCTCCAACATAGGTGGCAAAATGTCTCGCTCTCTTCTCATCAGGCAGGCACAGAAAGTAGATTCTAAGAAGTCCAAGGGTGGTGGCTCAAAATTACACCTGGCCAGCAACTGCTCTCAGCCTCAGGGTGGGTTTCCAGATGGGGCCGACTCGAGTGAAGCCACCTGAGTCACTCAGCTGCTAAACTCATCTGAGTAGATACCTGGGAAAATGGCTTTTTCCCGAGTGTGCCAGATACGTTGCATTTGTGCACAGTAATGAGACTGAAATCTGCAGAAGTAAATGCCACCGAGTCAGTTTCACAACAGTCTCACTGACAGGCGACTGTATGAAGAGAGAGAGAAATTACCTTTGCACTTTGGCAGCTCTGTCCAGATCCCGTTCTGACACGCTACGGTGGAAGCCCCAGTCATCTCAAAGCCTCGCCAGCACTGATACCGAGCACTCTCCCCAGGCAAATACCTTGACTTCTTAACACCTTGAACTTTACCACCAGCAATTTCTGGAGGAGGTTCACACGTCACATCTGAAAAGAGACACTGCTGCAGTCACGGTTGCGGTCGTTGAGGTGTTCCCCTACACAACCGACAGTTAAAGGAATCAATCTTGTTATAACTTCTGTCCAGATTTTCTGCCTCAGGTGGGTCACAGCTTCAAGAGTTCACCATGGAGAACGCAATGAGGTGCGACAGTGGCAGCAGAACGCTTTCTGGGACGCTCAGGACATGGCAGGGTCACTGAGAGCTTCCAGAAAAAGCCAGTGTTTCTGTAGCTACACCTTACGGCACAAGAAGCCACACCAGCCTTCCTGCATGCCCATGTCCCTCCCCAGGGAGCCCTGGCATTCCTGGAAGTGGCAGGGGTAGCAGCCAAGCTGGTGCTCTGCTGAACTGCAGACCTCTGGAGGACCGGCAGTGCTGGAGGAGCTTGTCAGCCTGCACTGCTCAGGGGTGGGTAAGCACAGCCGGCTCCACGGAGCTTTGTGAAAGCCAAGTAGCGCTTGTTCACCCTGCAGCCACAGATTTGGGCAGGGGGGATAGGAGCACAGCTCCTGACAGTTCCTTGTCACAGCAATGCTCTTCCCACTTCCATAGCCCTAGCAGATCTTACGTGGTTTAGATCTGACTCTGCTAGGATCTCTATCAGTCAGAGTGGAGCCCTGGAGAAGAACAGCTGTTTCTCTCCCCTACTGCTTCTTCCATTCAGATACTCCCTGACAGGTTTGAACGGAACAGAGGAGCCCTTACATGTCTTTCTACTGAAGGTCGCTGAAATGGCCGACTCTGGGGAAATACCAGTATCAGACCGGAGAATGTCAGAGCAGCACATTTTAGGCCCTGCTTCTTCAAGACGTTTTAGCTGTTGATGAAAATACCCCCAGTATTTCAAGAAGCATCAAGCTAAATTAAAGTGCTGTGTGAGGAAGCAATACCAAGTAGAAAGTTGGGGTACACAAAGAAAATAGAAGTAAAAAGGTAAAGTCTTTAGAGTATTTAGGTAAACAAACAGTCCCCTCTATGCTAACAGGCAAGATGAAAGCATGGATTCCTACCTTTGCAAGTTGGTGCTTGTGACCATTCTCCATCTGTACAAGTGACATGATTTTCACCCACCATTTGAAAATTGCTTTCACATTCATACTGCACTCTGGCACCGGGCTGATACCTCTCCTGTGGAGCGCTTGTAATATAAGCATTGGGAATTTCAGGTGCGGCTCCACAGCTAACATCTGAAAAGAGAGGGGCATTTAAGAACACTGGTGCAGCAATATGACAATCACCGAATACTGTATTTCAGAGCACCATTATGCCTGATGAGCAAAAATGGTTTGTGTAATGCAGATAATTTTCTACAGGTAGAAAAGGAAGATATTCTGCAACACTACACCAGATGCTATTATTTTTGCCTAGAATGACTAAAAAGAGAAAAGGAGTTGCAGAGATCAGCCAAAGGTACAGACTGGTGCTGTAGAGCATTGTGTGCCAAAGGGCTGGAGAGCGAAGTGATTTCTTAACTCTTTGAAGGCAACTTTCAGAAACTGACATCCTTAGTGATGTGAAAATAAGATACATTACCCTACCAGTTATCTCCTTCTTTGCGTTCGTCCAGAACCCTCTGCCTGCTTGATTTCGGCAGAGAGCTAAGTTTCAGCTACTAGCTTCAGCCCACAGGGGAAACAATTTCTTTGCTGATCTGCCCTGCTTGTGGTTTCTCAAGAGCCACAAAAATAGGTGTCGTGGCAGCCCATTCAAAGCAAGTCACCTCTTGGCTCTATTGGCCTGACTCACCTGCATGCCTGAGTCGACATCATTTTAATTAACAACGTGAAAGACTAAGAAGGATCACAGACTACTTAGAAGTAGAGCCTATACCTTCGCAGAAGGGCGGTGCTGTCCAATTGCCTTCTCTGCAAATAATCTCAGGGAGACCAACAGTCAGGAACCCTGCGTCACACTGGTAGCGAATTGTTTCACCAGGCTCATAAGTTTCCTTCTTTCTGCCTTCAATTTGAGCATTGGCAACTTTTGGAATACTTCCACATTGCATTTCTGAAAAGATACAGGAAGTTGATGCTTGTGCTAATGTGATACACATAGAATGAGTTTCCACCAAACAGATGCTCTAGAGAGCTTTTTCTCACATCAGCATAGTCATCCGCTGACAGTGGATTTTATAGAAAAGGTAGCACACAGAAGATTAAATAAGTCATTCCCCTAAACAGGCATGGACTTCAGTCACTGAAATATTTTGATCCTGTTTCTAACCATGCCAGAAAATTTTAATAAAGGCTTTTGTCCCTTACTACACCAAAGTGGTTTCCATCACTGAAGCACCAAAGCAACTCCTAGTCACTAGTGGACTCTGTAGAAAACAGATCCTTGGATTACGAGGTGGCACCCAGGACTCACCTGGCAGAGACAGGAACTGAACAAAGATTGCAAGAACACAAAGGAATGTTTTAAAACTGAACTGCGTTCAAAAAGTCAGCCCTGCGTCCAACTTGGATTGCTCTGAAGACATCCATGAGGGATGACAGGATTCCACAGCAAAATATGGAGTTACTGGCTCTTATTAGTCAACCTCCAGTTTAAGATTCTTTCAATTTCATTGCTAAATACACTTCAAAAAAAGTATTTTTTGATATTACCCAAGCATGTAGGAGCTGAAGTCCAGTTTCCCATAGAACAAGTTATCTCAGAAGATCCATCTAACATGTATCCAGAACGAGAAACATACTTAAATCTAGCACCAGCCAGATATATTGTTTTCCCTTCTTTTTTAATTTTTAAGTTTTGATTTTCCAGCCTGGGTATATCAGCACATTCTATGGGTTGTGGTGGCAAACATGGTCTTTCTATAAAATACAGAAAACACAGATAAATAAGAATGCAAGACAATTAATATTCCAATGACATAAGCCATCTAAAACTGAAAAGAAAAAAATATAATAATGCACACATAAATTAAACAGCCTGAAAAATGATGAAGAAATATCTAAGATGCACAACCCAAAACTTCTCTCTCCTTTCCCTCCTACATGGGGTTTCTCTCTTTTCCTTTGAACCAAAAATGAAAGCCATTTTCTAGGTCATACCAAGGAGATACAGTTACAGCTTAGCATCAAGAACAGGGAAAAATCATAGGCAGAGAAACAGAAGAGACATTATCTTGTTTTGGGATACTGAAAGTTTGTTTCTGGAATGCTAGCTGTTAAATTTTTCCACCATTAATGAAGTTGTACCAATATCCTGAGGGGTTTTGTGATGGCATGATGAAAATGAAAAAGAGAACAGAACTTACAAAGTATTATAATGTACTTCCTGATACATACAAGGGATTAAATCTCTGTGAAGCCCTCCTGAGTCAGGGCTGTCCCAATGCTTTCTTCTCCTATACTACTGTAGAGTGGGTGGACTTAAATTATATTTTATATGCATTTTTAGTAATTAGTAAATTAGGTTTTATTAGTTGACACATCAAGTTGAAAGCATACGTTTGCACTGAATTCCACAATGCAGAAGATCTAATTACAGTCACAATTCCTGTTCAGTAACTGGGACTGGGAATTTTATTTCAGTAAAAGTTGTTTTATGAACAGCTCAAACATTTTCTGGTTATTCTTCTCTATGTCTGCCACTTATCAGCAGAAATGGAGACTGACAGGCAATGCAAAAGAAGAGAAACCATGTGGCATCAGAATTTTGCAGCTTAAAAATACAGACATGGTTGGCATGTTGTGCACATCAGCCACCACCTGGCACCTCATTTGTCCTGTGCTCATCTATTTCCTAGTCATTTCTGAAAACACTTTATTCTACCGCTTAGTGAACTTCTGCTTACAAGATATCACCTGCATCAGTAATATTTTAACAATTGGATTACGAATTCCTCATCATTTCTTAGTATAGATGGCCTGAGTTATGCCATATCATCTACACTCCTATTACAGGAAGAAGCCACAAAAAGAAAAGGAGGAAAATCACGAAGGCATAAAAATGAAAAAATCCAGAGACTGCTACTACTACAACTAAATAATCAATAATACTGATTTTTTCACCAGGATACTATTAAAGACCCCTAGTCAAAACGGAGACTCCATTCTGCAATATACCTAACAAACAAATAAACACACAGCTCCCGGTGGACTACCTGAAAGTTTTATATGCCATCTTAGATAAGTCTGTACCTACTTTCCAGCAGTTGCTTAACTGCACTTTCTTTAGCAACTTATGGTCTATTGCTTTTTTCTGCAGTTACCTGTTCATGATAATCTTAACATAAATAATATCATCCTCCTGCTAATGATGACTGTAAACGCATAACACAGAAATTCATAACTAAATAAATAGAAAAAAATATGCCACTACTGACCCACACAGTGAGGTGGTGATTGCCATTTCCCTTCTATACATGTTATTTCATTTGCACCGACGAGCTGGAAACTCTTCAGACACGAAAAAGCTATTTTACTCCCATTCTTGTAATTTCTTCCAACTGTTATCTGTTGAGCGCCAGGCACCTGAGGTGGAGGTGGGCATGTACTCTCCTCAGCTAAGGACACATACTCATGTTATAATAGAACATAAGATAAAGTGTAACAGTTCATCACAGATTGCAACACAACCAACCAAGAAAACACTGGCGTTAGATAATTCTTCAGTAGCTATCTCAAGCTTTAATTAATATCATGGTCATTTTGTTCTGCTTCAGAAGCACCAGAGCTGCCTTCAGATGCTCATATGCTTCCAAACTCATAGAAAAGACAGTCACAGTTGCCTACACCAATCTAAGATGGAGCTTCTTGTAGTCCCTCCTTTCCCTTACACACAGCTGCACACTCTTATGTGCTTTCCCCATTCCTCTCTCTATGGTGAACTACTTTAGGTAAACAGGACCAACTTCTGGGGTTCTTGTTTTGTTTTGTTTTTTTCTTCAGACCGAGCTCATGGCAGAGCTAAATGAGAATCACAAAAGGAAACAAAGAAATAAACTTCAATTTTGCCACTCAAGGAATGAAGGGCTGCTCCTGCCAAAGGAAAGAAAAAGGGGGGGATGAGGTAGACCTAGGAAGGAGCAGACCTCAAGAGCTTGGTGTGTTGCTTCTAGTGGTTCCAGAAAACTGGGAAGGTAGGGACACTTGGTTTTGAAAAGGAATGCTCCCTCAAGTGATTGCCACTCTGTGTACTTCTCCCACTTCCACACATCATTTCCCATGAATCTGGCATAACCAAAGCAGGCAATGAGGTGACGATTGTTTTACAGTCATGCCTTCTACAGGCAATATCTTGCTCTGCTATACATAAAGGCAGTCCTGCAGGCATCCAGCCTTTGGTCTGTATTAGATAAGGGCAGTCTCTTCTAGGTCTGTGCTTTTGAGTTGGCCAACTCAGCTTTTTTCTTGTTGTTTCACTAGGAAGCAATTGGAAAAAACAGAAGGAAGAATAAAGAAAAATCAGGAATAGAAAGGCTTTGAATGTTTACAGGAAATAAAGGAAATTTGTCTGGAGCTTGAGCTATGTCTTACTCTCATTTGCACCAGAGTAAAGCCCTTTGGAAGAACCAAGCTTAAATTTATCATTGCATCTTTTCACACATCAGAAGTGACAGTGACAACTGCTCCAATTGTCAAAGTAGAGATTATTAAGACTGTCTCAGTAAAATAGTGTGTCTCTAAACCTAGTTAACTGTTCAAATGATTCCCATAATTTTTCATTACTATCCTTTAGCATATAATCGAGTAAGCATATATGTAAGCATGTAAGCATTTCTATTTCAGACCAGTGACACAGCAATGCTAAGAGGCTTTAATAATGAGCATTTATCATTCCTACCTAAAAAGAAGAAATTGTATGCAATCTGAAAACTTACTTGTACATTCAATCTCTGGTAACCATCTTCCAGACACACAAGTTGCCTCTTTAATACTTTTGTCAGCTGATGTACATGTATAACGTATAACTCCATGGAACCCAGTCTCCTTTTTTGGCTTGTCCACAAGCTTAACACCCATTGGAGGTATGCACTGAGGAGACGGATCTGAGAAAAATCAACAAAAAGAGCCAAAAAATAGATTCAGCTCAGATAATACATACACACGCATTCACAGATGAAGAAGTCATCAGTTTCCTAACGCATGTCCATGTGAAAGTGGTTTTTTATTTACTGCCATTTGAAGTAACTCCTAAGATTCCTAGATTACAGAAAGATTTTTTTATTCCAGTTGTCTAAAGCAGTGACTGTTCCCGCTCACAAAGCAATTCTTTTTATGTTGACAGGATCCCTTCTGCTGAGTGCAGTAAATAATATAAAAACTAATCATTCTTTTCCTCCCTAAAACTATAAAACAGTAGCAAGATGAGCAAGAAGAGAAACCTTATTTTGCTTGTAGAAACAGAAGCATAAAGGAAGTACTACTCCACTCTGCGTATGTATCAGGTATCAATCTCCTGTGGAAGTGTACGTAAGTCATAACCAGGTCTTGTCTCCTTGGCTGGTGATTCTGAGAGTCAGAACACAAGCTGCTTGTGAAAGCTAAGCAGACCATGTTTTGTGCCAGATTCAGTCCTCAACATAATTGTAAATAAAGGTACAGTGTACTCAACTGATGAATATAAAATCACTTCTGAAGAACAGGGGAACCAAGAACTGGATATATCATAAACTGTATTCTGTTACAGATAAATGAAGTGCTGGAGTAACTTATCCCAGACAAGACTCCTCATCCAGTATCGCTTTTTTCTGAAATTACTGGCTCCAATGTAATTTTTTTTCTTTTTCTCAGGAAAAGGCTTTATTTTATATCTTTTTAAAAGACATATTACTTTCATTCAATTTATGCACTGCAAAACTCAATGGGAAGACGAGAAAAAAGAGAAAACTACTGATCAGAAATGAAAAGGACTAATCCACATAAAAATGATGAGGATGGGATAAGTCTAGCACATTGTGGCTATTAATATTATTTTTAATTCCCAGTAGGATTTTAAAAAAGCAAAGTATTATATAGAGACATAAAACTACAAGTACTTAACGCAACAGGCATGCTGCTTTATTGCAGGTATGTCCCAAGGCTTCTGAAGGGTTGTTACGAGGGAGGAAAATGGGTAAAAGCCACCGTACACCAAAGATGTACCCCCATACTTCATTTTACCCACTGCTCAAGTGTCTGTTTCCTTCCCCAAACCTACTCAGAGTGCTTACAAAGTTGTAGGTGCAGAGTCTTTCTAGGATGAAGGACTTGTTCACATTTAAAAGAGGAGTAAATAAAAAAAACTTAGTGGAGATGCATGAAACTATAGAATCTCTGGCTACATATTGATTGCTGAAGTCCTTGAAATTTTGAATAGAACTATGTTACACTCACATCTGAAATATTATGGAAATATTACGGAAATAGATTACCGACACAAAGAGGTAAAGGCTTCCATTCCCCATTAAGACATTTTATTTTCATTTCCTTAGAATTGTCAGAGCCTTGTTTACATCCACAAATTACTTCATCACCATGTGAAAACTGGGTCTGGTCTTCCTGATGAAGAACAACATTCGGAATAGAGGAAGGTGATCCACATGGCATTTTGTCTTCTGTTGAGAAGAGCAGAAGAATTCCACAATAATATTGGAGTCATATATGAATAGCTGAAAGAACTTAAATAAAAATAACTATATTTGCATGTGGTGAGTCAAACTTACTCCCATTAATTGTGGCAATTCAACTTCAACACAGCTGGAGTATGTATATGTTTTAGTCAGTTTACTAAATCTCTCTCCTGTCTTTTCCCTTCCTTTTCCATCACTGTGGTAACTCCACAGCATGCTCCACAAGTAGTATCAGCTAACATTAATCTTCCCAAACTCTTTTTAATTGGCACATAAACCCTAAAGTGTAAGAAAACCTTCAATTAATCCAACTCATCTGGATCCCTGAGTGGGATCAATCCAGCTCACCTGGATCCCTGATTCTAATCAGTCAAAATTATATTTGATTATACACCTACCCATTTGTAATGTGTACTTTCAATTAGTATTATTACAAGAACTGAAAACCACTGTAACATCATTTAGAGGGCTGCAGTGCTGTCACCTCTGTGTGATAACAGCAGTTCCTGCTTTGGGCTGTCACTGTTGCAGTGGTAGTGACAGCAAAGGGTAACCGCTTGCCCAGATGAGTGCAGCGTGTAAGCAGTTTTTTTGAAGGAGGAAAAAGGCATGTAAGGGGAATAAGGGCATATGGCCTGTTCTTAATGTGGGAGAGGGAAGACCCATGTAAACTCAAAAATTGAATTTGAACAACCCTGCACTCACATTTGGACCACTCTTCTTTCAAGCCTGTGCACCAAAACTATTCTCACTGGATCAAGGATTGAAAAGATGCAAGCTCTACACTGTACTTCTTTAAACCATCAGTGCTACTCACGGAAGACATGTCAGAATGTATATGTATGGGGACAGAGTAAACCAGTCCATAAAGACCCACCATTTATTGGTTCTGCTGTTAGATGATCCTGTGCCATAAGAACGCCCCAAATTATTTTCTGTATTTACATATTTTCAGTTTGAATATTGAATTCTACTTCAATTCTGAGACACTGTCTTATCAAATAAATAGTAGTTTTGCCCAAGTATTTTTTAACTCCTGTCATTGACATTCATACTCTCAGGTTTGAGGTACATTACCTAATGACATGCACAGAAAGTGGGTGCTTTTGCTTAGGCAGGAGACTTGCAGAACTATTCACCATTTCAATATTAGGACTATAAAAAACTGTTGGGCATGTCTGACCCTAGCCTAGGGAAGACTGCAACATACATAATGCATTCATAGTCATCGTGTTTGTAGCCCTGTGCCCCGGTAACATACAGTATTGCCATTGCTATAAAGAGGCCACAGAGTTTGTACCGAGCTTGCAAGACCTCAGGATGGAGGCTTATCATGCTTACTTTGTCAGAACCTGTCCTGACCTGCCTGGAGGCTTGGTTTTACGTGTTTTAGCTGCAACAGCAATTTTTCTAGTGACCAGGCTATAGCTATTTATTTTACTTTTGGTTACCTCTGTAAGGCACAATCACAGTTTTACATACATAGTAACAAGTTTTTAGTCTCTGTAGAGTGAGTAATTGTGACTCTAATATAATGATGCAGGTAAATACAGGGCTGGTACAATAACAGGGTCCTTGAGAAGTGGGGACAAAGGTTGGGTGTGGCAGAGTAGAGGCACAGGATAGTAAGAGACAGGGCATAGCCTGACACCCCAAGGCTATGAATAGGTCACAAAAGGCCAGCTTAGACCTGGAGCTGATCAAAACTGGTTTTAGGGGTAACACAAAGAACAAAGAACAAGTATATAACATATTTAAAACACATTTAACGTATCTAATTCACAACTTGTAGAGCAGTGAAAAAAGGGCAAGGCATAAAAGCATGGTAGCAAATGTAAAAATTACCCCAAGCAGATCCTGTAAGGAGGAAGAGGAAATCATTAGCATCAACATCTTATTCCTCCCAGTGAGTGACTTGAGATACTGATAATGTGCTGCAACTTCCCTCCAAAACACACCAAACTGAAGCCATTGACTTTAGGACCCAAAGGGGTGGTGGAAGGGTGAGCATAACACCAGAAAAATACAGATTACCAATGCAAGAGGGAGGAGATGACCATTGTCCATCAATGCATTCTATTTCCTTTGTTCCAACCAATTTAAATTCGATGTTGCATTCATATAGCTTTCTGTCCCCATGATGATACTGTTCCACAAAGCCACCAGCAATACTTCCATTGGTAATCTCAGGTGGAGGTCCACAGCCTCTGACATTCCCTGAAATCAAGAGATCAAATCTATGCTCTGAACTCAGTACTTTTAGCACAGTTATCTGTTAAGTGCAACGCAAAATAAATTATATTTGTTGTTTAAAGCTAAGAAAAATCAGTAGAACAAATTAAACAAATCATTGGTTTATGCCTTTCAATATCTGGATTCGTTTTGGGCTGGAGATCACAAACAGATATGTATGACCCTGGCTCACTCTTCTCTCTTACTTCCATGCACTGTCAATTTCCTGCTATGATAAAAGAACTGGTTGATAAAACCAACCCAGTTTTAAGAGAAAAAAAGTGTTACATGCATGACAACTTCAGTATTCTTTAAAAAAAAAAGTGAAAATTCTGCAAGTAATAATAACCTATGTTATAAAAATCACCCAGCAAGAGATACGCACTGTATATAAAAGGAATTCACTTCTGATGGAGTGAATGGAACTCCTGTTAAGGGAGCTTAAAATGTTCCTGAGCTAGAGAGCCAACTACATGAAATATATTTGTTTCTAAATGCAAAAGAGAGTGAGCAAAATGAAGGATGAGAGCATGGAAGACAACAAGGAAATTGATTGAGTGGGAAGGAAGGGAGATGAGAAAAATGAGATCCCTTCATCCTCTCAAGCTGCCTCATGAAAGGACATAGCACCAGCAAAATAAACTCTTTTCAGATGCCACCAAGTTGTGCTCTGTCTTAAAAAGGATGAGAATAAGGTCATATAGCTTCCCTTCTGCATGAGTTTGTTCATCCTAGCAGATGAAGCTGAGGAATTTCACAGAGAAAACCCTTCACTGAGTTTCTTTTGCCTAGGTCCAGCTCTGTGTCTCCAAACCGTTTTTTTTTTCTTCAATAGTATGTAATCAGAAAAAGGACATAGGGTACAATATCTGATGGGTATCAACATTAGGCAGTGGCAAAACTTAGGACATTTAGGATACAGTAAGAGAGGACATTACTCAAATTAATCACTCCTGGCTGCCATATTGCACATTATTTATCCCTTTTTGAATAATAAATAAGTTTTTATACATTACAGTCAATAACCTGAGTGAAATTCTGTGCAAGCCACTTACCAGCTCACTTTCAGTTATTGCAGAACTCCACCTGGCATAACTAAAGCTAACAGAAAGTTCAACACTGAAAGTTCAACTGTTCAGAGTCTTTCACATAAAATAGCAAAACACTATGAAATGATCTGAAGAGGATGAATTCCTGCCCTTTTAGAGAGGAAGATGGGATAATTGTTCTTGGGAGCAAGACTGGCTTATATAAGGTGCCCACAGAAGTCTTCAGGACCCAGGCATTTTCATATATTTCCTACTACAATAAAGTAAGAAGAATTACCTTTACACACCGGTGGTGATGGAAACCATCCAAAGTAATAGCACTGAGAAGAGGCAGGTCCCACTCTCAAGTAATTGTTTGCACAGGTAAATTTCACAACATCTCCATTGCGGTATTTACCCTCCTTGGGAGAAAAATCTCCATTGGGCAATGTCAGCATTTCACATTCTATTGCTACAAAGACAAAATATTTTAACATATAGTGTACAGCCTACAAAAAGTACATGAAATACTAATGATACAACAAAAACAAAGCCTTGAAGAAAAAAGCTTCACAAAATGTATACAGAGTTAGACTGATTAGCAAACACAACAATATTCACCAAGACACTGGGGCGTTGGACTCCATTCACCATTTATGCCACACCTTGCAGTACCAGTTGGCATGTTATTTGCAGTTTTATATCCCTCCAAACATGCATACTCAATTGTATCTTCAGGCATGAACATAGTTTTACTTGTGTGGTAATTCAAAATGTCCAAATGAGGTGTTTTACATGATTCTGTAGAATAAAACAAAGTTAGTGCATTTTGTGATCCAGAAACACTGTCCTTGGGAAACTGTCATTTCTGCAGGTGTTTTAGTGTGTGCTAGTCTACTGAACTACAGCATTTGAAACATTAAAAATTCTGCATTGCCAAAATGTGAATGTAGAATATCATATGTAGCATATTCACATAATATCTATTGCATTAATCTTTAGAAATATTTGTATGGAAGTAATATCTAGCATAAATATTTCTTCCTTAGATTCAATTCCTTTCCGTCTACTACATATTATTATTATTGGTGTCATAGCAAACAGTTTGTACTCCTGTTCCCCATGGTCATTTGTGAGGTCAGAAGAAAGCCGCAAAATCCTAGGTGAAGGCAGTCTGAAATAAAAGTACCAGATAAAATATCAGGTAAAGCCTCAGTATCATAATACTGGAAGATTAAATCTCTTCTTTTACTATCCTACACCCCTGTTCAGGCGAGGAAGGAACTTCTAAGAGGAAAAAGGCAACAACAGTATGGAGGTATTTTCAGGAAAAAGCACTCTGGTGTTTTTCACAAATGTACTTTTCAGCACCAGGGCAGACATATGCATAGTGCTTTTTATGCATAGTGATACATCTTTCCAAATAATGAATCCCATTTTTCTCTAGTTTCGTCATATTTAAAGAAAGTTCTTGGCAGAATCCCTTGGTTCACAGGCATTTCTTCATAAATCTTCCCTCACAAGTGTGAAAGATGGGAGAATTGGGAGTAAATTTGGGCATATGTACCTTGTATCAGGTAAGAATCACTGGAGAAGTCAGTGATTACCATCTACTTCATGCTAGAGGTCCAAAAAGATAGCTCACCTAGAAGACAGTAGATATTTTCCCACCTTACTTACTTCCTTTATGTTTTTTCTCTCTATTTCTTAGAGCCCCAAGAAAGGTAAATCTCTGGAGGATCAGTCCTCTATTTGAGTCTCCCTCTGCCCAGTAAGAAAACTCTACCAATTTAAATGACAGAAATCTGAGTATACAGGACATCATGTCTGCGCCAGTGACAATGATAAGGAGCTCTGAAGCCTTTATGCTACTCACTGATGCACTTCGGAGGTGGAGTCCAGCCATTCTCTTGACATTGTATCACTCCTGTTTCTTCTCCTTCTAGAGTTACAAAGCCAGTACGACAACTATAGGTGACCTTCTCTTGTAAACGAAATGTTTTCTTTCCCGAGGTGAAATAACCATTGTCAAAATCAATATTCTGGCATCTTTCTGAAAGAGATATAGACAGAATTTCTTCCAAGTAAAACACTGCTAAACTACATGCTTATAATACACAGAAGAAGGAGGACAAATAGGGTCCCTTCCAACTTGTGATATTCTGATTCTAGAATTCTATGAAACAGCAGTAGGAAATAGAACATTTTTAAGAGCACATGAATTTTTGCCTCTGCATTGAGCTCTCTTCCTAGGGGACAACTGGAAAGTGAAAAGTCAAAGTTCACAGTTATCAATTCATGCAGCACAAACAGGGATGGACAGGGGTTTGACTTGCAACAATCCTGTAAGCTTCCAAAATTGTATGTCCACATCTGGTCTTCACTAGAAATGAAATTCATGTTGGGTATATACTGCACTGTGCATGCATAAAGAGGACCTTCTGTCCATATTGCATGTGGGGCATGACAGAGATCACCACAGTGTGCTGGTATCACCTCAGTTCTAGCAAAGAGAAATCGTTCAGAGCGCACATACTGCAGGACTAAAGCGAATTTGTACCAAAGGACCCCTTCTTGCACACTAAAACACTAATGGGACAAACCCAACGTTGCAATTGATTTCACATCACTTGGAATACATTGTTTAAGCCGGTCTAAATGGATGGAAATTGGTCATCTTGGTTGGATGTTATGGTCTTGTATTCTGAAAGAAAACTTCTGTAGTACGCTAAATTCTTTACTAATAAATTATTCTGCACAGGAGTTGCTTCATTTTAAGAAATTAACAGTACAACAAATAGCAATATTTGTGCATTAAAGAGTCAAGTAAATAAAGATACGAAAAAAAAGACTTCAAGGAACACTAGAGGATGTATTTGAATGTTGGGCGCAGAGTTAATGATGCTTTCATGCAACAGCTTCAAAAGTTTAAATTTCACATCAAATTTTTTGGTGTTTATACCAGTAATGCCCACGAATGCCTAACACTAGGAATCATAAAATTTTATGTTGCTTGCTCATTGCTGTGTCAAAATCTCAGTGGGTGGTGGTCCAAAACATTGTATGGTCGGTGTCTCTGTCAGGGTGGAACTGTTTCCTAAAAAAATATTTTTACAGTCTAAAAAAAGTTAGGTTGAATTCTTTCTTTTGTCCATATGAAATCATTATCTAAAGTATTTAAAGTTCCTGTGAGACATTCTAGCAATTTCAGGCTTGGTGCAAGTCAGGAACAAAAGCTGGAAAGAGAGTTAGGAGCGGTAACCTTTCTATTTCTTCCCCCTTCAAGTATGATGCCAATTGGAAAGGAAACAAGAGAAACAGGGATCAGGTGGCATAGTGAGAGGCTGAAAGGAGACAAGAAATTACAGATAGGCTGTGCAAGGGGCATGATTACTATTTACATTACTGCACAGCTACGTTATAACAAGATTTCACTACTGAAGACAAAGGGATTATGACTCCCATCCCAGAGCTTACATTCTAGGCGATCTGAATGAGCCACGTGTGGACTTTTTTTCTGCACGTTTGTATAGCGACTGACCTCAGCAGCATACCGGAACATGACAGCTGCATGAGCCAGTTGAGAGAAACACAGCATTGTGTTTCAGTTGTAAAGCACCTAGACTTAAAGTCCCTAAGCAGTGGTGATGGATTAATGCAGGTGATGTGATGATGGATTTACTGTTTTTAGCTAGAAATCTCAACACAATACAAGCATACTCACTTTTACGGATACATCTTGGAGGAGGTGACCAGTCATCCTTTGTGCATGTGACTACCCCATCTCCATGTTCAGTACGATAGTCATCGTTGCAGACATATTTAACTCTTTCACCCTCCGTGTAAACATTCTTACGGATATTTGAGAAATAACCATTTGCCAGCCATCTGACAGGACATTTTTCTAAAGAAGGAAGGTAAGTACATTTAACCACAGTAATTCATACAGCAAGAACTGGGGTAAATTAATTCTCAGTAGGACAGTTACTAAAAAGGGGACTCCTAGCACCTTTCTGTATCCTTCTATCCCAAAAAGACTTTTGTGTTCAAACCTGACTGAAAGCATGTTTTGTTTCACCACCCTAAGATTAACAAATCACAGGAGCAGGAGTGCAAGTCACTACATAAAGTGCTAAGAAGTGGTCTAGTAAACAATATCACTTACCTAGTGTTCATAAGCAAGGTTGGCTAACTTCAGTGCATCTAGCATCATGTGCACCAGCTCTGGTTTGGTCTGCTATGTCTCTAAAATGTTGATGTCTGCCCTGAATGATTTTCAGCATTTGCCTCCAGGAGATTTTATCATCTCTGTGCAAATGTATCAGCCTCTCAAACCAGCTCTAGAGATTTTAGTGACAGCTAAGCATGCTGGCTCTACAGCATCCTGCGCCCCCAAGAGCCCAGACACAAGGAAGATCGCTGAAGGAATGCTATAGCTGTGTTACTTGAGTAACTGGTCCTTTCCTCCAGGCAGGACTCCACTCATTTCCTGCACTGAGCATCCCTCCACTGAGGGCAACAAGGAAAGATCAACCTTTTGTAATCCACTTCCAAGCCCTACCAGTAGGTAGGAACTTTCCTGTGGCTGAAGATGTATGTTAGGAGAGGAGGCCTCAGCTTGCTGCTTTAAATCTATTTTCTATAGTTCAATCATTAAGTCAGTGTATCTGGATCTCTTGCTAATGCCATGCTCACTTTCAGCTTATTGCAAGAGTGTGCCACCTTCTCAGCTCCAAAGCGACCAGGCAATGGATCTCAGAGAGGAACCTCTAGACAAAGTGCCCAAGCCATGGAAGGAAGAATAGATTTACAGATAGTAGAAACTCTCTGTTTGTATGTGCAGCTGTGTGTGCAGATGAAAGTAGATGCATGCACGTGACCCAGAAGCCAGAGAAGAGAAACATTTCCTATGTATTTCTTCATCTCACGGATAGTTTCAGGAGTAAAGAATCTCCCAAATCCAAAAGCATCATTTCAGCCTTACTTCAGAGTGTCACTTACCAGCTGATAGTTTGAGCTCTGCAGATAGGATGATAGTTTGGGTGCAGTTCCAGGGGTCAACTAAAGCAGTTCTACTTTAACAAACTGTTCTTTTTTCTATCTTGTACACCATCAGCACAATTTCTGCTGCACAGACCTTTGGTAACTACAACAGAATTGAGCATAGAGTGGAAATGTACTTACTGAGGCATTTTGGCTCTGGAGACCAGCCTCTTTCAGAACAGACGATTCGAGCCCAGTACTCTCCACCCGGGGTTGAATAACCATTTTTGCAGTAGTAATCAGCATACTGCCCAAACATCATTGGAAAGTAATTTTGGTTGTCCAGTGCACCACTTAACCTGCCATTTTCTATAGCTGGGTAGTCACAGGGTTTCTCTTGAAATAGAATTTAACAGCAACAGTATCAACACATGCATGAAAAAAAGCTCAGGACACAGTTAATTCAGATTCACCTTCATCATTTGAGTGTTTTCTGAAACTGGCAGAATCAGGACTGCACACCTTGGCAGATCCTAAGGAGTGCAGGAACAATTGCACTCTGCTTCTGGTGCCTTTGTCATTACTCATAACTATGCTGGTTCCCTCCGTTTCCATTGCAACCAACAGAAATCCAGTCAATATTCTCAGTGGACTCCAAAGGCTGATTCATGAGACCAAATGCAAGTGTTTACTCTACACTGAGATAAAACTGTTCTTGTAGAGTGTCTTGACTAACTTTACTATACTGACCATGGTGGGAGCCCAGACAGCTAGCTCAGATACAGACACTGAACTGTGGACTCTTAAAATTGAGATGACTCCTGTCACCATTTTCATTTGTAACTTTTCAGATTCTGCACCAAAAGCTCTTCCTAGCTCTTCTCATTTTTATTTTAAAACAATAGTGTTTTTCTTTTGTTCTCTCAGTTCCTCAAAAGAACTGACCCTTTTCAGGGACAAGTCAAGACAGAAGGAGGAGATTCCCAGAAGCTTTCATTCAAGTTTACTCAGGGTGTCCTACTTGGCTATGGCAGGTAGGTTCCTCCTGAAGTGCTCTGACCCAGAGCCTACATGCTTGGGCAGGGGAGATCACCCACTGGACAGACCATCCAACAATGAGTGAGGAGGTCTCAGAATGATACCTGAATTTTAGAACCCACACATACATAGAGAAAAGATTAATCCAGATATTAACAGTTTCAGGAATAGTTCAAATAATCCAAAGGTTCATTTACAAGACTGATTTCATCAGGATTTCTCTCACATCCTGTTTTCTAAGTTTTTCTTTTGTTTTCACTGACCAAAGATCAAAGAGTGCTAGATTATGAAATTAATTGCTAATTTATTTATTTAGTTGTTAATGCTGTGCCTACTGGGCAAAATTATCATTGTCGTTATGGGAACTTTAAGCCAAGAAAGAACTCATAAACAACCAAGAATATCTTGTTTTGTTATTTGACAGGTTATAACAGGTAGAATAAAACTGTGATTGTTCATAACATACCAACATACAACTGCAAGTAAAAATCTAAAGCTGTGATAACTACGATGAAAGATACCTTCCAACCATCACCTATATTTTGTTTTGGTTTGGATACTTCAACACTCACTGTGTCCTCTTATCTTGACTGGCATGCTAGTCCTCAGGTGGACCACAAACCTTCCTGACAGGGAGCTGACTATAGCACTTTTTAAACACATACTTTCACAAATACAATAATAGATAATACCTGTGTTTATAAACATAATGTAAATGTAGATTATACCATTGTTTTTATAGATGATTTTTCTAAACCATCAAATTAAGCTTTATATCACAAAGAAACACAATGAATAAACAACTCTCATTTCTCATGCTTCTTAAGTTTTTCTCTTGACCTCTTTTTCACTGAGATATTTCTAACAACTACATATTATGTCTTCATTCATGAGAGCTACTTACGGACACAACCTGGATCAGGCACCCAGCCATTCTTGGTGCATTCAGCGGTGTTTTTGCCAGTCAATGTTTTAAAATGATATCCAGGATTACACTGTATTGTGATTGTATCACCTTCTGTGTAGGTGTCTTTTTGAAGTCTAAAGTTCCCATTGGAAATTCTTGGAGGAGAGCATACAACTTCTAAATAAAAAGAGAAATGCATAAAATTGTTAAAAAGATGCTTCTTAGGGCAAAGAAAAGGTTACATTTCTCTCCCACTCTTAGAAATGTACAGTTCTGTAAGAGGAGAGTGACAGCTCTTACTGATGTCATGCTAATTAGAAGATTAAAACTTAATTGCAAAGAGAATGGCTGGAGCAAGAACTAGAGGTGATCAAACTGAATTTGACTCATCTTTTCTAGTAGGTCATTCCACAGCTAGAGCTCAAAATGACCTACGCTGGGCTCACCCACAGCTCTCCTGGTCTGGTTTATGGACACTGTCCCAAAGGAGGGCAGGTTCACTGGCAGGTCCTAAATGGGGGAATAACTATACTTCATAGAATCATAAAATCATAGAATTGTTTAGGTTGGAAAAGACCTTTAGGATCATCAAGTCCAACCGTTAACCCAGCACTGCCAAGTCCACCTCTAAACCATGGCCCTAAGCACCACATCTACCTGTCTTTTAAATACCTCCAGGGATGGGGACTCAACCACTTCCCTGGGCAGCCTGTTCCAGTGCCTGGCTACCCTTTCAGTGAAGAAGTCTTTCCTAATATCCAACCTAAATCTCCCCTGGCGCAATTTGAGGCCATTTCCTCTCGTCCTATCACTTGTTACTTGGGAGAAGAGACCAACCCCCACCTCACTACAACCTCCTTTCAGGTAGTTGTAGAGAGTGAGAAGGTCTCCCCTCAGCCTCCTCTTCTCCAAACTAAACAACCCCAGCTCCCTCAGCCGCTCCTCGTAAGACTTGTGTTCTAGACCCTTCACCAGCTTTGTTGCCCTTCTCTGAACACACTCCAGCACCTCGATGTCCTTCTTGAAGTGAGGGGCCCAAAACTGCACACAGTATTCAAGGTGCGGCCTCACCAGTGCCAAATACAGGGGCACTATCACCTCCCTGGTCCTGCTGGCCACACTCTTCCTGATACAAGCCAGGATGCCATTGGTCCTCTTGGCCACCTGGGCACACTGCTGGCTCATGTTTAGGCGGCTGTCAACCATCACCCCCAGGTCCTTTTCAGCCAGGCTGCTTTCCAGCCACTCCTCCCCAAGCCGGTAGCGTTGCCTGGGGTTGTTGTGACCGAAGTGCAGGACCCGGCACTTGGCCTTGTTGAACCTCATACAGTTGGCCCCGGCCCAATGATCCAGCCTGTCCAGGTCCCTCTGCAGGGCCTTCCTACCCTCCAGCAGATCGACACTTCCACCCAACTTGGTGTCATCTGCAAACTTACTGAGGGTGCACTCAATCCCCTCATCCAGATCGTCGATAAAGATAGTAAACAGGACCGGTCCCAACACTGAGCCTTGGGGAACACCACTCGTGACCGGTCACCAACTGGATTTGGCTCCATTCACCACCACTCTCTGGGCTCGGCCATCCAGCCAGTTTTTAACCCAGCGCAGAGTGCACTTGTCCAAGCCATGAGCAGCCAGCTTCTCCAGGAGAATGCTGTGGGAGACAGTGTCAAAGGCCTTACTGAAGTCCAAGTAGACAACATCCACAGCCTTCCCCTCATCCACTAAGCAGGTCACCTTGTCATAAAAGGAGACCAGGTTAGTGAAGCAGGACCTGCCTTTCATAAACTCATGCTGGCTGAGCCTGATTCCCCAATTGTCCTGCACGTGCCGCATAATGGCACTCAGGATGATCTGTTCCATGACCTTCCCCGGCACCGAGGTCAGACTGACAGGCCTGTAGTTCCCCGGATCCTCCTTCCGACCCTACTTAACTAGGAACTGATCATTCAAAGGCTGTGTGATTAAGATTAGGGTCTTGCACTGACACTGGAAGTATTTCAACAACTGAGAAACGACAAGAATGCTATTCTAAAAAGCTCATGGTATCTTTATGCTCGAAGAAGCCAGGCAGATATATTATTTATAAACTGGAGTCTGTCTATTGCGGTTTTTTGTATCTGACTTCCAGTTTAGAAAGTATCACCAACACACTCACGGCTGGGAGGGGATGACTATAAGGTAACTACAGGTTGGTCCTGCTGTGGAGCGAAGGTGGGTGAATCAGCTATATGCATGTATTGCTGAATCATCTAGGTTCAGTGGTAAGTCATCTAAGATCCAGAACCACTATCTGAATATGCCCCAAGTATCAGAGCCCAGTATACCAGTGTCTGGAAGAATGTTTTGTTTGGCACTTGCATGTTGCTAAACCGTAGACGATGCATATTAATCAGTATCACTACTAATCTTGAAGCAGAAAGGTCAAGAACTGGGCACTAAGAGTGCCACAAGAGTGGGCAGTAAGACTGATTACTGACTCCTACTGACTACTCTTTGTTTCTAAAGGAGTCTCTTTGGAAGAGGTCTCAAGAAGGTGGGTGGCACATAACATCCAACTATGTTGCCCTGTTGGCAACATTTTTTTCCAAGTGCTGTAGTTGAATGAAACTAAAGTAAAATCCATGACCCAGAGGGCTGATGTCAAATAGGACTAGTCTCAGAAATTATGGATTTGTCATTTAACTGCTCAGAAGGCATTTGGGAGTTAGAAAGCAAGAGGGAGTTTCAGCATTGTAAATGTATTAATTTGTAGAGATTCTCAGACAGTTTCTGATGGGAAGTTTGAATACTATGGATAACGTGGTTGTGCAATTACAGTTCTGATGACATTAAACAAATTGCTGTCTTCATCCTAGACTAAGGGTCACAGACAGTGGCAGGATTCATGCATACCCTGCTACTTTGGTCTCTGTTTATACACCATGTCCACGGTTCTTAGGGTTAGTGAACTTCAAATCTATGTTGTACACAATTCTTGACATAATGGCTGTGTAGAAAGTACTATTATTTTGAGCTTTATGTATAATCCAGCACTACAATTCCATTGTAATTTTCAGCTTAGACACTTATGGCCATCAATGGACTACTTATCCTTCTGAAATTGGACTACTTCACGTTTGCTCAAACTCCTTTGGAAATGGCCATGTCAACTTCAGATTGTTCTTCCTACAACACTATCTTGCTCTTTCAGAAGAACTCTTGATAGGCAACTTACTAACTTAAGTCAGAATTTTAATTTGAAAGATACTTTAAAAGATACTTTTGTAATTTCCAGTCATTTCTGAAAGGCTGCATAGTACAATAACAATTTCTTACTGAAGTTCCATCAATGAAATAGGGATCATTTTTGAATTGTTCCTCTTTGGTTGGAACTGGTTGATCAGAACTAGTAGTCTGGAAATTTCAGCAATGGATATAATGACTACCAACCAGGTGCTCAGTCTGCTCAGACTACAGTAAGACTCATTGGGACACTCAGACAAAATGCAGAGGTCAGTTCAGTAGGTCAAGCAAACTATTGTTTCGAGTGTTCATACAGGGTGAGATGCTGAGTGCTATTTTACTGAGTGGTTAGTCCTATGATTACAAGTAGAAGAGTCTTGGCTATGGTGACACAGCATCTCAAATTCTGAACACTAAAGACCTGAAGATGCATTAACTTGTATCTCCCCCTCAAAGAACTATTTGTGATTCACAAGTAGGTCATCAAGCTAAGACTATTAGCTTTCTCCAATTTTATTCATACTGCTGCAATTCATATGGTATCAAACAAATATTTCTTTACCCGGTCTTCCAACATACAGCACAGCCACTGACTTGTACCAGTTATGTTCACGTAAAACACACTTAAAAAGGTATCAAGACTTGATGTGAAGACAGTAGGACTTCAAAAACCATACCACTTCTCTAAGAAGTTGGTTTCAAATGCTAATTTTCCTATGCCATTAAAAATTTCAGATACCTTCTGTAGTTTTAATTTCTCAGGTATTAATACTTTTTTCCCTGCTTGCTTAAATATGCTTTTTAGTGTCTGATTTTTCCATTCCTTAGATAAAACATTTTCATCATATTTTGTAGAAGGTAAAGAGATTCAGCTTTATCCTTCCTATTTGTCCAAATTAGGATTTTTTTCTAACCCAAGAATTCTTTTTCCTGTGTTCTCCCCACTAATCCAGAATCATATAAAAAAAATAAAATAACAACAGCTACTGATGCTGCATCAAGTATTTTAGCACCAATCTCATTTATGCAGTACACTGGAGCAATTGTTGCTTTGTGAACCTATTTAACTACACTGACGTAACAAAAGTCTGAACTGGTTTTGCTACTGCTCTCCATGGAAAACTCTTATCCAGTTGTTTGGTCCTTTAACACTTAATCCTTCCAGATCTTCATGGGATATTGGTCAGATGTGAATAGATTGCTTTTGTTATGAATAAACTAACTTTTGTCATTACTTATCTCTGAACTTACTTCCAAACACAACAAATGTGCAAAATAATTTTAGGCAAGGCTAACCAGTGCAATAGGGTGTTGGAATCCATCCTGATTCAGTACATTGTGTATCTGCTCTTTCACCGTATCTGTATCCTTCATCACAGGCAAACTGTAGTCGTTCAGATTCCTTGTAAGACCCCTTTGGAGAACGTACATATCCATGTGGAATTTTTGGCACATCACAGATAATCTCTGAAATTGAGAAAGACTAAATCCATATATTTTTGTTTATTTTCATTTGCTGAGAATAAATGCTTATTGGAATAAAAGGTAGAGTTTTTTTCATTTGACTTCACAAAAACATTTGCATTTGGAAACTGTTTGAAACTTATTTGAGAATTCTTCAATGACTTGATTGTGGGTGCCAGGTAGAAAGTGTGGTGTAGCACAGCATCAATAGTAAATTAGTCCATGAGACAGATTTCAGGGATTTGCTTTGGATTTTAATGGATCTCAAAATCAGTATATAAGGCAGGAGACATTCTGAAATAAGCAACTAGGCTAGCTGAAATTTAGGATTTTCCATTTTTTCAGATAATTTCATTTCCTTGTAATTTCCAGCAAACCTAAAGCTCTCTCATAGCCAGGAGACGATTAGTTAAATCATGGCATCAAAAGGAAAAAAGAATTAAACTATCTGGAAAACTGACACTGAAATGCTTCACTATCTCTAAAAGAACCTCAGCATCCCCAGCTCCTTGCCAAACCCAATAAAACCACTGAAATCTTGCAGCTTCCAAAAACTGCATACATAAAGCCAGAAAATGTTCAAGGCTTTGTTTCCCAGGCCACAGAGCAGGACACCGAAGAGTTCTCTTGGATTCCTTTGCTGGATTTACTTTGTATTTAGGATGAAATATAGCTCAGTGAAACTATCATTGTTTAATAAAATTCACTATATTCTGCAAATGTTACAAGCACATGTGTTTAATCCCACTTTATGCTGTTCAAATTATAATAAATAGGGGCTTCAAAGCAGCAAAATGCAGTGCTGAAATTGTGAAAAAAACATACATGTATTTGACATCCTGACATATGTACTCTGCTCTTCTAAGCACATACTTCCTGATCAGATAACATATAAATAATCTAAGAAACTTGATGGATTGAATATTTAACAGTGATAGTTATCATAAGCTTCCTGGGATTCATTCTTATGTACTGACAATCCAATCCCATACAATCTCTATTTGCAAAATGGGAGGAATAACCCCATTCACCAGTACAAGCTGTGGGCGGGGCAGGGTAGGGTTGACTGGCTGAAAAGTAGTTTTGCAGAAAAAAACTTGGCAGTCCTGATGGACAAATGGAACAGGGGCCAGCAACATGCCTTTGCAGCAAACAAAGAAAACTGTCCTGTGCTCCATTGGAAAGAGTGCTGCTGGCAGGTCAAAAGAGGTGATCCTTCCTCTCTAGTCAGCACTGGTCAGAGCACATCTGGAGTGCTGTGTCCAGGTCTGAGCTCCCCAACACAGGAAAGACACGGACATACTGGAGCAGGTCCAGTGAATGGAAGGAATTGGAAAAAACTGACAGATAAGGAGAGCCTAGAGAAAAGAGGGCTTAGGGGGAGGGAGGATCTTATTAATGTGTGCATGTATAAATTCCTGACTGTGGTGGGACAGCAGGAGTAAAGATGATGGAGCCAGACTCTTCTCATTTGCACCCAGTAACAAGATGAGAAGCAATGTGCACAAATTGAAATACAGGAATACCCCTTAAACATAAGAAAAAACATTTTTACTTAAGAGTGGTCAAACACTGGAATGGGTTACCCACAGAGGCTGTGGAGTCTCCATCCTTGGAGATGTTCAAAACCTGACTGGACATGGTCTTGAGCAACTTGCCCTAGCTGACTGCTTTGAGGGACCTTCAGAGGTCCCTTCCAACCTCACCTATTCTGTGGTTCTGTAAAAACTAAACAAGAATTAAGCTTCTAACTTGTCAAAACGCATTAGTCTGAAGAAAGAAAAATCCATCAAGATTTCTTTGTATTTTATATAACCTAAGAACATGGGTGAATTAAAATCATACTTTTTTTTTAAACTTGGTTCACATAGATTCAAAATTGTTTGTAATTACTTTGGTTAAATCAACACTGAAGTGATTGAATCTTATGTAGACATACCAAAGCTAGTTTCAAAGAAGTTGACTGCAGCCTGGCAAAACATACAGCTTGTAGTGAAAATGTGGAACAAACAGATGGTCCATTATGACTATACTAGCATCCAATATTCTCTGATTTCTCTTTCTTATCCTACTTCTTCTGCATATATGCAATGGAGATTGTTTACAGACAAACTATGCTTAATTGCTGTGGAATAAAGTGAAAGCTTTGTAGTTTCCCATATGGTAACCAGTCCTTAGAAGTCTGTGACAAAAAAGCTTCTTAATTACAAATAATAAATAGTATCCTTCTTACCTTGGCACTGAGGCACATCGCTATTCCATTTTCCATTAGAAGAGCAAATTATTTCTTTAGATCCAACAAGCCTGTATTTCGCATTACATTCAAAATTTACAACCTGGCCAAAGGAATATTCTCGGCCTAGCTCAAATGCACCAGTCATAATTAATCTTCCATTTTCTGGTGCTTGTACAGGTAAACACTTTGCCACTGGAAAACAAAACAAAACAAAACAAAAGGAAAAAAACAGCCATTTTGAGGTCTATTCTGTAAAATAAATTGACACACAAGAAAGTTACAATACAGAAAACTCACTGTAATTTCCTTACACATTTTAAAAATGTACACTCTTGTTATGTATTCAGATACCATTTGCAACAGATATAATACAAAACCCTAAGCAAAAAGACAGACTGATGTAGGAGGGAGCTTGTAGACTGACTGTCATCATCCTCTTCTCTGCCCTTGAAAGCTAAAGACAGAGCACCCACTGAACTAGATGACCTCCTGAGGTCTCGCCCAATCTAAATTATCCTGTGATCCTATGACTTCTATGGAGGGTTAGATGAACCTTCTGACACATAGGGCCATTAAACTTTGTAAAAATAGGTTATTTATTTTAGAGCTATGCCAAACTGAATTTGCTATAGACAAATATCTGGAAAAGTGCTGTGTTATAGACTGATTACAACAGTTCAGTTACTAACTAAAATTTCTAGTTAAGGATATCAGAACAGTTATGTTACTAAAGTAAACAAACACAATGTCAGCCATGAATTTAGACCTCTTGTATCTCCTAACTTTGTAACTGCAGAAAAAGGAAGAATTAACGTATGTTATCAGATATTTCTTATTAAGGGGGAAATGACTACCAAAGTTCATTCTTGAATGTTCACATAGATATCACTGAGCACGTACGAAAGTGGCTGGCATTTTGCCTACCATAGCTCCCACTTCTCTCTGACAACATTCTCCATCTTATAAGCCATCTGACTTTTCTATGAGCTCACATTCTATCGTCTAGGTTCCTCACAATTAGGACACTATACAAACACTTTCTTTCATAGGCAATCATATTTCAGCCTAATGAAAACTCTTCAATCATGAAAGAAAAATCTTATGAGGACTTTAAAATTGCAGTATCTTGGTGACATGTGACAAAAAATGTTGGAAACCATGGCTCTATACTGTGCAGACAGAGACCTGTATGCCTAAAATTGAGGACACTCAAAATCCAGTAAACTAAACATGTAATATCTGAGACCAAGGAAATGTCAAAACACAGACAACGAACTCTAGACAAGAGAAAGATATCTACTTTTATTTGTGATTCTTTACTTAAAGACCCTTTCCTGACATTAGATGCTTAGCCTAAAGAGAAATTTCACTGCTGCACACATGTTAAAACAGACCAGTCAAAAATATCTTTGGGAAGAAGGGAAGCTTATTTTCATAATCATACAGGTTTGAAACTGGTGAAAAGGTTTCCAACATCAGGGAAGTATCATCTGAGCCATCCAGTCTATTAAGTCTTGAGGTCTGGAGTCTCTCTTGCTCTCATTCTTACTCACTGAAGTTCTTCCACAGTATGCTAATAGAGAGAAGAACTTATAACAAAATCTTAATGGCTAGGATATTCACAAGGGTGGAGGAGGAAACTAGCTAAAAACACACATGCTTTCACATACATCCGAAATGCCTCATCCCAGCTGTCTTTTGTAACCATGCTTTTCAGACATCTACTTTATCGGGGCCTTTAGGTGAGGCAGAGCTTTAAGCCAGTCTGGGGGTGACAAGACTCCATTTTGTGCATGCTTTTTAACAAAAGCTTGAGTACTTATTGGACTAAAATGGCTGAGCAGTCATTGTAAGAGTTTCACTGCTGCATAACTTGACTTTAAACATATGTGAATTAATACTAGCAGAGTGATCACAGACTAGTTCTAGATAGTATCAGACAGTTAAAAAGACAGTTTGATAAAGAATTAAATGTCAAACTCCATTTACCTTCACAGTGAGGGACATCATTGCTCCATCCATCTGCCTGACACTCACGGTAATTTCTTTGGCTGAGCATCCGGTATCTTACCGAATAAAAAGTAAACAATGCTAAAATACAGTCTCATTATGTGACAGAAACAGCAGTGCTGCTGTTTTTGAGGCAAAGGAAGTAGGTTTCATATGTTCTAGCACAGACTAACCAAAACATGACAAAACCAAGTAGTTTTTTGGCCTGCATCTTCCCTATTTTGTTTCTTTTAATTGCATATGGCAAAAAATACAAAAAAACCCACAAAGTAGGAAGTAATCAGTAAGGTGGCTTCTTCATTACAGGCATAGCAAGCTTTGGCTACATAACAAATAACCTAGGGGTAATTTACACAATCAATAGCAAGCAGAGTAAAACTACTGTTGCCTGTGCTCTAGTATGACTGAAAGCCATGTGACAGCATCAAAATAGGACTTAATCCAAACCATATGTATCCCATGCTTTGATGAGCTAGTATTATCTCAGGTTTGAGGGTAACATGGCCAAAATGCCATGGCTTCTGCTGTGTTTGAAATGTAGCCCAGGGAAGTGCAGCTAGTCTGAAATGACAGTGAAGAACTATCTGAATTTAAGGGATTAAGGAGAATATTGATTTTGGAAGTCTTTTTGTGGAACTCAGACTAGATTCCAGCAATAGAAAGACTGCAAAAGCATGGCTAAATCACTGTACCGTGCTTATAGCTGACTTGCATTTCAAGAGGAAAGAATCCAGTCACAGGCATACTTAATTAAGCACAATACTATATATTTGCCTTGCTGCAGTTTTCATTGGAAAAGATGAATAGAGGAGGAAGAGAGAAGAATTTCTTCCAAGCAGTCAGTGAAGACATGTTAGTGAATCTACCAGAAATGTCTTCCTTCAAACATTTCTTACAATACATTTTACTTCATAATGCACAAAAATAATTTAAGCAGGACTGATGAGTTGTGGTTCTGAATAGGGGACTCTGTTGTATGGCCTAATGACTTCGCTAACATCATAACTGCATCATGACTGTCTACTGAGAGCACTGATTCCAGCATACAAAGCTGCATTTCCATCTGAACTGGCTGGCTGGCGGAGTCATGAGGCAGCTTTACAGACAGATCACTATTTTTGTTTTCTACTCGGACAGCCATGATTTCAAGTCAGCTACAGTTTTATGTATTTTAGACACTTTGGATGGCAGCTTCAGGTGTGAGTTCAGTTACTCCAATAGAACCGGACTTGAGAAAGAGTTATATTGAGTATTACTGTAATTGCAGCAATTTAAATTAAATAATAACCAAGCATTAAATATTAGTAAGTTGCAGCTGCATTACAGACAACAAATCTATAACTGTCACTTCTTTTAACATTAACACCTTATATGTTAACTCCCATATATTGGATTAAATAAGTATTACCCATCATTACATCTGTACTCAACTCTGGCACCAAATACAAATTCACTTCCACTGGTAAGTTCAAAGGAACCAAACTCAATATCTCCAGGATGTCCACAGGGCTTATCTGGTAAAAAAAAAAAAAAGAAGAAAAAAATTACTTACACCATACAGAGGAATGTGAAAGTGTGAAAGACAGAACTTTTCTAGTAATTAGTAGCAAGTATGGGCCTTTCAAAAATTCAGAAATGCTCAGCATTAGGTTGATGACACCACCCCCCCCCCTTTTAATCACTGTCTTCAGTGAGAACATATTGGAGTAAGGATCTGCTGATTTTTTTTTAAATTAAATAACAAAATAGCAGTTTTATTCCTTTAAAGAGGCTGAGCTCATCTTAAGTTTTATGACAAAATAAATGGCAGGATGTAACTTTTCATACAACTTGTGACTTAAGCTGGTCCCAAGCTTCCACTACAGAATCCATCCATGATTGGAAATGAAATTTCCTCAATCTGATGGGGATTGTGCTGAGTAACGAGGGATTATCTAAGGCCACAGGAGTCTTTTGGTTCTCAGTCCTTTCTGGTCAAAGTTCCCCATAGGACTTTTCTTGTGGTCTGGCCCTAACTATCTGCCCTGGATTCCCTAAAGAATTGCAAAGATGAACACAGCATCCCTCTCATTCATCCACTTTTGATGTTATAATATGGACTGCAAAATAAACTGCTAGCTAAAACCTATTAGGCCACCTCAGAAGAAATCTTTCCTGGTCCCTGTCGACCTAGGCAATTTCATTTCTTGGAGTGTATCAACATCCTTGTTTTTTCCAAGGAAGAGGTGTTTGAGTAGGCCCTAAACCTGCTCCAGTGTGATTCACAGAAAATGGACAACCTCATGATCAATTTTGCTGTCTAGTGTGGCCTATCCTGAAAAGGGAATGTGATCACTTAACCTGTGGCAGACCATCCCTTTTCTCCTTCCACCTGCACCTTGCCAGTGTCAGTATCTATTCACTGGGTGCCAGTATTTACTAAAATAAGTTACTAAAAAGCAACACCAAATTTTATATGAAAGATCTGTGTTCACTGAGTAGTTATACGAATACATACAAAAAAACCTGAGAAAGTGACTAAATAAAAAATGTAAAAGAAACTAGTAACAACTTTATTAACTCATTTTTACTCATGATTTGTATTTATCTCTGTTTGAATGGCACCTGGGACTTAATTTTATATTATCAAACCAACATTTATATTCTACTAGTAAAACTTTTGTATGTTAGATATGTAAGAAAAAAAGCTTGTGTCTAAAATGTATTTATGTTTAAAACTCATTTACTACAGAAAAGAAGTATCTGCTGATTAAGAATAATAAACTTCAATTTCTTCCCTAATGAATTCTGTATGAGGGTGTGAGACACTTCTAAAATCTTAACACAGTGTACTAGAGATAATAAATAGCAGCTCTCATCCTAATAATGAATTTTCCTTCACAGATTAAAAGAGAAGGCAGGGAAAAATAATTTCCCACTTCCAAGAAATTATATCTTTCATAGAACTAGTTGAATAAATTGAAAAGAAGACAATACTGTCTCTTCACTCGCATTCAGAAGTTAGTTCAGTGGTTCATTCTGCTTAGACTGTAAATTTCATCTGCATTAGACTTTTTCGAAAATTTTGGAAGCAAGCTCCTAATAACTTAATAACCTAATAACTTAATAACTTAAACCAGGTTAATAAGACTGGCCTAGAGTTAGATCGTCTCCTGTAAAGAAAAAAAAAAATAAACCTTTCATCTGGAGAAAAGGCACTTCCAAAAATGTTTCCTTATGCATACATACTTTTTAGAATGATATTTTAAAGGATGCTGAAATAAGTAAGTTACAGGTAAAGATACAATGGCAATTTCACATTGACATCACTGGCAAGGAATGTGATCTGTCAGGTCAAATGTTTGCACATATTTTGCATAAATACTTACGTCTGCATTCTGCCGCTGGGACTTGTTGCTGCCATGCTCCATCAGCACATTCAAACACAATTCGTCCAAGTTTTATATATCCAGGCCGACATCTGTATGTTACTTGAGTACCATGTGGATAGGGAGGTTTGTCCCATCTTTCAGTAGGCACTTCTTTAACCCTCCTAGGAGGAGGTTCTTTACAATCTAAAAATTGTAAATAAAAATATTGGTGACTGAAGCACATGCTACAAATGCCACAATAATTTTACAATAGAAAATGCAGCAAGAAATCCTGGGGACATTTGTGATCAAATGAGCATATGTTTTCTACTTAATTTTCACAAAATGGGGAACTGCCAAGAATCCACATTTTGTAGGAATACTAATAGACACTTAGAAGGACATAAGAACAGTCAAGCAAGTGCCAAGAAACCACATGGTACAGTCATAATTCACAAAATACATTTTAGTTACAAAGACTGAGATGAGACTAGTGCCCTGGTTCTAACCACAGACATCTCTTACCCTTCCATCTGCAGGAGCTCCTCCACGCCTGTCCTTCCATTACCACAGAGAACAACTCTATGCAGTTTCCTTTCAACCTATTTTCTTCTGCAGCCACCACCATCCTTACTGACATTAAGTTCATGTGTCATTTGATCAAGTTCTGTCAAATCTCCCCTCACCTTTACATTGCCTAAACTTCCTCTCCAGGCTGAGATCACCTGATATTCCAAAACTTATTTCTTACTGTCCATGAGATTACTTCTTATAACAAGTTACTTATTACACGATGTAATTAATTCTGGGTATTCACTTTGACCTTTGTTATCTTCAAAGCATTTTGACTCAATTTGGGGGGTGGATGGTGTTGTCTGGTATTTCTCATTAGCTCAATATTATACAGTCCTTCCCCAAAAGCTCCTTCCTGGGCCTTCTTCAGTGTCCATGAAATGTACAGCTAAGCCCATATGAATTACAAGAAATGAGCTTGAATTAATTTTATTAAGAAGTTCCTCAACAGCTTGAGAATGAAAAAAATCAGACTAAAGGGGAAAGAAACTAAGATTGGGAAGCTGTTAATGAAAGACTAAATGATCTTTGTTAAGAAATGTGGGGGGTTTTCTGTTTATAATAATTGACCCAATTTCAGTGACTAATTCTCTGTGCTTGGGTGACTGAAATGCACTTATTTTAAAGGTTGAAACTTTACCCAGAATAACAGAATCTGCACAGTCTAGCTAATCAGATGCAATGAAGCCTGTTTTACATCTGAATAGGACAGGTGAGAATTCATCAAGAATAAATAAAACAACCTCTGAGAAATGAAGCCTTGGAAAAGAAATGAAACCTCTGTATAGAAAATAAATGGGAGAAGAAATGTCCACCAGGGAAGGAAATTTCTTGGTGAGTAGACTCATTACTCAGTAGAGAGCTGGCACAAAAGTCCTCTCACCAGTTTAGATGTAAGGCCACAGGTTTGAGAAAGCAGCAATACTCTCACTGAAGCTTTCCTACGGATTGTCCAAGTGCTGCCTGAAAGTGGAACTACAGGAAAAGTATTTAGGGTCTTTCCTCATGCGAGGGATGTGGAGTTATGGCTTGCTGAACTAAACTCTGGAGATCAAACCCACAGATTAAGTAGCTGTGATTTCTAATACAAAGTGAGCAGATTAAATACTCATTCTTCCACATCGAAGGGTGGAAAGTTGTGCTGGTTTTGGCTGGGACAGAGTTCATTTTCTTCATAGCAGCTATGGGGCTATGTTTGGGATTTGTGCTGAAAACAGTGTTGATAATACAGGGATGTTTTCATTACTGCTGAGCAGTGCTTACACAGAGTCAAGGCCTTTTCCGCTTCTCATCCCACCCCACCAGCGAGCAGGCTGGGGGTGCACAAGAAGTTGGGAGGGGACACAGCCGGGACAGCTGACCCCAAGTGACCAAAGGGATATTCCACACCATGCGACATCATGCTCAGCACATAAAGCTGGAGGAAGAAAGAGGAAGGAGGGGACGTTCGGAGTGATGGCGTTTGTCTTCCCAAGTAACTGTTACATGTGATGGAGCCCTGCTTTCCTGGAGATGGCTGAACACCTGCCTGCCAATGGGAAGTAGTGAATAAATTTGTTGCTTTGCTTTGCTTGCGTGCGTGGCTTTTGCTTTACCTATTAAACTGTCTTTATCTCAACCCACGAGTTTTCCCACTTTTACTCTTCCGATTCTCTCCCCCCATCCTATTGTGGGGGGAGTCAGCGAGTGGCTGGGTGGTGCTTAGTTGCTGGATGGGGTTAAACCACAACAAAAGTGAATTTTACTTTAGTGGTACGAAGACATACCTTGAACACTCACCGTTTTTATTTCAGTCAGTGGAATACCTACCAAATTAGAAGCATAATCTTAGAAAATTGTTTCAAAATCAGGAAAAAGATTTGTTACAAGAAAAAAAAATGTGTAATTTTAAGTGTAGCTATGGCATTTAGAAAAGATAAAGAAAAGAATGCTAATTGTGAGATATAACAACTTTATTTTGGCTGGCTTTAGTAGCCAGAAGAAGGAGACAAACTTTGACGATGCTGCTGAGTGCTAAGGGAGAGTATGCCCACACATTCATGTTTTTTCCAACTACTTTAATAAGTATGCTCCCTCCTACGAATGATTACATCTGAGTAAAAATTATTGCTTCTGTCCACTAGAGGGTACTACCCTACTATGGAAAAAGGTAGCAGGGACATACTTTTCTTAGCAAGATTAAGACACATTCACTTTTTAACAATGTTTTCGCAAAATGCAGGGATAAGCAAAATGAACAAGATTCCTCTAGCTAATTCTATCTTTCAAATGTGTTAAAAATGGTTAGTTTACCCCTGAAAATTTCTTTGCAATGGTGAGAAAAGGAATTTTTTCTAATTCTACCTATTTTTCATTAGAGCTCATTAAAATTAGTGCTTTCAGTTTGTAAGCTCAGAAAGCACACTCCAAATTCTATGATTTAAAAAATAGGCTATTTAGTACAGGGAGAGCTTCTCTGCTCTATCCCTCCCTTACTTCGGAGTTGTATTATATTTTTATTGTCTGTTGTGCAGAAAGGGGCCTCTTAACTTCTCCTTGTTTACATTAAAAAAAAAAAGGCACAAAAAATAATCTCCTGATAGGCTCTTCATCATTACTAACACATGCTTCTTTCTGGTTTTTATTTCAACTCTGATTGTTCTTTACCACTCCTGCCCTGATGTCAAACTATGTGTCACCATCAAGTGTCACAGTATGTATATGTATTTCTGACTACAGCTGATTATTCTCTTTTTTTTAATGCAGTTTCTTAGTAGCTTGAGAAGAAGAAATCTGCTGACAGGATGTACTGCAAAACTGTATTAATTACATCATGCACTCACCATGTATACTCATCAAAATTGGGAGGGTTTTATTTTTATAGTAGAAAGCATGCACTAAATGCATACCTTCAAATCCTTTAATGAGAGATCAGGAAAGCTGGACTTAATCATTTAGTATTTTATATGTGACTTGACCTCAGTTAGAAATAGCTCAAGCTGCTTTCTTGCCATCTGTCATTATGCTGGTAGCAACTTCCATAAAGTCAAGCACAAACTACGAATTCAACTAGAAGTATTTTTCAGCCCTTGTGCAAAAACCCAGCTCTCGAACAACTCACATCATAGACTTTCAATATGAAGCTTGAACTAAGAGCCCTGCATGACCCATGGTAATAATTGTCCTGGATAAATCAAATATTGCTACATTCACATTCCTTTGCAATCGCTCTGATCTAAAGAAAGCATTGTGAAAAGGAAGTGCAAATTCAGGCAAACTTTCTTTTCAAATTCCAGGACTTTTCTGGACTACTTTGCAAACAAATTAGATTTTATTAATTGCTTTGGAGCAGTATTTATTATAAGTATATATCAAAAAGAGAATACATTTCATTAATGTCCTGATTTTTCAGATTTTCAAAGTAAAATCCATCCTGAACCAAGCAAAGACACGCTAGCTCAAAAACACATAGCACCCTTTTTGCAACAGTCTATGTAAAGAAACCCAGACAGAAAGCAAAAGAATTAAATTACTAAGCATACATTAAACAATACAAACACAATATCCATAAAAATAAATCGAACAGAGAAGCAGAAAATATCAGAGGCTTCTGAAAAGACACTCAGAATATTAGCTACCTCTTTAAACATGTACGAAAGCATACCTGTATCTCATTTAATGGATTAAAATCAGTCTGTCATTCAAGAGATATTTTGTAAGCTTTTCAGTCAATTTAGTAATCATTCCTCCTTCTCAGATTATCGCACAGATTATTCCAGACCGAAAGAAATGCACATTTATTAAATATTTTCTATTTTAATCTACCAGCTGTTTACAGGTTTCAGATGTTAGAATAATTAAAAAACATAATTAATAACAAATGAGTTGTCTGGCTCTAGTTTAAAGGAATAGTAACCATTAAAAAAAGTTGTGCAACAGATTAATAACAGCAGTAGTTATCCAAATAAATAGGTGAAATAATACCTATGACAGAATACTAAATACTAAAGGTGCTAAATACTGCCAGAAGAAATCTCACTTATTGTTGTCAGAAGGTCATTAAAATAGGCCACAATGCAAACACTTTATTTACATATCATTTTAGTAACCATCTTCACATACACTTTAAAAAAGCTTTTTTTTTTTTTTACATTAAGCTTACCTCTTTCTGCAGTACAATACATCCAACATAAGAGCAGAGCTGTATAGCCCAGGAATGACATCCTAGAGATTTAGAAACTCAGCAAACACATTTAGTACTGTAGCCTACTTTTTTGATTACTTTGTGTTATTTTCACTCCTATTTTACTCACTAACTGCTCCAGGGACTGACCTTGCAAAGCATTTATACTCTGATTTCAGCAGTCACTTCCCCTAATCCTCTTGCAACACACAAGTGTTTCTTTTTTTTTTTTTCCTCTCCAAACTTTGCTAAATGAATAAATAAATAAATGTCTGGCAATTTTGGTTGACACAGTCCTTCCCTGCGCTCTGCTTGTTTTTACATCATAACTCATTTTTTTCATATTAATCCCTTCCATACTCAGATAAGCTTATTTCTTTTGGTATCCAAAACAAGTTGTATAAATAAATTATTCTGTGATTCTTTGTGTCTTACATGCTTAGTTAAAAAACAGAAATTAAGACTAAATGTGTGTAAAAACTAATTTCTCTACTATATGCATATAATTCAAGATCTATGTTGAAAACAATTTAAATCATTACAGGCTCGAAATACAGCCAAAGATACTTTCAGCTACAGCTGAACCAAAACTGGAACTGAATTGAAAATTTACCATAAATTTCCTGACTGCTCTCTACAAATACGGGCAATGTTAAAACTATTTAAGCTAAAAGATAACATCAGCACACAAGAGCAGATAGGTATAAACTTCCTATGAATAAATTTAAGCTGAAAATTAGAAGACTCACCTAAGTAGTGAGGCTTTGAAGTAATCTTAGGCATAATGTAGGCCTATACAAAGAAACCATCTCAATCACAAAGCAAGGGACCAGACTCAGTCCTTGTGTTTGTGATCTTCTTAAGTCATTGATTAAACTTACCCTAACCAAATGGAAAGAAAATCAGGAACTTAGTCTTTCTTCCCTTCCTCACCTCTTCCATGGGCTACCAACTGATTCAAAACTAACGTCTTTAATCATGTCTGAGTTACTTCATCATCTCCAGCCTCTAACAAAACAGAGTGCATAGGCAAACCATGCCTCAGGACCTCTAAGGCAGGTAGAAAAAGTCTTTAGAGTACCCTTAGCTCCTACTGATAAGAAAGGCAGAAACATATAAGTAGTTATGCAACCAAAGGCAGCTGGATTTTATACCCTACAGAAGCAGAGCTATTGCTTTAAGAACTGGTGTGACTGCATTTAAATATTGCTGTGGCACAGCCAGACAGCCAAAATATCACCACATATTCCCTGTACTAGCAAAACTGCATGTCAAGATAGAGGACCATAGGAAAGTTCAGGTTGGAAGGGACCTCAGGAAGTTATCTTGTCCAAAAGTCCTGCACAAAGTAGAGTCAGTCATGAGGTTACTCAAGTTACTCAAGACTTTATTCATTCCCTACTCAACGTCAGGGCTTAGCATCAAAACTGAGTGTTTCTTCAAACCTGAATAACTTTGGGAACAGTGTTTGGAAGCCATTTTGTGTTAGGAAGACAGATCAGAGGAAGTCAGTGTCTTCAGTATGAATAGTGAGGGACTAGTAATAGGAGCTTAGTTAGTCACTGCTGCTCTGACCAGTATAATTTCAGCATGTTCTAACAGCATGCCTGCCTGTCACACTTGAGTTTAATATCATCAGAGCCCGCAGAATTCTAGAACCAGTCACTGTTTTGCCCAAAAATCTTTACAAAAGGTCCTATCCTATATTAATAGGATCCTATACTAATAGTGAGATTATGTTTTCATTGTCAACAGTTGTCTCTCCTCCCACTGGCAGACAACTTCTCTAACTCACAATGACATTACACATCACGTAATATCTACAATTACAACCTAATGGTGGTGACAGGGAAAAACTGCACAGTTCACTTAGTTTAAACGAATGACAATCAAACTGGTTTATTGATCTGTTAATTATCACATAATTAACTGGCAATCAGTGAGCTATACATTCAGGTTCAGTATTGGCAATACAACAGATAAGACACCGTTAATAGACAGAATGCTAATAAACACCAAACAAATTTCTAAATGACCTTTCTTCACTAATCCCCCAAAGTTCTAACCATGCACACAAAGTTGTGCACCCACCCACCCATGGTTACACCCACAGTCCCCCTCTCACACATACCTTCTGTAATAGATGTGGGTACTTAAAGTGTACCTGTGCTGCACCTTACAACTTGCCAATGCAAACACTGGGGAGAAAGCACCACACCAGGTCACATACGCACACCCAGTTGTGAGTCCCTGCATGTTGCACCCTGCATTGTCACTGCCCGAGCTGGATGCAAGCTGCTGGCAGTGTGAGATAGGGAGGATGCTCTGCCTGGCCCAGACAGAGGTTTTGATGCCAGTGGGTGACATACAACAGCGCCAAACCCAACTCCTGTGGTTTTGACTGTCCGCTCTGTTCCCACTGTTCTCCCTACTGTTACACAGTTTCACCTGTCCCTTATACTTCTTTCCAAACTGGCACCAGCCTTGTTTCCAAACTCACTCTGTTACTGTTTAATCTGGCTGATGGTGGTCATCACTTCTAATATGATCACCCTGCGGCACCATGCACTTTCAGGCAGTTTTGGATGCTTTGAACACACATTTCTATCATAAGAGCTGTTGTTGTTCAGGCCATTTTACCAAGGATGGGCATGTGAGCACCCTTGCAAACAGAAAAGCAATATTAGGAATTCTTTGAATATTCCTCCAGCTTCTTCTAATGCAAATTAGATAAGAGCATGTGTTCAGACAGGGTTTTGCAGCAATGACAGGAAACATATCGTGTCCAATTCTAAAAGTATTTTGTACCACACTTCTGATTACTCTTGTTTAAGTACCATCTCATTCTCCTGCCTTGGTGCTCTGTACTCAAAGTGAAGTGAAATTTACTTGAAAAGGTCTTCTTTGCAAAAAAAGATGCTCTCCTATATAAAAGCAGCTGTCTGTATCTCTAGTTTTAAATGAAATTCTCCTCCTCACAGCTAAGTGGAGATTTACTGGAAGGCAATTCAGAGGTCATCACCGTTTCCCACCAGCTCTCTCTCCCCTGCTGCAGTGCTGCTATTCCTCTTCTTCCTACAGTTTCTTTCCAGGTCACCACAGATGGCAGAGGACTGTGGTGCACCAGGTCCATGGGTAGCCCTGAAGTGGATGCTGTTCCTTTTTGGATCAGTGCTATGATGGTTTAGCATATAAGAATACAAAGATCAGGTCATATTGTGTGCCCTGTGTCTGAAATAGCCTTTTAAAGATCATGCTTGCAGTACAGAGTCATGGTCACCAGGCTATGGAAAACATGCCCCCTACCTACCAAGATTTCAGTTTAATTAGACCCAAAACGACCTCCAATTTTTTTTAATCCTGTCACAGGAGTTATCAAATTGGAAATTCCTCACATTTCTCCTTCTGCCCTAGCTTTGCAGCTTTACAGTGACCTTAAAACTCTGTTCTCACTTTGGGCTATTTCAGTTTGCTACTGTTTCTGAATCACTATCAAACCTTTTGCGCCAGCAGAACAGTCTGCTCCTGCACAGCCATTTAAAAAACAGGCACCAAGTGGAAAGATAAGAGGACTCCAAGAACATCTTTTCCCTGAAGTTTAAATAATTCCGAACATTGCAGCATTGTACTCTGGAAGGTGTATCAGAGAGTAAAATGAAGAGAGATGCAAAATCAAAATGCAAAATACACAATAAATAGTAAATAGGATCATTAAAGACTTAAAGGTATGTAAGAATAGCAAGATTTGTTTAGAAAGGGAAAAAACACATGGAGCAGTCTGGAGCTTGTGCTGCTGCTTGTAGAAAATTATGATTACTAGTTTTTTTAAAGTTTCATTATGTATTAGTAGTATTCCCCCAATGGCTGTGCTTTCTTAAAGGACAATTAAAAATCACCATCAACTATTCCTGTTACTAGTCTAGCATACAACCCAGCTACCTAGCAAAGAGGTGGCATAAGCATTTCTTTCTGCAGAAACACTGCAGAAACTTACTAGACAACATAATTATTATTTATGCTATGGTAGTACTCAGACTGTACTGTAAGATTCAGAATGAATCAAAAATGGGCCTTATCCCTAAGAGCCAAGAATCTAGTAAGCCGTAACAAAAGTATATTTAAAAAAGGGACAAAACCAATATGCTCATGTTGACCTAACTCACTTGCAAGTTCTGTTTGAGAAAAAGATGTGAAAGAAGAGTGGCATTGCAGTGGCAATTCCTTTGCAGCAAGGGAAAAGTAAGAAAATAATGATGCTTTCAAATTATAATGTGTGGGAACAGAGTGTGTTAGGGAAAGATGCAAGACAGAAGTAATCTTCTGAAAAGGAAATGATAGAAAAGAATAAAGCAAAGTCCAGGCCGTCCTTGGAATTGAAATGGAAATAAGTAGTTGGTCTTTGATCTAACAGATATGGTGTTATGGTCACAAAAATGGGGAAGGTAAAAAAGGCTGCCCTTACCAAAGCAATAACTGACACACAAAATGATGGGTCTAAGAAGAAATGTATGTTAGATTATATGAAATTAAATGTACAAGAACTAGATATTGTGGGTGGCACAGGATCTAAAATTACAAGTACTGCGGGCCCTATAAATGTTGCACTGCTCAGCAACATCCCTTTGCTTTCCATCAACCTCAAGAAGCACAAGCATTTGGGAAGGTAAAATGGAAGGCTACAACTAACACTTAAAGGTCATTTTGTCTCTTGCAACTCAATAGGAACCAACTTAGGCATCCTGGCCTGAGCTATGTCCCTTACTAAAGTATTATTAGTATACAGTGGTGATATATATGCTTTTTAGACGTATATTTTAAAAGTCAAAATTGCAGGTCAATGAGCTTAAATGCTTAAATCCATTAAGGCATCCTCTAAATAACCATTTTGGCACTGATGTAGTTTCTAGTCTCATACTCCACATCACTAAATAACAGTTCTGTATCATGGTAGGCAAAGAGGGAGAGTCCTCAAAATGCACCTCTCACCAGTTTTGCTATTGGTTTGATTTAGCGTCTCAGGTCCATTCAGATTGCAGGATGCTGTGACTCTCAGTCCAGCACGCCTAACTTTAGTCCTATAAGGCACCTATGTCCTGCACTTTGGATTTGAGATTGCTTTTGGAGCAGATGGTCTGAAAGCCAGGCAAGAAAACCAAAAAATACACTCACAGATTTCTTAAAAAAATTAAAAGTGTTGTTTTCTAACTGAGGAGTATACCTTTTCAATGCTGAAACTATGTTTTCTGAGATGAAACAATATTTATCAGCAAGGACTCTTCATTTCAGAATTTCATCTAGGCACATTTTAAACAGATAATGTCATTATGCTTTTTTCTACAGAAGACTCCACCTTTGCAGACTATTTTGGAAGTGAAATTGCAGCTAAAGTTAATCAAATGTTGTTTAAGTACAGTTTACTAATCCAAACCCCAAATCATTTTGTGAACTGTGACTGCTGAGTCCCTAAATATTCTGTTCAGTTGGCAAAGCTGCAGAACTGTCTCGTGTGCTTTCCAGTGCTGTCAGTACTCTAGTCCCCAGTTCTAGTCTTAAACCCAAAACTACACAGACACGTTCAAGTGAGAATTGATCAACTTGCAGAACTGTGAGAGTTCCAGGAGTTCTCAGTGACATAAACATCCAGATATTTCGGGGGGGGGGGGGGGGCACAAGGGGTAAAAAAAAGTGTGCACTTGGGGAAAAGCCTCAAATGAGTTTGAGTTTTATCCAATTTATTTTTTAATCAGCTTTTCAGCCTGCCTAACTCTTTACTAGCACCAACAGACAAATAGCAGAAAGCATGGAAACTTTGCAAAGGCAGCATTTGCGCTTACTGTTTTTCCCTGCAGCCTACACTACTCCTTCAAGTTAGTGTCTTGTGTATGTCTGCTTAGTGAGTTAACTGAATCCCATTCAGACAATATTAGACTACCTTCCTTGAAAGGATAATAAGTACCAGTTACATTACAGAACTGTTTAAAAGGATTTAGTGTGCATTTGCTTCATAAATGCCTCATCCTTCTTCACCTTTTGTTTTAAAAGTTTGTCTTTAGCAGTGTTCTTTCTTACCCCAACTACAATCTCATAATATTACGTAGGAGAATAAAAACAATCGTTAGGATGATAAGCTTATCAGCTGAGGAAGACAACTCTCTGAGTCATGGTATACAATTGCAAAGCAACAGGGGTGGGGTGGGGGGGAACAGGAATAAGAACTATGTCCGGTAGAACCATTTCAGCACCACAACGCAGAGGATCATCAACACTTCAAGAGGGTGAAATTCATCAGTTTACCATGGGCGAGATTCTTCTCTAACTCCTTGCAGTCAGGTTTGGCTTTGATTTACCTGAATAATTTTAGGTATCAATACCAACAGTAAAGAATGTCCCAAGCAGTGTTAATAATGAAACTGATTAGTAATAAAGAAAACCTTACAAGCTTTTTGAGGAAAATATCAAAAACTAACCTGATAATCTGATTTACTTTATTACAGTAGAATGCATAATTAAGATTTAGATAGTGGGGCAGAACATCTTGTATTAAGAACAGTATTAATAACCTATGTATACCTCCACATACATTGCAACTGTTCAAAAAGTCCAGAAGCCATTTACATTGTCAGCCTGTTTTACCTATACACCATCAAAAATGTAAGTAAGTAACGTAAAAAGGAAACCTAAATACTTTTTCTGCTCTTTCTGTACCTCAGTATGATCCAAGATTTATATCCAATCACTAGCAATAAACTCAGTAACACAGTTCTTAACCCCCCTCTCTCTCCCAAACTTCAGAGTTAAGTACTTGGAAAGAGTTACCAACCTGTATCTAGCCAGTTTAAAAAAAAGAAAAAAAGAGATTCATTAAAGTCTATTTTCAGTCCCCAAGTCAGGGCCACAGATGCTTCTGACACTTCTCGGGGCCAGAATCATCCCGAGAGTACAAATCTACATTTGTTCCTTGAAAGAACTGAGTGTGGCTCACAGCTTTTCTTTAACAAGCAAACACAGCAGAACGAACGCCTAGCTTGAGCAGAGTGACCCAGTACAACAGTTCATATATAACAGCATCTGTCTCCAAGCAGATGATTCAGTATCTCCTCAGCTTGAAGACATACATTTCTCAGATGTTTTGAGTTGCTAATCAAAATATTAGATTTAGCTAACTGAAATCCCATCTCTGTCCAGTTTTATATACTTAAGAGCTTTTCAGAGTGACCAGGCCTCATATGGTGAGACATGGTAAAAACACAGCTAATTTTATATTGCAGAGTTTATATTACTTAAGAGCACAA